>OZ010592.1:55689318-55711818 GCA_963932145.1 Acanthosepion lycidas | reverse complement strand
GTTTTCACTAAACCAAGTAGTGTCTTTCTCCCTGCCCACGCAATAAAAACGGAATAGTCCATTATTTATGAAGTATTAACTGGAGACGATAAACGTTTCTATCTTCACATTTTTCTCTTCCCTTCCTTCCTTCCTTCCTTCCTTCCTTCCTTCCTTCCTTCCTTCCTTCCTTCCTTCCCTTTCTTTCCTTCCTTCCTTTTACCAAGTAGTGTCTTTCCCCTTTTCGACGCAATCAAAACCAAATAGTCCATTATTTATGAAGTATTGGTAGGAGACGTTAAACGCTTCTAACTTCACATTTTCTTTCTTTCTTCCTTTCTTTTTGTCATGTTCTCACTGAAACCAAGTAGTGTCTTTCCCCCTATCCAAACAATCCAAACGGAATAGTCCATTATTTATGATGCATTGGCAGCGCGTAACGATCGTGCGAACTGAGGAACTAACGAAGAAAGGGACAAGCACAATTACGATATGATACTAGTGTACTTGTGCCGTCAAAAAAACGGTAATTGTTAGAAAGTTTCCATAGTCAGATGCAATCAAAACAAGACTTGAAACAATGAACTGAGATTCAATAAAGAGAAGATCCAGAATTCTTAGCTCTAAATAAAGGCCGATAAACCGTTTAATTAAACCGTCCGCTTTATACTTTTTAGACGTTCAATGATATCTATAATTCATTGATTACTCCCGGCATTATATAAATTTCTTTTTGCTCAGTATCTTTTCATCTTAAATATTTTATGTGTTTGATATAACAGTGAAATGGAAATAACTCTTAGAAGAAAAAGTTTAGCAACAGAACGACAAAGACGGCGACGCCAAAGACTATTTCGAGACCAAGATTGATTCAAGACGACCACTTAACAAAGGTATTTCAGTACCACGCTTGAGGGTATTGAGCTTATGGCCACATCACTTTGAAAGAACGGTTCTCGTACAATCACCGAAGTTAAGCAATATCGATCTGGTCAATACCTAGAAGCGTGACCACTTGGGAATGTCAGGAGTTGTAAGTTTGGTTGTGAGGGTGGTGTAATGTATAACAGCTCGGAATTGTTAATCGGAGAGCCCGGTTCCAATCCTGTTGCGCAAATATCCTTGGGAAATATATGAATCCACCTGGTCTCCCCAACTATGGGTTAATTAGTAAGACTTGTGTCAATAAACCATTGTTATCGAAAAATAATCTTACAATCTAAAAATATTATTCCTGGCTTTAAATAACCTGCAAAGGTTGATAAACCGTATTTCTTTCCAGTTAATTAATCCCTTTAATGTTACTTGTCTTCCCCACTGAAGAGTGTGACTTTTCTGTTGCAATACCCGACCCATAGATTGAACTCTGGACCACCAGAGACATATCGCCTATTGGATAAAAGCGTTGATATAAATAGATCTAGATACTTAGCGCTGTCTCAACCAGAAGCTCATTTTGAGTTACAAGGCTCAGTTCCGTCAGCCAGTACCTATCTCGATTTTATTAAAAGACGGAATGATAGTATTAATTGCCGTCGTGTGAAGAAAAATATCAAGGGAGCAGAGCATTTTCTCTCCCTGGTCCGCTGTACGCGTGGGACAACTACTTTAAACTGGGCCTTGAGCCAATATTCGTTCGAGTGAAAGAGCAAAGAAATACCTCTACAGACTTGTGGTTGGTTAAAATATACCGGATGTGCAGACTGTATAATAGATAGCGGGCTCAGAACGAGAAACCGGGGAGAAGAGTTCGAATTCCAGTCGGGTTCGTTACATTAGGTTAAATAGCAGAGTAAACTGGACTCTCTAGACGCGATTGGAAAACACACCAGGAGAAGGACAACTCTGAATTTAAAAAAAAAATAGCTAGCTGAAACAGCCGCGGTTGGAGACCAATCTAAGTGAAGGAAAACTCTGAATACAAAGCGACCAGCAGAAACTGTGCAAAGATGATTATATATCGTGTATCAGATATTATTCCCTATAAATAATAAACACGATAGATTTAAACAGCTTTGGATAATTAGACATTGATAAACCTTTGATTTTCCAGTCTTGTTAATACGAACAGACCCAGGGTAAAAGTAGGAGACATTAAATCATAAAGGGTTCCTTAGCAGTTGTGAGATCAATCCCTGGATCTGGTAGAGCTGAAACGTCATGTTCAGTGCGAGAAACAAGTAAGTGACTCAAAAGTGAATAATGCTGGTGAGTATTAACAGATATGAAATATCACCTAAGTATAGTTCCCTGGCAGTTGTGAGATCAATCCCTGGATCTGGTAGAGCTGAAACACCATGTACTGTAGTTCAGTGGAAGAAACGATCAAATGACATATTATCTCAGCATGGAAAGTGAAATGAGAAAATTGTCCCAATGTGTTCAGTTCGAAATTCTAGGGATGTTACCAAGCACAATTACAGTCATCTGAAGAAGGCCGATGGGTACAACGGCCGAAACTGTGACTATGACAACGAAGATAATGACACTAAACAGGATAAAGATACTAATATGATTAATGATAATAGTTCATCTCAAGAATGTAGTTGGTAATTTTCTCTTAATTTTTCTTCTTTTGTTCTCGGTCTTTTTTTTTTTTTTCTCTTTTTCTATTTCTTTTTCTCTCTCTGTTTTATTGACGGTAAGTTTTACCGTATTTCAGCAGTATTTTTTAATATGATCCCTCTCTTCGTCTCTGCTAATTCAAATTGTGAAAGAGGAGAAGGAGAATGTGGGACTTGGAGAGAAGATGCGATGAGGGGAAAAAAAAAAACGCAAAAGAAAGTATATCTGACACTTGTTGACAGCTTGAGTGACATAAAAAAATATTCAGATCATCTGAACACCAAGGGGAGGGTCCAGCAAACACCAAAATTCAAAACTCCACTTCACTGAACAGAAAACATATTCATTTTTTTTTTTCTTTCCTCTTTCATCTCATGACATAGCTTCCGTTATCAAACACTAAAGTCAGGTCAGGTAGTCAGTCATGCGACATTTCTTGGTGCACGAATCAATATATATATATATATATATATATATATTCTTGGCCGATCTATGTTCAAAATTTCTTGTACAAATATATAGATTGATGTCTTACAAATACAGTGTAACTCGGATATAAGAGAGTTGTCGGGACCGGAGAAGAAGTCTCTTATATCCGGGTTTCTCTTATATCCGGGTTTGGTCTATTTCGTTTAGGTAAGTATGCCTCTAATTTGGGACCAGAGACAATCTCTCTTATATCCGGGTCTCTTATATCCGGGTTACACTGTACATGGGAATATTTGGTGACGTTATACAATAGGCATTACAAATAAAAAAAAAATTCATTTCTTTTATATATCATTATAGATTAAACCACTCTAGATATCGAAAGTTTTTTTTTTTAAAACTGTGAAATTTTATATAAGTTAATAATTGAGTCCAATGTAAAATCATTGCAAACTGATCCCCTACGGAAGCCAAAACAAACATGTCCATTGGACGTGATTCCTTAAAATGTAAAAAAAGAAAAATTTTTAAAAATATTGAAATTCCTAAATAGTTCTTTTATTCATACATTACTATCGATTAAGCATTCTAGATTCTCCTTCTTTGTGTGCTGTGTCCCTTCAGAGCGCAGGCGATCATGTCTCTCCACAATTTCCCGTCCTTCGTAGATTTTAATAAATACAAATTAATTAACCTATAGCTATGTAAATAAAAAAAAATAAAGATGATTTAATTACGTATACATTAATGTAATTAAGTATTATTAGAGTGAACAGTTCGTATTTGAAGTAGACGCCCTATTTATTTTATTTATAAAACAGTGTATATTATGCCTAAACACCGGTTCATTCGAGAAACTTTAGTAAAGAAATGCGTTCCCCTTCTTATAATTTTTCAAATTTACAAGCCTATAGACGTAATGCGCACTGTTTTATGTTTTTTAATCTGTTTTTTTTTTTTTGTTTCCATCGATTTTTGTTTTCGATTTTTAAGTAACGTAATAAAAATTTGTTTTCGTGTCTGCATTTTGAATTGAGTTCTGATCATTTATTTAGTAGTTTGTGTTGGTCTGGTAAGGTAATTATAACTATTTTCTCCTCCAGACAAAGTTTACGGTTTTGGGATTTATTGTTGTAGGCTGATGCTGTTTTCCTTATTTTTTTACGATATTTTTGATGTGATTTGATTTTCGCTTTTAATTTCCCATATATGTCTAGATAGTATTGTGCGGTTCGCGTATTTACTATTTGTAAAGGAAAAGAAAATAATCTAATTCAATAAATAAGTAAACAAATTAAGTAAAGAATAAGCAAATTAAGTAAATAATAAAGAAATTTACAAACTACGAATGAACGCATAAATGTAATAATGGCAACCAACAGTAAATAATAAATTAATCAGTAATAAACAACGAGTAAAAAACAAAGTTGAAAAACAACACTACAAAATAAACACAAAATTCGGATCCACAATTTTTTCTACTTATTAGCCCTGAGACCAGGGACAGGCAACCCTTAGCACGCGTGCCAAACATGGCGCGCCGATGACTTGTTTCTGGTTCGCAAAACTGATTCATTAGATTCTCTTTTTGACTTACTTTTATTCTTTCTCCTCTTTCGTATATACCATTATCTCACGTATGAAGAGAACATTAGAGAATTGAAAAAATAATGCACTAAAAAATTTGGCATTATTAACCCTTTGAGCTCTGACCAAAGCTTTACTGGTGGTAGAGAAAAATGACTTAAAGCTCAGCCATCGGTGGGTAAAGACTTGCGTTGTGTTTTGCTATTCTTGTGTATCAAGTGAGGCAGCACCTACTGGGTAGACTTGCGATAAAGTGAAGGCATGAAACCATATTCTCTCCCTGTTAAGTATAATGCTTATATTATTTGTAACTATTTTTAGCGTCCTGGGTATGACGGTAAACTACACCCACGTCCTGGGTACGGCGATAAACTGCATCCAACAGCAAGGTCTCAGATAATGTTTTCAGAAAAATAATGTTGCCAGCTCTAAGTTTTTGAAACAATGATGTTGCCAGCCCTATGTTTTTGAAACAATAATGTTGCCAGCTCTAAGTTTTTTTGTAAAAGAGTAATGTCGCCAGCTATACGTTTTTTTTTTTTTAAAAAAAGTAATGTTGCCAGCGATACGTTTTTTTTTTTTGTAAAAAGAAGTAATGTTGCCAGCGATACGTTTTTTTTTTTTGTAAAAAAGAGTAATGTTGCCAGCTATACGTTTTTTTTTGTAAAAAGGAGTAATGTTGCCAGCTATACATTTTTTTTTGTAAAAAGGAGTAATGTTGCCAGCTATACGTTTTTTTGTAAAAGAGTAATGTTGCCAGCTATACATTTTTTATTCCATACAAAATAGGCATTTAAAATTCATATAAACTGGATTTGGCATTAAATAACCCACAGTGGTTGATATGCCATAAAACCCAAACAAACAAACAAACAAACAAACTATTTTTATATCTACTGTGAAACATTACATACCAATTATTTGCGATTTTTTACTCAGGAACTCAGGCAAAAGGATTAAAATTGTCCAGGAACACAGGGTTAAGAAAGGCAATAAGTCTTATGTATTTACTGTTTCGAAACAATCGTTTGTAGGACTTCTTCTGTAAAGAGACATTTTGAAAGTCTTCATAAGAATTTAAGCAATAAAACTGAGGAGGAACAAAGAGAATTAATTTCCCTGTAAACTGACCAAATAAAAAAAAAAGGCTGATACTTTTATGAACTTTATTTCAGATATCCACAGTTCCAACTTAGTTGTTGCTAGTTTTGAGGTTTCAAAAGTTATTGCCCAACATGAAAAGTCACTCAGTCATTGGGAATATATTAACGAAGCTTGGATAGAATATTCGTCTTTCATTTTTGATAATTTTACAGAAAAGGAAAAGATTATTCAGCGTATTAAAGATTCGTCTGTGGGGAGGAAAACAGCTAAGGATAGGATTTGTAAAGGAATACAGTGAAACAAGTGACAAAAGATTTTATCTCTATGTAAGTTTTTTTTCTAGTTGTGTTGATGAAAGTACGGACATTAAATCATCAGCTATATTTTCTCGATTTTGAAGGGTGATGAAGTAAAGAGATGGTTACACTTGTAACACTACCTGAGCACTACCGGGGCTGAAATATGTAGAACAGTTGTGAATAAAATTATCTACTCGACAAATTCAGATTTCAAAAGTAGTATCTGCTAAAACAGATGGTGCTCGCAGCATGACTAGTGAGAAGGCAGGATTTGTCAATCTGTTTGCAAAAGATGTTTATCGTCCGCTGATAGGTTTTCATAGCATCATACATGAGGAGGCTTTGCGTGCAAAAGTTGGACTAAAGGAAATTCAATTAATGATGGAAACAGTTACCAAGGTTGTTAATGACATTTCTCTTCGAACTTTAATTAAAAGACAATTTCAATTTTTACCGATTCTATATATAAACGACTGAAAATGTACAAAAATGTCAATGTTTAGTTGTGAAACGATTTGTTGAATGCTTATAAAAAAAAAAGTATTTTTGAATGACCAACAAGTGTCTTACCAAGAATTGTCTGACATCATGTGGATTTGTAAACTAATGTTTGTTTTTTTGCCGTTTTTTTGTGAATATTTAAATGACTTGAATATTAAATTACAGGGCTCTGGTTTAGTTACATAAAGGCTTTTCAAATGAAACTAGAAGGTTTTAATAAGAGATTTAGATGCTTCACAAACCTAAAGAGGCACATCCCTTATCTTCCACAAGATAGCAGAACAGACCGCCAATGTTTTCAAAAGCTGTTTGTAAACATCATCGCCTCAACTGTTGAGAAGTCCTTTACAGGATCTGATAAATTCAGAGAACTGGAAGAGAGAGCAAAATTCATTAAGTTTCCAGACAGTATCTAACAGTATGAACTAAAATTGCAAATGTTTTCTTGGACCGACATGGATGATTTTAAAATACAGTTGATTGAATTTCAGAGTAGCTCAATTTTTTAAGCAGAAATTTGTTGACTTTAGAGCTAACTTGGAAAATATTGAAAAAGAGCGATTTGAGATGGTAGTATCAGAGAGAAATGCCGAAAACGAAGTATTAAGGATTACCATTCTAGAAAATCTTCTCTGATTAAAAAAAAACAACATTTCAGCAGCATTAGTATCCATGTTTTCATCTACATATGCTTGTGAATCTCAGTGATGAACTTTGTTAAGTCTCGTAACAGGAGTATCCTGACGGATGAAAACTAGAAGTGCATGCATATCTCTCAAGGTTACTCGATATAAAATCTCTGTCATCGATGATGCAGCAGCAGAGGTCCCACTAATAATATATAAAAAGAGACAAGATGTTTTCTGTCACTAGTTTTATCTTACGTTTTCTTTTGAAAGTAGCAAGGGTTCAGGGCTGTTTAAATGTAGTTTGAAAGCAAATATATTTTATATGCATCATTTATAAGGGATTTAAAATAAGAAAAAGATTATTTTTAATAACCTTTTGCTGTGTTTTAGTCATAAAAATGATGAATGATTAATCCAAAATATAAAAGTTAGTATTAAATTTGTGTATTGATGCTAATAATAGTTAATAGTGTCTTTAAACTGTGTACGTATAGAAGTTATATTTATACTTACAAGCTAATAAAATATATCACAAAAAACTTTTTCATAAAAACCTGTTTTACATGATTTACCTAATTTCTTACAATACCGTATCTTTACTGCTCTGGAGTATTTTTTTATCATGAAAATGTTCTTCACATACTTAAAAAATATCAAATAATATGTTGTCAAAATATTTTCGTTGGAACGTGGAAAAATCTTGTGTCAGAGATTTGTCTAGTACTGCGCTTAAAATCATAAAGCTCCACGGACAAAAAAAAACTGTTCATATAGGGGCTAGTTAGGATTCATAGAGACTCTGAGGTATTACGGTGGATGCAGTAAGAATGGAAAAGAAATTACAAAATCTCCTATAGAAGGCAGCGATGGAGAGTGAGAAGAAGGGACTAAGCATAAACTACAAGAAGACAGAATCCATGGTCATCAGTAAGATGATGAGCCCGAAATGCGATTTACAGGTCGGGAACATTGTCCCACTGCTAATATATAAAAAGACACAACGTGTTTTCTGTCACTAGTTTTATCAAAAGTTTTCTTTTGAAAGTAGCAAGGGTTTAGGGCTGTTTAAATGTAGTTTGAAAGTAAATATATTTTTAAGCAGACGTCGAAGTTTATATGTCTGGGACGCGTTTTGACAAAGGACCGTAAGTGCGACACTGAGATCCGTAGACGTATTGGGATGGCCAAAGACACATTCCGAAGCTGGGCAGAGTATTGAGATACAGGAGGATTTCTATAGCAATAAAGAAAAGAATACTAAGCTGTTATGTGATATCTGTCCTTTACGGCAGCGAATTTTGGATGATTTCCTCAAAGATGAAGAAGAGACTCGAGGCAACACAGATGTGGTTCTACAGAGGGATGCTATTGATATCATGGACCGAGGGTGTGAGCAATGATGAGGTCTTAGTGAGGATGCAAACAAGGAGGAAGCTTATACTTAATATCAGGAAGGTGCAACTGAAGTTCCTGGGACACATAATGAGTAAGGAGGGCCTGGAGAATCTGATACTCATAGGTCGAATAGAGGAAAAGAGAGACAAGGGAAAACAACACATGACATACCTAGCAGCTTTAAGTAAGTGGATGACAGAACGTGTTCTGGGGAGATAGCAGAGGGAAAGAACTTGTTGAGAGCTGCAAGTGATAGAAGGAGGTGGAGAGCCATGATCGCCTACGTCCTGAAAGGACATGGCGCATAAAAAGAAGAAGTAAGAATGGTAAGTAAGAATGTGTTGTTTGGCGTAAGGAATACTATGGTATGTCTGGATCAGTACTTGTAGCTAGCTGGGTTTAATTATATGACAGAAGAAGACCAGTCTTCCCCTCCATCCCTCCTTTTGGCCTTGTGCCACACTTTTGTATCTTAAATAAATATTACCAAAGCAAAAATTTCACTAGAACAATTATCATGAAAGTATTTATAGAAAAGACACAGAGAAGTTATGTTTCGGCGGTGGCAAAGAGACTGATGCGGAGATGACAGGTCAGGACCAGTAATATTGCGGATTCTTCTTTGGATGCTATCAAGAATTTCTAAATATATGACAGGAGCAGCAGATCAGATCTAGCAGAAATATTCAAAATAAGGACGAGCGGTAGATTTATAAATATGTAAGATAGATTTCGGCGAGAAAAATCGTCTCGCACGACACAGGGATCGAACTTTCTTAGCTGCAGACTTAGCATTTCATTCAATATAATCTTCCTATTTCATGTCAGCTGAAAAGATTCTCATTATATCTATTCTTTTAGGCTACCCTGTCAAATGCGTATTATGCAGGAGTCTTTCATTTTCCTTCTTGTTAGAATCAAATAGTCTTTCGGGAATCAGAAGATGAAAGTTACCGTTTCCATCAAAAAAAAAAAAAAAAAAAATAGCATTCATTGACCGATCAGTTATTTTTGTGATGTCAACGTATACTCGTTGTTACTTTCGTAACTCTCTGCCTTCGGGCGGAGAGGAACCCGGATGAGGCACCGCCGAAGGGCAGAGTCTCGTTCGGAGTGGTTGACTGCCCCTGAACCCGTTTATGCCGGTTCAAAGAGAGAATATTTTTGGCCGAGCCTACCGGGTCGGAAATCCTCCGTTAAACCTGGCCTTGTGCCACATGTAACCCTCGTTTAGCTAAATATCACTTTCGTAATGTTGGTTGTAGTAGAGACTTTATATAACGCAGTTACAATTATAGTGTTGTAGCATATCTACGGACGATAATGGGTATGTCCCCATTCACATAAATACAGTAGTAAATACTGTATGTTGGTCTGCAGTTGGAGATTCATCTCTAGCTGTGCTGGTCAACCTCTCTGACTCCGGGCAGAGAGGATCCCCAGACGAGGTTATGTCGACTGGCAGATTGTCGTCTCGGGAAACAGCTACCCGACCCCGTTTTATACAGGGTCTACGGGGAATTTTTGACCGGGCATATGAGCTCGGATACCCCATATTAATTTCGGCCATGTGCCACATCTGACCGCGTGTGGCGGTTGGTAGATATCCTACAGTTGAAGATTCATTGTGGAATTCACTTCTAGCAGTTTAATACTTCTACGCGCCGCTGGCGAATCATATGTGTGTTGTTGTTCTCCTAAGTATTATCGTTTATTACCATCCTTCGTGTTATTATTCTATTAATTAACCAGCCTTATAGTAATGCCATTGAACAATACTAGTGTCAGACTCCTTCGAATAACACTCGCGTTAATAGTACTTGCCCTATAATACTCACTCGACAAGGAACCTGTATAGTAATCTGAATAGAGAAATAGTATAGTGAGTAGAGTAGAGAATAGCGCTCCGTATAGTAATAGAATAGAAATGGCGATCGTTAGTCGTCACCTACTTCGTATATATATGCGTTTCCTCTATGGTTCGTCCTAGGTATGACGATAAACTACATCCGCGTCCTGGGAAAGACGATAAACTACGTCCAGTAGCAAGGAGGTTTTGAAAAGCGTGGAACTACGTCTTAATTGCTGGTGTTCCCAGGTCCACCTTGATCCGGGGTTGTAGCGCCTGTTAGGGTCCCAGTTATATGCAAATAATTAACCCCCTAGACTGGGGTCAAAACGTGTAAAAATATGTTTTAATACTAACAATACGTTTTCGTAAAAAATTATTACCAACTAATTTTGAGAGGAAAATTATTAGCAGAAATAGATTTAAAAAAAAAAAAAAATTACCAACAATAAAAATTTTGTCGGCATTAAATAACCCATTGTAGTTGATATACCGTAAAATAAAATCTTCTATGGTCACGTAGTCTGCCTAATTCAATAATGGGATCGCTTGTGTTTGCTCACTGGCGATCTATGTTCAAAATCAAGTGTCGGCAGCGACACTTTATATGACAGTTATGGTCACTGTCGCTTGAAATATATAAACTATATTTCTCCAAATAGTTTTTTTCAGGAAAAGAGAATTCTCGAGTTTCCTTTTTAACTATTTGATGACAGTTTCCTTTGTAACCTTTTGATTAAGGTTACGTGCAAAGTTAACATTTTGATTATATCATTATTTTCTCTTCTAGTTAAATGTTGGTGGTGTGGTGGTGGTAGTGGTGTAGGTTTTATCATTTCGTAAAGCTCTTTATGATATTATAGCGCCATCTTATAGCGTCTGATAAAAGATTGTTTTCATTAAAACTCAGAGGATTTATTCACTTGAAGTCTTTAATCATTGATCTGAAAAAAAAAAATTATTGTATATAGATGATAGTTTAGATGCCATGATGTGAAGATTTCTCTCGGAACGTTCCAGCTACGCGCAGAAAAATAGTTCCGTTGTTTTTATCTTGTAACAAATTCAAGATTTCACAAATTTTCAAAGCTTCTACGTGATATAATTTGCCATAAATTTTTCTTAGCGTGTCGATAATTTCTCTAGATTCACTAATACAGATAACAATAAAGTTTAAACAAAACACTATGCAACAGTTGTAGAACATGAGAGAAACTCTTTTTTAACTTGTGACAAAAAATGATACGGAGTTTTAACTTGTAAAAAAGAAATCGGGTATTTTGGGAAATTCTGAATTGTAAACAAAATTCTTCTGCTAAAAGGGAATAAGACTGAAGAATTAGGTTTTAATATAAGCCTTTTATGTGGTCTTTGTTCATTATCTAATGAGATGAATGACGAGAATAAAAAAAGAAAACTTGTGGCAAAGTATGTCTTTTTCTTATCTGTAAAAATCCAGAGAAAAATGAAAAAGAAAAAGAATAGATACCCCAGACTCCCCAGAAGACAGAACATGAACAAAGTAGCAAATGGAAAATTTCTATCGGGAATTGTGAGATATAATCTTGATTTTTTTAAAAGAAATTCTGTAAAACCAACACTTTTGTCGTTGTCTCGTTTGCAAGTAATGAATGTGCACATGCGTGCGTATGTACGCCTTAGGCGTGTCTGTGTGTACTTGAGTGTGTGTGTGTCTATGTTACGTACGTGTGCATGCACGCACATCCACTCTTGCACAAATCATCTTTTTAAAGAAGAATGTTTAATATATATATATATATATATAGAATGTTTAATATATATATATATATATATATATATATATATATATATATATATATATATATATATATATTAAACATTTCACCCTAGGCAAGGCGATAATGCCACTGAGACGCAAGGGGTTACTAAGTGAAAGGAAATGAGAAGAGGTTAGGACGTTACTGAGGAGAAAGCACGGTTTCAACAAAACAGAATATGGCTATTGCTGTTGCATTAAAATTATTGAACATCGCAGGTGGCAAGGAAACAATAAACCGGAAGGAGAGTTCCACAGGTAAGTAGTACGAGGAAATAAACTTTACAATAGAACTTTACAATAGAACTTACCGATGCATCTATCTATTTCAAAATTAAAATGATAAGACTATGTTACCAATCTGATATTAGGTTGAAATTCATGCATTAGATGTATCAAGGAGAAACAAAATTGTAAAAAATATATTCATGCTAAAACAAACAGAGAAACCACGCCGAACAGATAACATGACAGAGCTTATATATATATATATATATATATATATATATATATATATATATATATATATATATATATACCGCTGTACCCGCAAAATTGTCCAAATCGTATAACAGCACTGGATCCACAACATAAAATGTTTAATACCTAAAAAGACACTAAACTGAGCTTCTTTTATCCAGTTTTCAGATAAGACGTTTAGCCATCTTGATACCATTTTTCGTAAGAATCACAGAAAAAGCATTTGAGTGATTCAGCTAGAAATAGAGCCGGTTCAAATTATATATATATATATATATATATATATATATATATATATTGATAATAAACTTATTGGTATTCCGCATGGAATTTCCAAGAGGATATAGATCTGTTGAGAGCTCTATGTCAAAGACAGAGCAAAAATTATTATATAATGATAAACAAACACTTAAAAACCATAGATGATATTTATTTCATTGAAGTCAATAAAACACGGCTTCAAATCTTCAGACATTTTGCTTACAGGTTTGAAAATTTGAAGCCCTGTTTTATGGACTTCAATGAAACAAATATCACCATATCACCTGTATTTATTAATTGTTTTTTTCATCATGTGTATATATATATATATATATATATATATATATATATATATATATATATATATATATATATATATATATATATATATTCAAACAATCAAAGTTTCGCTTAAACAAAAGTTACTATATATGAGGAAATATGCCGCAAATTTAATAAAAATAAAATTTGAACGTCTTTTTCGGAGAAAAACATTGATTTGGAAATTCTTGCCAAAAACAGATAATTGTCGGATTTTAAAGAAAATTTAATTTACAAATGGATCAAATTATGTTTTAAACGCTTCAGTTTTAGAACATCTTGGTAAAAAATATTTTGATTTACAGTGGTCATTCCCATTTATTTAATTGTATGTAATTTCGAGAAATTCTTTTTTTGTGGCGCTTAAATTTTACATTAGTTATAGGGACATTGTCCCCAGAGAAATTAAAGCATCACTTTTTTTTGGTTAAAAAAGTCTCCTCGTTACAGAAAATATGCTCTAAATCGTAAAATGTAATAAAACCAATATTTTTAATAATGATATTTAATTAGAAAAGCTTTTCTGAACATTTGATAGATACTATTGTCTTATGAAGAAAATTCTCTTCGATAAATAATGAATTTTTATAGGAATTCATTTCTTATTTTAATTAAAGTAAGTTATAAACTTTTAAATCTTTTAAAATTCTGTATTAATGTGTATCAGTTAAATGGCATTATTATTAAATAAAAACTGTATGTACGAATCATAAATGGAACAGCTTACTAGAATTCATCGACCCTAGTATTTTAAAAAGAATTTAGAATATTTTCTGCATGTATAAACGTACTGATTTTGTAAATACAGATTTCCATACACTGCATTATCAAAAAATAAGAGCAGTAACTATAGTAAATTTAATATATGATGATAATTTTCTAACATTTCCTCAGCCAAAATACCTAAGATTAAATAAAATATTAGAATGCTTGAAATATTTTAAATGTTAGAGATTAGTGGGCAGTTAAAAAAAAATGGCGTTTACGTTGTATTCGTCATGTAATTTTATAATAGTTATCGCCTCTTTAGATAAATTTCACAAGCATCAGGTTGTCTATAAATGTATCTAAACACCTACCCTCGTGTTAAAAACTGCTTCACTGCAATATTTTAAACTAAAAGTAAGTAATATTTGTTTAAATTCAGATTAATTAAACTTTAGGTCAGCTACTTTTCCTCAAATAATGTTTCAGAAAAACACATTTTATTTTTGAAAGATTTTTTAATAAAGAGAATTACACTGTGCTGACAGATCTGTGAATATGGAGGAGTTTAGTGATTTTACTGATAATAAATAAATTCCAATTGATGCAAATTCAATTTGAAATACAGCAAAGTATTTTGACCATTGAAAATATTAAATTTAATCTGTTACCTTGCAATTAAAACTAAAATAAAAGATTCAAGAAAGATTTTTTTCATTTTTAAAATGTATTTTAAACATTAGGTATCGCTTTTTTTGAAGGTACCTGTATATATATATATATATATATATATATGTGTGTGTGTGTGTGTGTGTGTGTGTGTGTGTGTGTGTGTGTGTGTGTGCGCGTGTGCGTGTGTGTGTGCCTGTCTGTCTGTTTGTCTGTGTGTGTATGTGAACATTGAAGACAACACAGAGAGGTGACAGTTTTTTTCATGCTAAACGCAATCATCGGGCCTGACAGTAGCGTTTAGGATGAAACAGACCGTCGCCTCCGGGTTGTAGTTTAGAAACAGTAAAATCGACCCTGGTAACCAGACGCTCCTCTGTAGCTAAACTGGTATAACACATCAGGCTATATGATAGTTCCGTGAATAATACAGGTTCGATTCCTGTCGGGGGACACATATTTTCTATGAAAATTTCTCGGATGTTTAGCCTGGTAAATATTGTTAATATTGTTTATTATAAACAGGGCAATTACTTAAATATATGTGTCTATACATTAAGAAATGGGCAAAGTCCGACAATTTATTTATTAAAGACATTTTTTATGTTTAACGTTCTTCTTATAGATACAAGTATTTAAGTAAATGTTCTGTTTATAATAAACAGTATTAAATAACATTTACCGGCCTGAATGTCCGAGAAATTTTCATAGAAAATATTCGTCCTTGGACAGGATTCGAACCTGCATCCTATACGGAACCGCCATTTAGCCCGGCGTGCCTAACCGGTTCCGTATAGGATGCAGGTTCGAATCCTGTCAAAGGACGAATATTTTCTATGAAAATTTCTCGGACATTCAGGCCGGTAAATGTTATTTAAATACTTGTATCTATAAAAAGAACGTTAAACATAAAAATGTCTTTAATAAATAAATTGTCGGACTTTGTCCATTTCTTAATGTATTATGTCATTTGTTTACATTTGATATGCCATGAGCAGTTATGAATGTACGAGATTCATGGAAGATTGAAGTTTATAAGTAGTAAATTAGACCGTGCCAGCCGAACGGTCCTTTGAGCTGTTAAACCTCCCTTCGTCAATCTTAAAATTCTAACTGTCTCTTTCTGATTGTTTAAAGCTTCAAAAGTACACTACTGATATCCTTGTGTACACAGGCATTGCTCAAAAATAATGCTGATATCTAGTGGTTCAGTCCCTGGGTCAGGTAGTGAGCAATATAAACTCGAACGAAAAAGAATGGGAATCTCAGGAACAAAATAATTACAATAACCAACAAATATATCAGTCAAGGGTATTGGATATCTGAAGATGGCCAGAAAGATCATCAGAATGATTTTCTCTTGAACATTCAGGTTCACACCCATATGACATTGAAACACCGGTTTTCGTCCTATTACCGAAGTTAAGCAACGTCAGTACCTAGACGGGTGACCACTCGGGAATACCAGGTTCTGTAAGTTTGAATGTATGTGCGATGTAATGGATAGCGGTTCAGTATGAGGAATTGGAGACCAGAGTTCGAATTGGGTCGTGATATATACTTATGTGCAGATACCTTTGGGAAAAGGAATGAATCCATCTATTCTCCGCCTCCCCATCAGGTATGGGTTAAATAGTAAGACTTGTATTAGAAAGTCATTATTATCTTCAGAAAACTGTTAATACAACATTCTATGGACAAAAAAGAAAAGAAATATTATTCTTATAAACTAGAAAAGATGTTTCAGCTTTAAGCAACCTGCAAAGGCCTGTCTATATTTCTGAAGTGAGGTACTGTAACTACTTACATTGTTCGGACTGTTATCTTCACCTTTATTGCCATATCTACGAAGTTTCAGTCATGGATGCGCTTCTTCAGGTGATATACATTTCGAACCGAACGCTTTATTTATCCACGGGGTGGGGGTAGACTATTCTAGCTCCACATGTCACGCCTTTTCTGGATGTCTAAATTAATTCCCTTCAGTTAATTCAGGCTCCAATTTTTTGTTCACCTCTGCAGTGGCTAGGTATTGAACTGACAACTTTTTGGGTGAAGTCACTTAGGATTATTTCAACCAACGCTTTTATCCACTGAGCCATGTGATCTTGGGGTACATAAGTGAATACAGCGAACCAGTAAAACAATGCAAATGGTGGAAGCCTACAAAAGGTTGATAAGCCGTAAAAAATACCCAAATCATTCAGTAAAAAGAATCCTAGCTATTTATTTCTATCCCCATCGTAGTAGAATTTCATTCTTTTTCTCTTGCTTTTTCTTCATAAACGAGAGTTTTTGTTTTGACAGTTATGTGAGTCGGTAGTCTAATGATAAAGAAAAACATTTATTTTACATATACGCTAATTCATTTGAAAGTATGAATAATGATGTCCTAGTTACGAAATACTAAGCTTGTATTAGGTTGGTGCAAAAATAATGTCGTTTTCTCACATAGTAACATATGTGATAAAACGACATTATTTTTGCACCAACCTAATATTTGGTTCGTAAGCGGTTGTTGCTGCTCGTTCCCCCAAATATTAAAATCAATGGTTATTGAGAACGACTGAAGAATTCGATGTACGCCATGATGGTAGAGATCTTGTCCATAGATATGTGTTCGATAATTCACGAACAATTTTATGAATGAATAAAGATATGTTTATTCATACATGTATACATATATAGTAGTGTTACAGTCGGAATGGCAATGATGAATGAGTTTTGTCATCTAAACGGAAGTCAATGTGCTAGGAAGGTTAAAGTGGATATATAAAAACTTCCCTTTAACGTGAAGATCTCAAGATGGTAATATTCGGGGAAGAACATTTGCAGGTGTCTGTTCCGCAAAGTGGCACTTTTTAGAAAAAGGCTGTCAGTAGCGACAAGAAACGGAAGAAATGGGCGTGATTTGATTCCGTGAACGTTGCATGGAACCTCTTCATTTTAAAGTTCTGAACTGGTGGAACTAAAGTTTGTGTAAACAGTTGTCATGAAAATGGCGGTTAAGCAGCGATAGGTTTGCAATGTTGCGTCTGTGGGGAAAGAGGATGTAGATCGAAAAATGTTTTCCTCCATAAGAAGGAGGCAAATAATTTGAACTCTATCAAAGTTAGACAGTAAAGATTGTACAGATTAGGACCAATTTTGGTCTAATCTGACATTTCTAAACATATCAGATATTTCCTTAAGTGATACAGTGAATCAAACATTGTATATATATATATATATATGTGTGTGTGTGTGTGTGTGTGACTGTCTGTCTGTTTGTCTGTGTGTGTATGTGAACATTGAAGACAACACCGAAAGGTGACAGTTTTTTTCATGCTAAACGCAATCATCGGGCCTGACAGTAGCGTTTAGGATGAAACAGACCGTCGCCTCCGGGTTGTAGTTTAGAAGCAGTAAAATCGACCCTGATAACCAGGCGCTCCTCTGTAGCTAAACTGGTATAACACATCAGGCTATATGATAGTTCCGTGTATAATACAGGTTCTATGAAAATTTCTCGGATGTTTAGCCTGGTAAATATTGTTTATTATAAACAGAGCATTTACTTAAATATATGTGTCTATATTTATAATGTATAACAATAATATATATATATATATATATATATATATATATATATATATATATATATATATATATATGTGTGTGTGTGTGTGTGTGTGTGTTTCTTAACGAGGGTTGAAATCAGTGACTTGCCTTTTACGGCGTATTAACTCTCCTTGTTCTTGTAACGGCATTCAACCTAGGAGGGTTGAGTCGGCTTATGAATCCCAAATTCCCATGAAACTCTAATATTGAAGTTTCATGGGAATTTGGAATTCACAAGCGGTCCCCAACCCGCCTGTATCGCACATGAGATTTGATTATAGTGGTAAAGGTTTCGTGCAGGACCATCCACACTTTTTGAAGGGTCGATTACAGAGACCTGGTGCACTACGTGCCACAATGTCCCCAAACGACCCTCCACAGGTTTTGAATTCAGAGTTGTCCATCCAAGGCTATAGAACCCAGTCTGTCCTGCTATTTACCCATAGCTGAAGGAGAAGAAGAGAATTCATACATTTCCCAAGGGTATTAGCACGTAAGTGAATGTAATGGATTTGACTGGAATTCGAACTCGGCTCTCCGATTCCTCAATCCATTACTCTACCGTGCCTCCTCACGGAAATAGGTGGTGGGAAAGACTTAAACCCTTCTGAGACTATTCAATGCCGAAATACATTTTTAGATTGTAAGAAATTTTTAGAGATAATGATTTTCTGAGACGTCTTACGATAGTGAATAATAAGTAAATGTAACGAAACCAAATGGAATTCGAACTCGACTCTCAGATCTCCCCTTTATCCATTACAACACCCGCACAAGCCTTCTCCCGGGGTGGGGATTTCAGAGTCTCGGGAGTGTGGGAAAAAAGTTTTACTTTTTCTTGTTTTTCTACTTACAGAATTTTGAGTCCATCAGTAGTGTCAAAATATCCTCTATAAAAAATAATCCATGTATATGTATTAATATGGAAACTGACGAAGATATGCGAATCATTTGGAGTCGGACAATATTGGAAATGGAGGGGAATGGCATTCTGACATAGATTAAAAAGAGTGCATTTGGCATAAAAAGTTGAGAATCAATGTAATAGACTTTTACAGTCTGCAACTCTGAGAGTACAGCCATCGTGTTTGATCAGTTACGATGAACAGCTGTACTCTCAGTCTCTCTGAGGTAGAATGCTTTAAACATCCTGACTCAGTTTTCTCACTCACGATGAACGGTGGTACACCCTCTATATGTGAGGTTGCATGGTTTAACGTCTATTGCATTGATTCTCAACCTTTTTGTTTGCTCAATGCACCTGAGAACACTCAGTTCTGTCCGATATCTTTAATCCAACATTCATTGATCCGGTAACATTTTTTTAAAAATCAACCACCTTTGGTTCGTTAAGCGGTTACGAGGGCAGCGCCACACGTTGTTTTCAACTTTCTGCAATATCCGACATTAGTAGAGTATTTTGATGACACATTCTTGCTCATTTCTTATTATATACTTTTATTTCTCGATTAGAGATGCCACCCAAGACAGCAGGACGTGAAGATGATGCAGAGATAAGAAAAGTAAGCATGAATCTTTATCAAAGCTTGAAAAGTGAAGTTACTGAAGAAATTAGAGAAACGAACGTCAGCAGAATATTTGTGCAATGATCTGGCAAGACTATGATTATAGTTTTTTTTTTTTTTTTTTTTTTTGTTTTTTGTTTTTTTAGAAAGGATTTCTATCATCTGACATTTTCAGTGGTCTGGAAGTGGTATGGTCCAAAGGGTAACAGATTAAAGATCTGGGGAGAGATCAGCTGCAATATCAACTTGATCTTTGTAAGTGCGTTCATAAACATTGTCTGCCATCAACATAGTACATAGTTCTGCACGAATCTTCCTAAGAAAATCGTCAATAAAAAAGCAGAAAGTAGTACAGAGGCGAGCGCATTGAGCTTCAGAAGACTTCGCAGTAACCTTCATATTGATTGATTGGTTCGTTTTCCTATTGAAGGATATTTAGATCCGGATTATAAATCTTTTTCTTCGAGATGATAACGATGATTTAGTGATACAAGTCTTACTAATTAACCTATAGATTGAGGGAGAAGAGGTGGATTCATATTTTTAGCAACGTTTTGCGTGTAAGTGAATATAACCAACCCAACGGAAATTGGAACTCGGTTCTCCGATTAACAATTCGGGGCCATTATCCATTACACCACCCGCACATCCAACCACCTGCTATTCATAACCCGTAACCTATCTAGATTCTGACCCGGTTCGACATCGCTTAACTTGGGTGATTGCATGGGAACCGATGTTTCATCATGATGTGGTCATAAGCCGTAATAACCTTTATTGATCTACTTGAGAAAAAGGACTTGACTGCGTAAAGCAGTAATGGTCAAAGTGGTGCCCACGGTCCACAGGTTGCCTGTTTCACTTTCTAAATGACACGGCGAATCCCATGAGGAAAATAAGGTTTATTAAAATTTAGTTTATTTCATTTCATTCTCACTTGTTCACTCACATTTTCATAACATAAACAACTATTAGGTTGGTGCAAAAATAATGACGTAATAATGTCGTTTTTGGACGTTAAAAAATACGTCGAAAAACGACATTATTACGTCATTATTTTTGCACCAACCTAATATTAAGCACATTGTTTCTTGAATTTTGTAACTTTTCGTTGAAGATAACGTTTTCATCATTTTATACGATTGGTGATTTTCAATTAGGAAAACCACTGTGTACATATCATTTGCTTTAGAAACAGGGCGTTTATTATACACACACACACACACACACACACACATATATATATATATATATATATATATATATATATATATATATATATATATTTGAGTACGAAGAACTTGGTAAACCGTATGGGTAATTCCAAGGAGGATGAAATCCTGAGAGCTAATGTGAATCCAGAGCTAATATTTAATGAAAAACAGACCATTTTAAAGTCCCATTGCATAATTTATTTCACCAAAATCATTTTAAAGGACTCCGAATCATCAGGTAACACTTCCAACATCGAAATAAAAGGAAAAATGAGATTAAAACTTGATGGGTAGTGTAATATTTGTAATTTAACAGGGGGGGTGTTGAGGGTTGTAGTTAAAGAGACAAGGTAGAGTATAGGGAGGGGTTAATTTCATATCTCTCTTAAGCGTACGTTATATTGGGGTAGGAGGAGTGACCGGACCATGACCTATTTAGATGGTTAACTTAACGGAAATGATATATAGAGATAGGACAGTAATACAGATATATACAATTGAGTGTTACGACAAGGAGAGAGGGGGAGAGGGAAGTGAATCGAAAGAGGCTGTAATTGTGTTATAGCAAATTTATGTAAAAGATAGATTTCAATGCTTGATTTCGATGTTGGAAGTGTTACCTGATGATCCGGAGTCCTTTAAAAGGATTTTGGTGAAATAAATTATTGTAATGGTACTTTAAAAGTGGTCTGTTTTTCATTATATATATATATATATATATATATATATATATATATATATATATATATATATATATATATATATATGTATTTATGTATGTATTTTTGTCTGGAGAAGAAATATATTTTGGGGAGAAGAAACATTTTTTTTTCTCTAGAGAAGAAATATATTTTTAATTTAAAAATTATTCTTTGTATTTTTAAATAAATAAGAAACAAATCACATACAACAGTGCGTCTGTTAACCACTGTCATCTGTAATAAAATTATACCGGGATTTTTTTAATTATTGGGACATCATTCTTCCAAAAACAATTAACCTTTCACCATTTCTATGACAGATACGCGTATGACCTTCTGTGATGAAAATGGTTGAGACAGTTTCAACGAAAAATTACCTTTAATCTTTTTAATCTTGCAGCTGGCCTTATGATGAGTTATATATGAAGAAGCGGCCCACTACTCGGCAAACGTTGCCCATGCCTAAGTCTTTATAGATACCAATTTTGGTAGTTTTGTGTAGCAAACACCTATGCCAGACATTTTCAAGGACCTTTGAGATACCTAAGACAATGACTCTGGTAACAAAGTTACCATCAAACGCCTTTATATACAGATATCAGTTGCTTGATGATATACACAATAGGCCACTGGGATTGATAATTACTCATTTTAATAAATCCTATTGTTCAATTAGCTCTTACTAAGCTTGGATGATGAGACTCCTTAACCTATATCGTACATGACGTCAAATCTTTTAAAGGGGAGGGTTACCTAAAGTCTAAAATTTACCAGCCAACAAATTAGACTTTATGTAGTAATGGATTAATTTCGCGATTATTATTATTAATAATATGTATTATTACTATTGTTGGTGTTGTTGTACATATGATGAAACCTATCAAGAAG
>OZ010592.1:55654318-55686818 GCA_963932145.1 Acanthosepion lycidas | reverse complement strand
ACTTAACATTTTGATAAAAGATCCATTTTTCGTCGCCAGTCACAAGTCTATCCAAAAAAGGTGAAACAAGTTGGCGAGAATGGAGAGAAGAGCAGATGTCAACTTGGGATTTGAGGTTGTTTTCAGACAATTCATGAGGCACCCATTTTCCAAGTTTAGAAACTTTTCCAAGTTGTTGAAGATGACGATGAACAGTTGTATGGTTTGAACTGAGAACCACTGCCAATTCCTCAACTGATAAAGCCGGATTTTCTTCAAGGGATGCTTCAAGAAGCTTTTCATCAAACTCAACTGGACGTCCGGTTCGATCTTCATCTTCATGGGTGAAATCTCCACCTCTGAATTTTGCAAACCATTTTCTGCAAGTTCTTTCATTCACACATTCCTCTCCATAAACTGAGTGAATGTTTCTAGCCGCTTCGGCTGCTGAGTTTCCTTTCTTGAACTCATAAAACATTATGTGCCTCAAATGATTCTTGGGTACTTCCATGTTAGCAGGGTTTTAATCAAACAAAATTTAATTTTATTGTTCTCTGAAATAAAATTTGATCAGTTTAAATGCATCTAAACATAAAAATAATGTTCAGCTCCATTAGACATTATAAAATACTCTTTAAATTTCGTTCATTTTAACAAAATGTTAAAATTCGGACAGAACTTATGGGATGACCTGATATATTTACATTTATATTTATATATATATATATATATATATATATATATATATATATATATATATATATATATATATATTTAAACTCTAAATTTAATTTTAGAATTAAATTAAAATCCTTAGTACAGTTTCATTTTCATATTGGGTTCCAAAAGTCGCTTGAAAATGAAACAGTTGTATATATATATATATATATATATATATATATATATATATATATATATATGAAAATTTCTCCGAATTAATCATTGGAGATACAATATTTATGAATAAAAATGACAATAGGAAAACTGGTAATTGCTGACGCGTTTCGTCCAATGTGGACTTTATCAAAGCAAAATACGAAAATGAAATTAAATGAACAAAGTAACTAATAAATACAAAAACATAATTTAATTTCATTTTTGTATTTTGCTTTGATAAAGTCCACATTGGACGAAACGCGTCAGCAATTACCAGTTTTCCTATTGTCATTTTTATTCATAAATATATATATATATATATATATATATTTGTTGAATAATCCGTTTTCTAACGCTTCTCAACGTTTTACAGGTTATTTAAAACAAAAATATATATTTATGTATACAATTTGTTTAGATAATATTGGCTCAGTGAAGCAAGTCTTATTAATTAACCCATAGCTGGAGAGAGAAGGGGTGGACTCATACCTTTTTCAAGGGTATTTGCACCTAAGTGAATATGACGAACGCAACCAGAATTGAAACTAGGCTATCCGATTAACATATCCGAGCCATTATCAATTAAACCACAAGCACATCCAAACTTACATCACCTAGTATTCCCAAGCGGTCACCCATTATCCAGGAACTGATCAGGCTCAACGTTGCTTAACTTTGGTGATCGTAAGGGAGCCGTAAGCATGCTTTATTTACATTTATATTTATATTTATATTTATATATATATATATATATATATATGTATATATATATATATGTATATATATATGTATATATATATGTATATATATGTATATATATGTATATATATATGTATGTATATATATTTATATATATGTATATATATATATATATATATGTATATGTATATATATATATATATATATATATATATATATATATATATATATATAAGTCTCAAAAATATGCAGGCATGTAAATCAAGTATAATTACTATATATATATATATATATATATGTATGTATGTATGCGTGTATGTATCTATATATGTTGTGTGTGTATGGTTATGTAAGTTATGTAAGTATATGTTTGAATATATATTAGTTAAACAAATAGTCAAAAAACAAAACGATTTAAGATTCTTTTAAAACAAAAATAAAGAAAAATAAAAACCAACTTAAACATTCTTGCTAAGTGATGTAGGAAAGGTTATAGGTAATTTCTTTTCTTATCATTATAACTCTAAATTCAAGTTCTTTGTTATTCCACCCCCTGCACACACTTTTTTTTCAATTCCTTCCCTTCTTCTTCTTTTTTTATTTTTGCATTTGTTTTCTTTCTTTCTTTTTTTTTTTTTTGTGCAGCGGTGTGGGGTAGTGAATTCTGAACCTGTTTAAAGATACCGGTAGCATTTTGAGACTTTGGGAGAGAGATGTAACCGTCTCTGACTCCGCGTTTTTCAAAATGGCGCAGTGCAGTGCAGGGATACATATATTTAACGAAAGAAGGAAAAAAAAAAAAAAAAAAGAACAAAGAAGTCAGATAATGAAAAATGCACCGGGTAGTAGTATGGGTGGGGTGGGTAGAGAAAAAAAAAACAATACTTCAGCTGATTATCTTGTTGTAGCCAAAATAAATCTGGCCGGCAAAAAAAAGCAACCTTTGCACACCACGCAAATTCATATTCTTGGAAAGAAGGAAAATGCGACGTAAAGAGAACAAGCAAGATTAGCGAAAAAGAGAGATGGTACTACATTCCATGCAAAAGGAATTACAAATTTTACAAGCACAACGATAAACTAACTACTCTTCATAATTTTAGTATTTTCTCTCTGCTTCCTTTTTTTTTTCTTGTTGCAAATAAAAAAGCTCTGTTAATGTATATTATTTTAAAACTGGCATGATATATAGCCGACTTTTCCTTTCCAAAGCATTAATTATAACCAGGGATATTTGCTACGTCACATTCATTTCTGTAGGTATTATTTATTTTTGATAAGTATACACACACACACACACACACACACACACACGCACATACACACGCACATATATATATATATATATATATATATATATATATATATATATATATATATAGTATACTTATCAAAATTAAATAATACCCTGAAGATCCGGTTAGGTGAAACCTAGGTAGGTTGTTCCTGGTTCTTTAGGATTTATTTCATTTATATATATATATATATATATATATATATATATATATATATATATATATATATTTGGCCAGCAAGTTTTCTTTTAAACACCTTTAATTAAATACGGCAGACAAGGAATATTTAATTTTTCATTAAGTTTTAAAGCGTCTTTACGTTTTTTCGCTTTGTAAGAATAAGGGAGAAATTTTTCATAATTTTCATTGTCCCAGGCTCTTTCGGACACTTGTTTAGTCATTTGAAAACCACGCATAAACAAAATAAAACATGAGAAAAAAATAGCAACATCAAAAACGAAACAAAAAAAAAAACACCTGAAAATCCATTTAAAAATATTGTTACTATAACCGTAATAAATTTTGTTCAACGTTGGTTGGTTGGTTTGCTTCTGATACAAAACATCGTAACGACAACGGCTAATTTTTAAATAATTATACCAGACGCATACGCGCGTTTGAAAAAAAAAAATTATCACGACGTTTACAGTTACAGGTTTCTTTCCGCAATTCCCTCTTGAGGATGATCTCAGAGAATATCGAAAATATTTGGGTTAACAAAAAATACGGTGCCTTGAAGAATATGGCTATATTATTCAATGAAACATGCTTGAATGAAGATATGCTACCTAAACACCCACACATTTTGTCAGCTTGCCTAAAAATATAAATTAGCAAAGTGATGATAATATTATACGAATAACATTTATTTTGGGGATTTTTATATATATTTTTATATATGGCCTGGCGACTGCGTTTAAGCATGAAACAGACTCTCGCCGCTGAGTGTTGACCTTACTGTGTACTTTTATATTTACATACGCACTATCCCTGCTATATATATATATATATATATATATATATATATATATATATAATAAAAATATACTTTTAAAATATGCTATATTTAAATATGAGTTAAAGTCCTCGATATCAGGGATAGAGCGTATGTAAATATTGAATTACACACTAAAGTCAACACCCAGCGTCGACAGTCTGTTTCATGCTTAAACGCAATCGTCAGGCCATGTGTGTTGTGTTTTGGCTCGATAATTTATATATATGCAGATCAATGATGCATCATGAGTAGGTGTATTCTATTATTCCAACGGTTATTGGGTGGCCAGTAACACTTATGTTTTGAATTATTCAGTGAAAATTATTGTGGATCCGAATGCAGTTTTGTGGTTATTTTATAGTGTTGTTTGTTAATATATATATATATATATATATATATATATATATATATATATATATATATATATATATATTAACAAACCGAGTATCGTCAGGGTTGTATCGAGTTCAAACTTTGTTCGTGTCTTTTTCTTATTTTTATCGTACCAATGACTTTGAAACCTGTTGATTAAAGGGAAGGACAGAATGAGATTTCTTTCTTTAGTATCTCCATTCTGATAGAAAGAAAACGCGGAATCTAAACTCCCTTGCATAGTACAGAAGTCTGGATTGTTTAAATTCTAGAATAAAAAAAGTAAAATTTGGAATTCGGAAACAAGTATAAAAAGAGATGGGCTCCGTCAGACTATCTTACCCTAGATACACTTACTTCGAAAACAGATGCAGTGCATGTGGTGCCCCATCGACCTTAATGTATTTCAGGAGTACATATGGTGCCCCAAAGGTCTTAATGCATTTCAGGAGTACATGTGGTGCCCCAAATGTCTTAATGCATTTCAGGAGTACATGTGGTGCCCCATCGACCTTAATGCATTTCAGGAGTACATGTGGTGCCCCAAAGATCTTAATGCATTTCAGGAGTACATTTGTGCCCCATCGACCTTAATGCATTTCAGGAGTACATGTTGTGCCCCATCGAGCTTAATGCATTTCAGGAGTACATGTGGCACCCCAACAGTCTTAAATGTTTACAGGACACGGGTCATTCAAGCATTTTGATCTTTTCAAAATGAGACAACAATGGACTGTCAATTTGTATCTCAATCGTGGCTTCAAGTGAATGAACTCTGTAGGTTTTTGAGAGGGCTATACTTTGAGCTTTGTGGACTGTCGCCACAAAATCTGAAAGGGGTGTACCAATTAACAGATACTACATCACATCAGTATTTTTAGCAGCATCTTAAATGAATAGTACAGAAGAGAAAATAATAGCATAATCAAGATTTGACGCATTTCTTCAATCAAAAGTTTGGTAAAAAAAAAACCGTCATCAGTATTGGAATGAGTGGATAGAGAAACCTATTTTCTTGAAAAATTGTTTTAATAGAAAGATTTTATGAATTTCATCAGACATTAACACGAGCTATTCGGTCAGTGAATTCCGTACGTTTCCTTATGAGGAAATGTCTACTATTCGTGTCTTTTTCTTATTTTTATCGTATCAGTGACTTTGAAACCTGTTGATTAAAGGGAAGGTCAGACTGAGATTTCTTTCTTTAGTATCTCCATTCTGATAGAAAGAAAACGCGGAATCTAAACTCCCTTGCATCGTACAGAAGACTGGATTCTTTAAATTCTAGAATAAAAAAAGTAAAATTTGGAATTCGGAAACAAGTATAAAAAAAGATGGGCTCCGTCAGACTATCTTACCCTAGATACACTTACTTCGAAAACAGATGCAGTGCATGTGGTGCCCCATCGACCTTAATGTATTTCAGGAGTACATGTGGTGCCCCAAATGTCTTAATGCATTTCAGGAGTACATGTTGTGCCCCATCGACCTTAATGCATTTCAGGAGTACATGTGGTGCCCCAAATGTCTTAATGCATTTCAGGAGTACATGTTGTGCCCCATCGACCTTAATGCATTTCAGGAGTACATGTGGTGCCCCAAATGTCTTAATGCATTTCAGGAGTACATGTGGTGCCCCAAATGTCTTAATGCATTTCAGGAGTACATGTGGTGCCCCAAATGTCTTAATGCATTTCAGGAGTACATGTTGTGCCCCATCGACCTTAATGCATTTCAGGAGTACATGTGGTGCCCCAAATGTCTTAATGCATTTCAGGAGTACATGTGGTGCCCCAAATGTCTTAATGCATTTCAGGAGTACATGTGGTGTCCATTATTATTTTTCTTCTTTTAGTTCGATTGATACATTATTAAAGAGCAATTGTTACATCAAAGCGCTATGTGGATGAATGAATGTCAAGGTTTGTAGCAACAACACTATTAGATACAGATTAAAATTAAACTAATAATATGTAGCTTCAATTATTGAAGTTCACAATAAAAAATAAAATATGCTTCAAACGAAGAACATCTGGTCCTCCAGGAAATATTGGCAAAGCCAAAACATTGCAGGCGTTTAGCAATATATGTGTGAGGCGCATTTTCAAGATGGCGTGACAAGATTACTAATAAGAAATTGTGGTGATGAGAAAGAAAAGATCCCGTAACCAAGCATATCTTGTGGAGAAACTGGTGTACGACACACTGTCAGAAAACCAGTACTCAGCATCACCTGTCAAGAACCTACTTGGAACCCACAAGAGAAAAAGAAGTGATGACGACCAAGAAGCACCTGGAGACATAACACTGAGAACGAATTAATGAAATGTAAGGAAAAGTGGATAGAAGCTACGAGGAGGGGCTAAAAAAGATTTCGATAGTGGAATGACATCGATGATATATTCACTCATGAAACGAAAGGGTCTAATAATAATAATAGCGGTGAATTCATTAAAAAAGATGCTTTTAGGGCGTTAAAAGCAGCGAAGAAAAAGACATGAAAAATAAATAAAGAAAGAAATATGATAAAAGCTGTAACAAATGTAAGATGGAAAGACTATATTAAATCCATTGCAGGTCTGCTGCTAAGAAACTGGTGCACTGTGTCGTGCAAAACAATTTTAGACATTCCTGGACTTACTAACAGTATTACTCTTTGTATGATTGTGTAAATAAATTTTATTTCTTATATTTAATTATTGCGTTTGTCATTCCTTGGAGACCGAATTCATCTCGGAATCCACAACAACTTGGCGAACGAGGATTCGAAACTCACACGGGAAAAGAAAAACTTTTCGTACGCTTAACCACAACAATATATATACATATATAAAGAAATATAGTCTTAAGGTGTGCTATATTTATGGAATAAAGTGCTCAATATCAGAGATAGAGCATGTGTAAATATAAAAGTGAACATAGAAGTCAACACTTAGAGGCGACAGTCTTTTTCATGCTATATGCAATCGTCAGGCCACCTGACGATTGCATATAGCATGAAACAGACTGTCGCCTCTAAGTGTTGACTTCTATGTTCACTTTTATATATATATATACACACACACACACACATATATATATATATATATATATATATATATATATATATATATATATATATATATATATATATAGGTAATAATAATCTGTTGGTATATACATACATGTTTTGTATAAGTCTAACATTCGTCCATGCTTAGAACATTGCTGCCACATATGATCCGGTGCCCCTGCTATTCACTTTGAGCTCCAAAGAAAAGTCAGTAATATTATCGGTCCTGATCTGGCCCCTCAGCTTCTCATCGCCGCAACGTTGTCTCGGTGTACCTTTTCTATGAATACTTACATGGTAATTGTTCGGATAAGCTCTTTGCTATGGTACCAAGACTTTTTTGAATTTAAGCACAATACTAGACTGGCGTCCAGATATTCATCAATTTACAGTTGAGCTGGATAAATGTAGCCGTAAATTCTATGCTAACAGTTTCTTTTCTCGCACTTCTCGTTTGTGGAACCCTACCCCGTCCGGCTCCATGCTTTCCAGCCAACTTTAATCTTCGAAAATTTAAATACAATGTCAATCGCTATTTACTGTCCTCCTGATTAGTCTTTTCTGTTCCGTTCCTTCGTAATGTTTCTTTTCTTAATTCTTCCACAACGAGTAACGCCTTGTGTCATAGAGGCTTTAATGTCTTGTTTGGGTGAAATCAAATATTTAACCACATTATTTAAGAAAAATTTCTGTAATAAAGTTGTACTAAATATAGACGTCAAAGTGTAATTGTCATAAATAAAGATCTAATTTAGACAACAGTCCATAAGAAAATCAACTGTTTTCCTTAAACTGAATTGCTTCAGTAATACGTTCTATCGACTGATAATAAGATGAAAATGTTGGTCAAATTTCGCAAATCTTCTTGGATATCGTACAAAAAGATTTAATGTAAAGCAGTTCTTTTCCTTCAAAACAGTTTTCATGAAACTTACCTCAAGGAGAAATCGTTTCAAAAATATGGCGCTGACTTGTTATCAACCAGCTGGTCGAAGAAAAATGAAAAAAATCTGAAAAAACGTATTTCTATAAGTTTGTATGTAACAGATGTCCACTGGCAGATCATTTTTTTTTAAATAGATATGCAAAGGAATTCATTTGCCAATATCCTTTAACTGAAACATTAAATCGTATAGTGACATGACATAACAAATTTCCAGCGTTCGGAAGAACTGTTCTGTTCAGAATTTCCTATGTTCATTTTGCTTACAACTTTTATCCAATATATTCGGAATCTTGTTTCCTACATCCGGGATATTTTCCATATATAAAAAGAACTTAATATCAAAATTACGAAGAGAGACACACGTTTAAATAACGACACATGATATCGTATATAGACGTAGTGCATCAATAAGAAACATTTCCTTTTCAACATACTCTCCTTCCTTGTCAATGCACTTAACCCAGAGGCTAAGAACATGCATATATTAAACAATATAGGCGAACATTTCAAAGTAAAATTCAGATAATGATTGTGCAATCTGATCCAATGTCGTGTATACACCGACAAACACACACACACAGATACGCATATATATATATATATATATATATATATATATATATATATATATATATATATATATATATATATATAATATTTAATATATATTAGGTTGGTGCAAAAATAATGTCGTTTTCTCACATATGTTACTATGTGAGAAAACGACATTATTTTTTTCACCAACCTAATATATATATATATATATATATATATATAAAATATTTTTATAATTATTTTTTTAAAATATGATTCCATCATGACTCAGAAATTAACTGTTCTACTTCTGTATCGAGAACTGTTTTTTTTTTTTAAATAAAAGCATAAATACGAAAGAATTTTCGATTATTAATCTTAATGTTCTTTCCTATTATTTCAATATTTATGCACACATTTATTACCACCTTTCATGTGATTTTAATTGTTTTTACTAAGAACTATATATATATATATATATATATATATATATATATATATATATATATATATATGTTGCTCCGACCAACAGAATAGCTGCCAAGAAACCGAAAACAAGTAAAAAAAAAACTAAGAAAGAACAAAGTCAAAAAGCCAACACCTGCATAAGCAGTAAATTGCTTAAACCCTAGGCAATCGAGACAGAACCAAAAACGTTTCACAATATCATATATATATATATATATATATATATATATATATATATATATATATATATATATATATATATATATAATGGTATATAATCCAAGTGAATACTATTAATACAATATAGCATATTTAATATTAAAATAGATTCACACATAAATCACAATGTTTTAGTGAAACAGAACAACATATTTTTCATACAAGAGGAATTAATATTACATCAGGTTAATGATAATTTTCAGCTTGTAAATCGAAATAAAATTTACAAAGATTTTTCAAACCAGTCAATGGATGATAAATTATTGAAACGAAAAAAATCCATTGAGTGGTTTAAAAAATCCTTCTAAATTTTATTTCAATTTACAAGCTGAAAATGATCATTAACCTAATGTAATCTTAATTCCTATAGTATGATATATATATATATATATATATATATATATATATATATATATATATATATATATACCTGGAATAGTAGATCAGCTAAACAACTAAACAAAGTCGAACACAATGGAATTTACATAAGAAATGGAAGAACGCAAATCTTTACCCTTCCTAGATATCAAGCTACACAGCGTTAACAACAGTTTAAATCTCGGTCTTCACTGGAAATCAACCAACAAAAACGACCTAATATTCTTATCCTAACAATGAAATAAAATCCGGTATAATATTCGAATTCTACCTAATAGATCTAAGTTAGGTTTATTTACCCGAAGAGAGGAAATACATTGAAAACACTCTCAATGTTTTCCAGTACCCTAATTATTTTATATTCAATGCGAAAGAGAAAGCCTATAAAATATTCCAAAACAAAAAATCCTCTCTTGTAAAATCCACTGAATCAAAAAATATATTATCCTACCAATTAACTCTATCACATCTACCATCGAAAAGAACCTATCAAAACTCAACATAAAGTGTTGCAACTACATCCAAAATAACAAAAGATTTAGTCAATACTAAACAAAACAATAAGCTAATATTTGAAGGCAGAATTTACTCCAATAATAATTTTTTAATAATAATTTTTTAAATTTGTAATAATTGTCACAAAAAAAGCATAGTAGAAACCTCAAATAATCTAAATGAAAGATTATAAGAGATCAAAAGAAATATTTTACAAAACACTTGCGTTGGTTGCCACCCGTAGCAAGATTGACCACAATTTTGACATAAAAAATGCTACTCTGATCAAAGGAGAAATAATTCACTGCGTCGTAAATATCTACAGAGTGCCTTGATCGCAAAGTCATCTACATTAAATTTGAGCCTGAGCTCTTACATTTCACCATTCCGGGTAGCTCTAATGTCACAGTGTGGAATAGCTACTAACAAAAGTGATAGAAAGTAAAAGAAAAAGAAAAATACTCAAAATGAATTCATCGAGATAAAAAAGATGAAATTCTAAAATTCCCATCACCCCTCGATTGTGCGCATGTGTACCAACATAAAAAATTTAGTCCGATGTGGTTCTGAAGGACGAAACACATTTACAAGTAAACTTTTTTTCACTTTGCGATTTTCCCAATACTGTTCTTGATACATAAAAATATACAGTCAATGGCGAATTTATTCGTACACCCATCAATTTTGAATCGTTTTATACATTTCTCAGAAGCTAATGGCCGTATCTTTCCAGGTTTTTCGTATGTTACTAATCACAAAAAGGGAATATAAAACTCTATTTTAAGAAGAATAGGTTAAATACAGCAAATTTGATAAGCGAATTATTCAAAATAGGAAAAGACAAAATTATTCGCGCATTAGAAAATATCGTTTTAAATTGATTGTTTCGTTTAAGTATAAGTAATTTACATAATTATTTTATCGGTGAAGCCTTCTAGATTATTCATTCAGTAGAATATTTGTGATAATTCTACAAGAATTATTTTAAACAAGGCCTGTCGAATTTTTATTAATTTTTACACATATTCAAATAAGTTGCTTTCCACAATCGGTAAACATTCCAAAATTCGTCGCATGTATTGCAGCCATCGGAGCAGTAATAAGTCCAAGGAAGTGTAACCTGACGGAGACCATTCATCTTCAGAATTGTTTTGAATTTTTCAGTTTTCCTACTCCTAAATTGATTGTAACCTCAAACCAAAAAGTCCATGATCCAACATAATTAACTCATAGCTGCGAAGAAAATGTGTGGATTTATATTTTTCCCCCCATAGTATTTGTGCGAAAGTGAACGCAATGTAGTCGGGCGAAATTCGAACTCGGCTTGACGATTTTACTTTCCAAGTCGCTAATTGTTACGTCACTTACACATACTTGAGAAGAATATAATATGATATTAGGTTGGTGCAAAAATAATGACGTAATAATGTCGTTTTTTGACGTTAAAAAATACGTCAAAAAACGACATTATTACGTCATTATTTTTGCACCAACCTAATACAATTGGAATATTGAATCAAACATTGAGAATATATGTTGCAGGCACCAAAAAGCATATTTAAGAATTGTGTAATTGTAATCAGTTTAAAATATAAATTATTTTGAAAGGTCAAAATTGGGTTTATATTGTCATTCATTAAAGTGGGATGTATATTTATTGTTGCCATATGTGCACATTTATATCAATATTTTTTCTGTATCCAAAAATATTTTTTCACAAGCACATATATTCGTAAAGGTGTATTTTAATTTTATCAAGACCTGCGTTCACATGTACATGTAAATAAACAAGAAATACTCATTAAAAATGAATACAAAATATTTCACCACAGTATTTAAGCAAACATGCATTAATTAAGAATTGCTACCTAAATACACATGTAAGTCCTTGCAGCAAAGAAGAAACTATATATATATATATATATATATATATATATATATATATATATAATACCAAATCCGCTACGCAGAGTTTCATGCAATATATATATATATATATATATATATGTATATATGTAGTATGTGCATAAAGCTACATAAATAAGCATGCTCTATTTGACAGATGTGCATCTTGAAAAGCATATTCATTTTAAAGTTGAACCTGAGAGAGGAGAGCAAGGTTGACAAATTTGGAGAGTAAGGTGTGTTCGGAGAGTAACCATAAAAAAATTAAGCAAATATGACAACAAGCCGAGTTTAAAAAAAAAAAAAAAAGAAATGTTTCAAAAGAAATAAATTCAGAAAATGAAGTGAACAACAAAATTCAAAAGTTTCGAATACTGGTTCCATATCTCAAGTAGGCCGAAGTGCAAAAGACTTTATGCCAATGAGATGTGTCACATATGGGAGATGATAGTCTAGTCTGGATGACTCTAGTGACGCCTGCCACCACACTTCTCACAAATAATGAAAGAGAGAGAAGGAGGGATGGCGAGAGAGAAAGTGAAAGAGAGAGGGTGAGAGAGAGAGAGAAAGTGAGAGACGGGAATATAAGAATAAAAAATTTAAAAAAAAAAGTCAGAGCATGGCGAGGAAGGGTGGGCGAAAGGTTTTGGGCCTGACTCTTTTCACTCAAACCTGACAAGTCTCTGGTCTAATAGAGATTCCTAAGATGTCAGCCACCCACCACTATTTCCCCGACAAAACCCATTCCTGCCAACCATTGACAAAAATAATAAAAATGATAAAAAAGTAAAAATAATTAAAAGTAAACACACACAAACCTGCACGCGTACACAGACGCACACACATACACATACACACGAATATATTTAATGAAAAAATTACAAGAAAAGAATTAAATAACATCTGAGTTTTAAAACAAAATAAATGAAATGTAAATAAAAATAAATTAAAATAAAATAATAAATAGATAAAATATATTTTCAGTTAGAATTTTTTATTTCAAAGTAAGTGTTTTTTCTTCAACACACAAAAAAATGTGTGTATGCACTTACATTAATGTCGTGTTCGCACACGGACGTATATTTTTGCATCAATATATGTGTGCGTATGTATCGATGAATGTAAACACATTTACACACTTGTGAAACATACAATCGTTCAAACATATATATGTTTGTGTGTGTGTGTGTGTGTGTGTGTGTGTGTGAAATATGTCAGATTTTATTATGCAAGTCAATGAATTCAGAATTCTTATTGATCAACTGAAGTTGGTTAAATTTTCTGGATATACTCCGATTTATATCGGCAATGAACCGTCTAGGTTTCAGCTTAAACCGCCTATCCTTACGATTGATACATATGTGGAATTTTAAGAATAATTCGTGTTTTGCGAGTGAACAATTTTTAAGGGAGAATAATTATTTTACTAATATAGGGTTTCCAATAACTTGGACCAATTTTAAATGTGAATTAAGTTTAAGTGTCTAATGATTTTTTTCTTTTTCTTTCAGATTTAACAACAAAAATCATTAGAAACAAAGAAAAGAGTGATGGATTGCTATGTGATATCCATTCTATTACATGGCAGTGAATGCTGGACAATTTCTCAACAGATTAGTTAAAAAACAAGAAATGTGTTTCTATAGAAGGATAATGAATGTTCCATAGATGGAGCAAATAAATAACAAAATCAGGAACATGAGAAAGGAGGGCTTGGAAAAAATCCACGTAGAGCATATTGAGAGCAAAAGAGAAAGGAGAAGGTAGCAAGCCACTTACCTGACAAGCTTGTGTGAATGGATCATGGAATGTGGGGGAGGGGTGAATAAAAGGGAGAAAATGTTAAGATCTACACAAGATAGAAAATTGTGGAGAGCCATGATCACCTATGCCCTGAATGGACACGGCATATAGAAGAATTATCACAAAACTATAGGAAAAACATATACATACATACGTACGATTCATATTCACATATATTAGTATATATGCATGTTCACGTAAATGCATACATGCGATCTAGTATATTTTTTTTCTTCAGTGATGATAAATTATATAAAAACTGTCTGAATGTTCTTTTTATCCAAGCGCTTTCGGCTATACATTTAGCCATTTTGAAGGATGAAATATTTTAAATAAGAAATAGTTTGTTACATATATGTATTTATACAATGTTTTTATTTTCAAAACACGGTCAAGATATTGTGTCCTTGTTCATAGTTGATATTATTAAGTGTTGGTTTTTTCGTTTTTATTAATAATTTTATTTATTTTTAGCTATTTTTGCATGTAGATGATGCTATTATATTTGTGTTGTCAACAAGTATGTTAAGAATAGTGTCCGGTAGGTCTCCATGAATATTTAAATGAGATCTAATTGATCAGAAAGGTATAGAGTGAGTCTTAGTGTCAAAACTGTTATCGTGTGGCCTATATAGTTATTCACAAATTTTGATTGATCAGGAATACAATTCCTTAAAGGGCTTTTAAATTCGTAAATAATATTTGCGCTATTTAATTTTGTTCTAAGAGATGAAATATTATTTTTAAATATAAGTTTAGAGGTTATAAATTTTTTGTAAAGACGTTATCAACGATCGCTGACGCTGGAGACGCGATTTCCACCGATGGCTGGAGCGAGAGGAGAAGAAACGATGGATTGCTACCGTGGAAAAACGTGCTCGACGGACAGAAAACAACAAGGCGACATCGGGTAGGGCGTCTTCACATTCATTCGTGATCGTGGCCTGGATGCGACACCACCATCAGCAGATAAGGCATAACTCTTGGAGCGTTTTCACGAGACCGACGGATACCACTTCTTTCTTTTATGTGCCGTCTCCATTAAGGACGTAGGCGATCATGACTCTCAAATTTCTCCCATCTCTTCTCAAAAAGTTTTCTCTTTTTGCTCCTCTCTGTTCTGTCATCCACTTGCTTAAGCGCATTAGGTATTTCAGACATTGGTTGCCCTAGTCTCTCTTTCCCTCTTTTCGTCCTGTGAGTATCAATATTACCAAGCCTTCTTTTCTCATTACTTGTCCCTTCCTGATGTTAAATATAAGTTTTCTCTTTGTTTGCAACCTCTCCAAAACGTCGTCGTTGCTCACATGTTCGGTCAATGGTATCCTTAGCATCCTTCTGTAGAACCATACCTCCGTTGCCTCGAGTCTCTTCTTCATCACTGAGGAAACCGTCCAACATTCGCTGTCGTAAAGGAGGACAGATATCACGTAGCAGTTTAGTACTCTTTTCTTTGTTACTAACGAAACCTTCCTGTCTCGTAATACTCTGCCTAGGTTTTGGAATATGTCTTTGGCCATTTCAATATGTCTTCGGATCTCGGCATCTCATTTACTGTCCTCTTTGAAAACACTTCCCAGATATTTAAATTTCTGCACTAGCTTGATTTTAGTTTCCCGGGCCTGTAAATTGCATTTTGAGCTCAGCTTTTTACTGATGACCATGGATTCTGTCTTCTTGTAGTTTATACTTAGTCCCTTCTTCTCGCTCTCCTTCGCTACCTTCTGTAGAAGGTTTTTCAATTTCCTTTCTGTGTCTGCTATCAGAACTGTGTCATCTGCATATCTTATGTTGTGAAGATTGTGACCGCCATTAATAAATCCTGGTAGGATTTCCAGTTCACATCACTATATAGCTTGAATAAGTCCGGTGAGAAGACACATCTTCGCCTTACACTCCTTTCTATTTTTGTATATCTGCTGAATTCATTTTCTATCCGTATGCAGGCCGTTTGCTACACTTCTTGATTACACATAACCATTAACATACTGTTTTACGTATTTCAGTGCAATTTTCAAAATGGATGTTTGATATTCTTGGACTCTCTCTGTGGACTTCTTTTCTTTTTCACATGTTTTTTTTTTTTAAGGGATGTGTTCGAAATAATTCAATTCCATTTGTTTATTAATCTCTTGAATACTCTGATTTCCAGCTTCAACTCCATTCATAGATAGCAGTTTCTTCCTCTGGTTTTCTTCATCTTTATTTATCATATCCCATGCTATCATTTTTTTATCATATCTTTCTTCATATTATCCCATTCTATTTTCCTCCCTTTCATTTGTAGTTCCTATATGCGTTTAAACAAAATAGTATTATTTTTGTACCTTTCATATTTAAATTATAGCAAATATTTTCACATATATAATTATTAGCACCTATTTATAAATATATTTCTAAATCTTATCAGTATATATCATTAACAAGTAGAAGGAGGTTGTTCTTGCAACTTGATTAAAATTATTATTCACTGTAAGTCTTATTTGAGCGACTGATTAAACATCTGTGATAATATTATGATTTGCAGTCTTGATATTTCTTTTCGTCTCCGTTTTTATGTTGCATCGATAGAAAACACACGTACCACACATACAATCTATAATAACTGGGAGATTTCATATTGTTAAATGGCCTTAATTAAAACTCTTGTCAGTACCATTCAATCTTGTAACCGACAACAAGACAATATCGACTATTCCTAGATGTTCAGTCCTCTTTCCTGATCGAAACGACTAAGATCTTAAACATTTAACTTCGGAAACTTCCTTTACAAATTAGTATCTGAGATAAAACGACTGATTTGACAGCAAAAAAAGCCAAATATTTCAATAGACATCATTCGTCTGTTCACTTTAATAGCACATGTTTGAATTACTAAAATATACTGTTTTATATATATATATATATATATATATATATATATATATATATATATATATATATAAATAAATAAATAAATAAATAAATAAAAGCCTGCATTTGCTAAAACCTCCTGACGAGTGGAATGAGCAATTACAAAAAGGGGGTCGTCTACGAAACTCCGGTGCTGAATATAACATCAATCAGCCAAGTGACACATTTTATTAATCCTATATATATATTGTTTAGAAATATATATATATATATATATACATACACCTTAAAATTGATACAGTATTTACATTAGTCGGACTATTATCCTCATCTTTGTACAACGTTCCTTCTTCAGGTGGTTGGAATTTCGAACTGAATCCTTTATTTCTATCACTGGGCTAGACTGTTCTAGTTCCACGTGCCATGTTTGATGGATGTCAGTTATCAGTTATCTCCTGCTAATTTTCCTTCTGAAAGTTTTCCACTGCCTTAACCGGGTATTGAACTCACACTCTTTGGGTCTGTCACAGGATCTGACCAACACCTTTATCCACTGTGTCATGTGTCCTTGGGTATGAATTTCTGGGTATTATAAACCTAATGTTTTCAGCAACCATTTTTACCAGTGCTCATATTGCAATTTTGCTGTTATCATTTCATGTTTTTACCAGAGCTCATATTGCAACTTTCTTATCATTGCTTTTCTCTAGCACTCTTTATTACTGGTTCCCATATTGTATTTATTTCTATGCTTGGTCGGCTCAGGAGATTTTTGTGGCCTAGCTTATGTGCTGATTCCTTAAGTTTACGAATTTTCCAATGGTGTTCCCTGTCTATGATCTCAACATGATCCCACAGGGGACGGTGATCTCCCTTCTCTCTCCATATGTGGTCAGCCACACCTGATTTTTCTACTTCCCCTCGCGTTACAGCTTTCTGGTGTTCTTGAAGCCTTACCTTGAGGGGGCGGCCTGTCTCTCCTTTATATTCCTTTCCGCAGCTGCACGGGATAGCGTACACACAGTCTTTAGTCATGTTCTCCTCTATGGGGGGTCTCACTCGAGAGAGATATCTGCGAAGTGTTGTCACGCTTTTGAAGGTTGTCCTGATGTTATATGGACCGCAGATCCTTTGTATTTTCTCTGATAACCCCTTAACATAAGACAGGGAGACTGTTTTCTGAGTGTTGTTGGCCTCCTCCTCCTCTTGTACCCGCCTATCCCAGTTTTTGGGGGCTGCTGCCATGTACCCAGGGTAGTTGTTACGTTGTAGGGTACTACTTATACTGACCAATTTCGTATCTAACGTCTCTGGGTCGCCACTTATGACTTTTGCTCGATGTTGTAAGCAACGGACGATCCCTTTCTTTACGTTGTATGGATGGTGGGAGTTGAAATTGAGGTACTGTCCGGTGAATGTCGGTTTATGCTATACGGATGTCTTGAACCCCTTGCTCTGTTCGAGATATTAGTACATCCAGGAATGGGAGTGTGTTGTTACTCTCTTTCTCCATTGTGAACTGTATCGAAGGTCTTATTGAGTTCACATGGTCCAGTAGAACCTGGACATCTTCCCGGTGTGGCCAGAGTATGAAGGTGTCATCTACGTACCTTAAACATATAGTTGGCTTTAGAGATATAGATTCTAATGCCATTTCTTCAAAGTATTCCATGTATATATTCGCCATTGCTGGTGATAATGGCGAGCCCATTGCTAAGCCCTCATCCTGTCGATATATGTGTGATCCCATTCCGAAGTGTGTTGTTTGTGTACAGAAAGTCAACATCTCCATCAGATTATCTATTGGAATACTGGTCCGTTCTTCTAGGGAAGAGTCAGAGGTCAATCTGTCTCTGACTACTGAGAGTGCCTCCTCCGTGAGTACCTTGGTGAACAAACTCACCACGTCCAAGCTCACCATCTGCTTGGATAAGATGGGAACATCTTTGATTATTTCCACGAAGTGGGCGGAGTTTCGGACATATGAAGGAGACTTTCCGATCAATGAGTCAATTATATCTACAAGGAAGCGACTCAGAGGGTGGCACACAGAGCCTTGGCAACTAACAATCGGCCTGAGCGGAATACCGTCTTTGTGAATCTTAGGGAGACCGTATATGTGAGGTAGCTTGGTGTAACGCTGCGATAACTGCCTATACATTTTGGGTGCGAAGTGATCCTTGTTCTTGATTAGGATCTGTGACAGTTTGCGTTCCGTTTTCATAGTAGGATTCTTTTTCCCTTTGCTGTAGCTACAATTGCTAATGAGGTCTTCCAGCTTTCTTGTATACTCTGATTTTTCCATCACTACAGTCGAATTACCTTTGTCAGCCGGTAGTATGATGATGTTTTCGTTCCTCTGTAGGGATCCAATCGCCAGCCTCTCCAGTTTTGTTATGTTAGACCTGGGAAGCTTGGCTCTCTCCAAGGTCTGTCTCATTTTCCATCTCAGTTCATCCGCCTGAGCCTGAGGGATGTTCAAGGCCACCTCTTCGACTCTGGCAATGATGTCCAAGTATGGCACCCGCCTGATGGTTGTGGCGAAGTTGAGACCCTTATTCAATACTGACTCCTCAGAGGCACTCAGCTGATATTGGCTGGTGTTGACTACTGCTTTCACTGGTGGGTGATGGACCTTGTGCGTCACCTTCTGATCTTTCAATCTATTTAATTTTTGCACTTGGCGAGTCTTGACTACATCAAATTCATGTCTGAAGGATTTATCCAAGTCACTTTGGATCCTTCTCTGGTCTTCTTCATTAGTAATTCTGTTGAAGAAATCCCCGAGCGTCTGGGAGATATGAGCTTGTAGTCGATGCAATGATAACAGCAAAATTACAATATGAGCACTGGTAAAAATGGTTGCTGAAAACATTAGGTTTATTTATAATACCCAGAAATGTCCTCAAGGACACATGGCACAGTGGATAAAGGTGTTGGTTAGATCCAGTGACAGACCCAAAGAGTGTGAGTTCAATACCCGGTTAAGGCAGTGGAGAACTTTCAGAGGGAAAATTAGCAGGAGATAACTGATAACTGACATCCATCAAACATGGCACGTGGAACTAGAACAGTCTACCCCAGTGAGCGAAATAAAGGGTTCAGTTCGAAATTCCAGCCACCTGAAGAAGGCCGGAGCGTGACAAATATGGCGACAAAGGTGAGGACAATAGTCCAATTAATGTAAATACTGTACATAATACCTCATCTCAGAAATATAGACAGACCCTTGAAATTGATATATATGTATATATATACACACATTTAAAGTGATAAAAATATGTCGGAATAATAAAAAAGCATTATTTCTTTAGAAATATATATATACAGTATAACCCGGATATAAGAGAGTTGTCGGGACCGGAGAAGTATCTTATATCCGGGTTTCTCTTATATCCGTGTTTGGTCTAATTTATATACATTAACACAGACCAGAGAAGATCTCTCTTATATCCGGGTTATACTGTATATAGATAGATTCTATTTATTATTGTAAAATACAATAATTGTGGTACATGGCCTAAAAAGTGGGGAGTGAGTTGAGGTTGGTTATCCTTACCTATCCTATACCTAACCAATTCACGACCCATTTATTCAATACAAATAACCCATTCACCCAAAGAATTCACCCTTCACCTTTTACTCCTACATATACCACAATACCACGTTCACAAAGGAACCCTAAAAATTAACCCCATGGTTTAAAATCTCTTATGTACAAATGCTCATAATATATATATATACAGTGTAATCCGACTATAAGAGAGTTGTCGGGACCGAAGAAGAAGTTTCTTATATCCGGGTTTGGTCTATTTTGTTTAAGTATGGCTCTAATTTGGGACCAGATAAAATCGCTCTTATATCCGGGTTTCTCATATCCGAGTCTCTTATATCCGGGTTACACTGTATATATATATATATATATATATATATATATATATATATACATCATCGTCAGATTTATATCATTTATATATATATATATATATATATATATATATATATATATATATATATATCTGACGATGATGTGAAATGATGGGGAGGGTTCTAAATCCCAATACAAAAATTATATATAAAACAGAAACTAACAGAAAATAATTGATGTTAGTAGGGCCCGTCCACCCCACAAAAATCAGAGTTGCCGCTGTATTCTTCATCAGACAGAATCAAGAGGCTAACTCTCTAACGGAATGGAGGAGGTGAAAAATAAATGTAGGGCGTGGGGAAGTCAAAGACTGAACCAGTCGAGATAAAAAAGTGGGGCGGCGAAAACAAACTGGGGAGGTTGGGAATCTCAACTTGGCTCATAACCGAAGGCGCCGGGAACAGGACAGGAACGACATTCATTCACATTAACTAGGTACGCAAAAGGGAGTCTACCTTAAGCAGGGGGAGGGTTCGCAGGAAACCACCCCGTTATGACAAGAGGGGACTTAAAAAAGGAACTCAGGGATAGCCCCTTTCACGCGAACCAAACTCGCTACTTTTACCCGCCTTTCGTTGAAATCTGTAGACACCAAACGCTTTCTATCAATTCTGATCTTCACTTTCAGCTGATGCTCAAAGTATCTGATGAGAATAGCGTTCCCGTCGCAAGATCCCCTCCTTTCGCGTCATCCAGATCACCCTTCTTGCCACGGCTAGCAACGTTAGAAACACCATTCGTTTCGCCCCAGAATACGGGGGCGTCACATTGTCACACGCGTATGCGAGATCGATGAGCACAAGCTGATCGGGAGCGATACGAGCCGTCAGCTCGCCGACATAGTCCCAGAAAGGGCGTACCTGAGGACAATGGTAGAAGGCGTGCAAAGCCGTTTCCTCTAAACCAAGGTCACACCGGTAACAGTCGGGCAAATCCGCCCAGCCCCATCTGAAGGCAATGTCGTTGAGAGATAGCACGTTACGGATCAATCGCCAGGTAAGCGAAAACTCAGTGTTACTGAGATAATTCGCCGTTGGCGCCCAAGACCAGAAAGAGCGCAACTCGTCCACCGACAAGCCGAGCCGCTCGCAGAGACGATCCATAGATAGATAGATAGATAGATAGAGTGCTGACGGTAATAAAACAGTGCTCGATTTAAAGGGACAGAGCTAAAATTTATACTATTAATAAATATATATTTGTTCATCAACGTTTGTTACAATTTGAGTTTCATAAACGTGGCAATTTTCAGCACGTGCATTAATCTCAGAGTTGTACCAAGCGGCGTAGAACAAAGGTATATTTATTAATAATATATATATATATATATTGGTAGTGGATGCGCGCTGCTGATGAGTCCCAAATACAGGACGAAACGGCCGTCCAATACTTTCTGCATTCTGTTGAGGTTTCTTCTAGACTCGCTGAATTACTTGATATATATATATATATATATATATATATATATATATATATATATATATATATATATATATATATATATATATATATATGGAGGCATTTGTACACTGTTCCTTAAAAGACTCAATAACAAATACTATTGAATAATGATTTACCCAGCTATATTATAGACAACCAAATCAAATTATTTCTTTCAAAATTATTAGTAACAACTAGCCAGCGAAATCAGACTATATAAGCCTGACATTATTTAAGAATAACATTACTTATTTATGAAGATGACTGACCCTACATAACTAAGACTAGAGCTCTATAAGGCCCATTCAGACCAGCATGAATATTTGACAAACTCGATACGCAATTTACCGACCTCAATACTTGTCGAAAACACAATTGTGATACGAACCTCCAACTCCAAAATAATTCAAGCCCTTATAATAAAAATCAAACAACAACCCTTAACAATATCAATTATGAACAAATGCCCATGTCGGGCCGTATTAGTAAATTAAGAATAGGTCTACCTTTCAGCATTTTCTATTTTTATCTATAAATTGTTTTTTTCTTACACATTTACCAAAGATCCTTCTGTTAAGTTTTTTTTATTGTATGCGAACAAGAGATTCCTTTTTGGGACTTTTGTTTGTAGAAATTGTCCAAATAATTTTTTCTGTCAATTACTTTTAGTTAATTTATTAGTCATTTTAAAGTTTTTATTGTTTTTTTTTGTGGGGGGGGGGCTCTTGTAAACAGTTTTTAACTTGCTCAAAGCTAGATATATTCCTTCATATGCAACATCGTCGTTGAGAACACAAATATGATATCTACCTCCAATTTCAAAAAAAGGTTTAAAAGTAATGAAAGCCCTTATCATACAAATACAAAATAACTCTTAACAATATCAACTATGAACAAATGCCATATTTTACTGGCCGTATTTTAGAATTAATTATATGTTTCCATTCTTTTTTATGAATTGTTTTCCTTCCTTATGGATGTATCTTACGGGTTAGAGAATACAAGAACTGCTGCTAATCTAAAAATAATTGAAGCCCTTATTAAAAAAAAAAAAAAAAAAAAAACTGTTTATAATAATATCATGAACATGGCCACAGTGTAATGACAGTATTTAGGAATTCAGAATATATCTATGTTTCAGCGTTTGTTTTTTGTTTTTTTACACATTTGTGTACCTTAGGGGTTAGGAAATATTAAAACTGCTACTAGAGTAAAAATAATTGAAGCCCTTATTAAAAAAAAAAAAAAACTGCCCTGAACATTTTTTCTAAAAATATATCTCCCTTTCAGCAACAAAAACACTGTTGAAAAGGACTGCCCATCAAATGCAGGAAAACAGAAGCTTTGTTCATCAGCAAGAGAAGAGGCCCAAGATCTGAGTTACGAATTGCAGGTATATACATCAAGCAGCCGCCGAAGTTAAAATATTAGGTTGGTGCAAAAATAATGACGTATTAATGTCGTTTTTTGACGTATTTTTTAACGTCAATAAACGACATTATCATGTCATTATTTTTGCACCAACCTAATATCTTGCAAGTGTTTTAACACAGTATGGACAAATGCAACATCGAGATCCGAACACACATTGGGCAAGCTAACAAAGCATATCAAAAGAAACAGTAATGGAGTGCTGGATTGCTATGTGGTAACCATCCTATTATATTGTAGTTTAAATAAGTCTGTATTGCTACTACGTCACTTGTACAAATCAAGATACCGCTGGTTCAATTCGCCGTCTTTGCTTTCTGAACACGTCACAGCGTATATCCGTCTGTCCTTCTCACTGCTTCAGCCCTCTTTTATCAGGCCAACACTGCGGTCGACCAACCAATCAGCGTTCTTTGCTTTTATTCTCAATTACCCAGGCAAATAGCCTCCTCCAGTTCGACCAATCAGCACACGACTTGCTATTGGTGGAAGCATGCCAAACTGTACAAAACCCCTCGTTACCCCCACATACTGCTAGAGTAATGCCATTTTCACGGGTCAAACTCGCCGATGTCACGTGCTGCCCGTTAAGGTAAGAGCCTTATTTTGCTATGCACCAGATGCAAGCCACTCTGGTTCGCTTGCTTCTATGGGGCTGTTCACCACATATATGGCAGTGAATGTTGGAATATTTCCTCACGAATGAGAAAAGAACTCGAGGCAGCAGACATGTGGTTCTCCGGAAGGATACTAAGAATTCTATGAATTGAGCGCGTAAGCAACAAGCAAGTCTTAAAGAGAATATCTACAGAAAGAAGACCCCCCACCCCAATCAAATAGTACGCAGAGTGGGGTCACAGGGAATTAAAAAATAAGAGAGAAAATGCTAAGTATAGGGAGGATTGACGAAAGGAGAAAAGATGAAACGAGATTCAAAAAGAAATTGCATTTCAATTTTTGAAGATTGTAGTTATTGGAGCAAGTAAACGGGAAGTGAGAGAAAAAACTGGGCGAGTAGAAGTGTCAGCTGCATTTAACTCTTCCAACAGCGAGATAATGGGACCTAGATGGAAATCTAGTAGCAGGCTTAAATTCATGAAATCGGAGTACCATGGAAACAAGCTCGTCAGAGCAGTTACGATGAAAATATTTGCACAAGAGACAGAGAAAAGCCCTCCTTTTTCATTATGTGCCCTAGATATTTTAGCTGCCTCTTCATGATGTTAAGTATAAGCTTCCTTTTTGCTTCCATTCTCTCCAAAACCTCGTCGTTGCTCACATGTTCGTCTCATGGTATCCTCTGCATCTTTCTGTAGAACCACATGTCTGTTGGTCAAAGTCTCTTCATCTTTGGGGAGATTTTTCAGCTTTCGCTGCCATACAGATGGACAGATATCACGTAAGAGTTCAGTACTTTTTTCTTTGTTTCTAACGAAATTTTTAGCTTCCGAATGATCGAATAAATACTAGACATTACCATTTCCCCAATGCTTTGTTCAATTTCTTTGAATTCGAAGGTGATTCCGTTGGGAGAAAGATCAACTCTCAATAGTTCTTGATCTGCATGTCCGAGATCCCTGAAGGCCAATGTTTGGGTATACCGTCTTTCTAAAGTTCTATTCAGGCAAAATGAATGTCAGTGAGCGAGTTGTGAAAACCAGTTCGTTCGTTTGTTCGTTTGGGTTTTATGGCATATCAACCACTGTGGGTCATTTAATGCCAAATCCAGTTTATGAATTTTAAATGCCTATTTTGTATGGAATAAAAAACGTAGAGCTGGCAACATTATTGGTTCCAAAAAACGTATACCTGGCAACACTGTTTCAAAAACTTATAGCTGGCAACATTATTTTTCCGAAAACATTATCTGAGACCTTGCTGTTGGATGCAGTTTATCGCCGTACCCAGGACGTGGATGTAGTTTATCATCATACCCAGGACGCGGATGTAGTTTAACGTCATACACAGGACGTTGTGAAAACCAGATTAAAGTATATATGATGTAAATTTTATTCAGTAGGGAAAATGCACAAACTGTAGACTATAAAAATACGCATAAACGGGAGAATCGTAACTTCTATGAATGCCAGTACACCAGTCTAATACAATGACGTCATTGTTAAGTGAGGTTATAAAAATGTTCCAAGTACGCAAGCTATAAATACAATCTATTAGGTTGGTGCAAAAGTAATGACGTAATAATGTCGTTTTTTGACGTCTTTTTTTAACGTCAAAAAACGACATTATTACGTCATTATTTTTGCACCAACCTAATAGTTTGTTGGCGTTGAAATTATTTCCTTGAAGCATGGTGTCAACAAGACTCCTCGTGGCTCAATAACGGTTCGTGTTAAGTTTTAGAGGATGGTAGTTTTATCAATGTCAACTGGGAATCAAACCCTAACCCTTGACCTCAAGTGGAATTCATATATCCAATTTGTTGGATGGTAGTTTTATGGAGGGCTACAATCTTGGTCATAATTTCAAGCAAACTTTCAAATGATGCTGTTCCAAGCGAACCCATTTTTATGGGGAATGAATGTCATGTAAAATTCAATACGGTCAAAAGCAAACGCGTGACGTTTCACCAACACTGGGCAGCACATTAATTAATTGTAATTATCATGGAAGCAAGTAAACGGAAGAGAGTTCTACAAGCGGGAAAGGCGATAAAAAAATCTGATGGCGTAGAAGAGGCAGCTGCATTTAACTATTCTAACAGCAAGAGAGTGGGACCTATATATCAATCTAGTAGCACGCTAAAATTCATTTAGTCGGGGTACCATGGAAAAAAGCTCGTCAGAGCAGTTGCCATGAAAATATTTGTAGAAGAGGCATAGAGAAGGCCTCTTTCTTCATTATATGATCCAGAAATTTCAAGCTTTCCCAAGATCATATATATCCAATTTATTGGATGGTAGTTTTATGGAGGGCTATAATCTTGGTCATAATTTCAAGTTTCTAGATGCCGTTCCAAGCGAACCCATTACTAGAGTAATTACTTATGGGGGATGAATGTCATGTCAAATTCAATTAAACCAAAAGCAAACGAGTGGCGTTTCACCAACACTGAGCAGATCATTAACTTTCACCTATCATGACAGATGGGTCTTCCCTCAAGGAGGATCCATGCCTTGATCGTCTATTGTGATGCAAGCTTTTCCCATACCTGAAGTGGAACACCTATTTCCGATCTATGGCTGAAAATCCAGGGAAAATGATTGCTTCATTGTACCGTTCCAGTATCTGACATCCCCTAATAAACACTATATTTACAAGAACCAGATTAGACCAAAGATGGAGTAATTCTGTCATATATGGATTGGAGCTCCCCAATCCTCACTTGCCTGTCCAAAAGAGAGAGTCCAAAAGCGTACACGCGGAGTTGCAGATGATTAATTATTTTCCCCTCTGCAACCCATATCACACAAGCGTAACATCGCGAGCTGTTCGCTGCTCGGTGCCTATATCCATGCCAGGTACATTCCTTTGTCCCACCAGACCGGACACTTACAAATGAGACCCACCATGCCACGTACACAAGACTGAATTGTCCCGATTCCCTTCGTATTCCATTAGTAAGAAATAATTTCTATTAGGACAGCTTCTTCCCAAGAACTGCTGCTTTGTTCCCAGCAGCACGTTTTCCCGATCACTACATTCTTGACCCCTTCAAGTCTGGTGTTATCTGCTATCGTTCCAGCAGTTCACTTCTTGCTTTTTCTTACGCTCATACAGTAACCCTCTATCTTGAGTTGTTCTTGGGCCTTGTATTGGGTGAACTTTAGTGTTAAATGTGTTCCGTGGCTTCTTTAAATATCAAGCTATAATCTCTTTGTTTTCAATTTTTTCAGTTTATGTAGAGTTCACTTTTCTATAGAACAGCTTAGTTTAGTTTTTAGTTTTTCCTTCCACTTGTGCTTTTAGGAGTCACGGGGAGATACAGCCGTCTATCAGCGGCAAGGAGAGTGGGCTGGAAGAGAGTTATCTCGTAGGCTCTGAGAGTGTCTGCCACTGATTCGCTCCAGCATTTCTTGCTCTGCCTCACGCTCTCCAGCCAGAGTACCTTTTTTTTATGGAACAGCAATATCAATAATTTGACACTTGCTATTTTCCAATATAATTGATATTATTATGATTATCATTGAAGTAAATTTCAACACGCCAACACATTGACTCTGGAGTACAAGCTTACGAAGACAAATATGCCCACCACTACCCCTAGTCTGAAAATGGTATACCGTGCTCATGCATCACAGTCAAATATATGCAATATGGTGACAGGTTTTGATAAAATCATCACATAACCTTGCAGGGGAGGACGGTTAGAAATACATTCATGTGAGTTAACCCCGTCCGTTCAGATGGTCTCTCGTTGATGGTGTTCCCGGATATCTAGATGGGACTCCCAAGGGACCTTTTTTCTTAAAATTAATGTTCACTCAATACAAGACCCAAGGGCCACTCAAGGTAGAGTTGTATTAGCATTAGTAATGTCAACAGGAACGATAGCTAATTCTTGACTTGAAGAGGTCGAGATTTAAATAAGCGAATAAAATTTCAGAGACGTTAAAAGTAGAGTAGAAGTGAACTTTAGAAGGAACCAGAAACCCAATCCTAAACAGGAAACAATGGATAAACATTTACTTCTGTTCGAAAAACCTGGGAGGAGCGTGAGCCGGGTGATGGACAAATCTAATTGTCTCATACTTAAAAATACTCTCGGAGCAAGGGCATTATGCATTTTAATGAATAGATGCATAGTACCCCTAGGGGAAACAATCAACTCAGGCAGCCGACATGCTAATCTCAGCTACAGAAGCAAATATTTACTGTAGGTCATCTGAATTAACCAAATGGAAACATTTACATGTTAACACCTCCAATCAATTATTCCCCTCTTCTTTTTCTTTTTTTACAGTAAGGTTCACACCGCACAAGGCCTGGGAGCCACTCAAAGTAGAGGGCGACGTTAAGGGATATATGGGGATATATAGGATTATAGGGATAGCAGGTGAACTTAACGGTTAACTCTAGAATTAAACAGATTAACATTGTAGCGATCGGGGAAATATCCCCTTGGAAGTTTGTTCTACAGGGAAGTGGTTCTTGGGAAGAAGCTGTTTGAGTGAAACTTATTTCTCACCAATGGAATACAGAGAGAATGTGGGTGTTTTGCTACTATATAAGTGACCTGGCGGGTCTTAGCCATGAAAGTTAGACCTGATGGACCCAAGGAATGTAGTTAGTCCGAGCACTTTCCTTGGAAGTAGCGAAAGAGGAGTGAGAGACTCGCCCCGTACCACCTGCGAAAGAGAGGTTGGAAGGTGGAAAATAATTCTTCTCCGACAAGTACACGGAGACGCTTTTGAATGCTATCAAAACTGGAAAGATAGGACCAGGGCAACTCCCGCTCAAATATGGCTACAGTACACCTTTTATGGCCTTATCTGGCTCTTCTTGTTCTTCTTGTTCTTCTACTACTACTACTTATTATTATTATTATCATTATTATTATTATTATTATTATTATTATTATTATTATTATTATTATTTAATAATTATTTATTAATTATCAGGTCATCCCATAAGTTCTGTCCGAATTTTGAATGAAGAAAACAAGTGACCAAAAAGGCGAAACATGTTGGCGAGAATGGAGAGAAGAGCAGATGTCAACTCGGGATTTGAGGTTGTTTTCAGACAATTCATGAGGCACCCATTTTCCAAATTTAGGAATTTTTCCAAGTTGTTGAAGATGACGATGAACAGTTCTATGGTTTGAACTGAGAACCACTGCCAATTCCTCAACTGATAAAGCAGGATTTTCTTCAAGGGATGCTTCAAGAAGCTTTTCATCAAACTCAACTGGACGTCCGGTTCGATCTTCATCTTCAAGGGTGAAATCTCCACCTATGAATTTTGCAAACCATCTTCTGCAAGTTCTTTCATTCACACATTCCTCTCCATAAACTGAGTTAATGTTTCTAGCCGCTTCGGCTGCTGAGTTTCCTTTCTTGAACTCATAAAGCATTATGTACCTCAAATGATTCTTGGGTACTTCCATGTTAGCAGGGTTTTAATCAAACAAAATTTAATTTTATTGTTCTCTGAAATAAAATTTGATCAGTTTAAATGCATCTAAACATAAAAATAATGTTCAGCTCCATTAGACATTATAAAATACTCTTTAAATTTCGTTCATTTTAACAAAAAGTTAAAATTCGGACAGAACTTAAGGGATGACCTGATATATATATATATATATATATATATATATATATATATATATATATATATATATATATTAGCAAGACAAATACGGTCTTATTAAAATACCGGCAAAAAGCGATATTCTTTCCAAAAACATTGAAAATATTAATTTATTTGTTATTATTGAAAAAGGAAAATAATGCTTCGTCTTATGATAAAAAGTCAACCTTAAATCATCTTGACCGACTAGACACCGCTGGCCACAGAATTCTTGCTGTTTTTGCCATTAAATGTCCTCACACTGCTGGCTGGCGGGCAGGCAATTAAGACGGTTCCAGTACCACCGCTGCTTAAAATTCAAACGTGTATATCCATTTCACTTGGTACCAATCAAGGCTAGATATACAAATTTGAGTCACTATTTAACCTATAGCTAGTGTGAAGAAGATGCGGATTTATACTTCTCACTTTCCGAGCCATTAGTTCTTGGACTGGCGCTACATAATCACTAACAAAGAACTGTACCAAATACCAGAAACCACATCACTTGAGAACTTTCAACAGCAGCAACAGCTAAAATGGCGAGAGAATAATGACATAATCGAGATATTAACATTCCACATTTACTCTAAACAAAAGCCGAGGAAGGAAGCATTTATCGATACTGGAAAGAGTATTAATTGCTGTTGGGAAACTTAGTTTCCTGAAAAATTGTTTTAACAAAAAGATTTTATAAATTTCAACCAATAGCTACACAGGCTGCTCGATCAATGAATGACTAATGTTTCCTTATAAGGAAAAGACAGAATATTAGAATTATCATTCAAATGAGAGTTCGGATTTTTAAGATATTTAAACAATATTATTACCATTTATGGACTTGTGTAAATCTTTATTAAAATCTGTATCAGTCTATCAGGAACATTTTCAATTTCAAACCTCTCACGGCCTCCTCTCGGACAAACAATATGGCTTCCGTTTTGCCAGATCTAGCGCTGATGTGAATCGGTGAATATGTATATCAAGCTCTTGATAATGACGGTGATATCGAGCTGATATCTTGAAGGCGTTTGACAGGGTTTGGCATGCTGGTCTTCTACGTAAGTTCCAGGGCTACAGTATTACTGGACGTCAGTTTGATCTAATCCAATCGTTACTAGCAAATCATAAAATGAAGGTCGTTTTAAACGGATCCGTTCGCACGAACGCGGGTGCTTCCCCAAAGCTTCCCTGTGTCCTACGCTGTTTCTGACCTTCAACAATGAACTCCCAGTTCCCAAGTAGGCATTTATGCTGATGGTACTGTCATTTACTCCTGTCTCAATAGAAAATCCGTCAGAGTCGACAGTTAGATTCGAGCTGCTCTTGAAAAGGATGTCCAATCAGTGGTTAACTGGGACAGAAAATAACTTGTAAATTTGAATGCCTCCAAAACGAAACTGCTCTAATTTAACCACCATAGAGGAACTTTCCTGTCTGCCATCAGCTGATGATAGACTCACGGAGAGCAATACACTGCGTCTTCTTGGCCTCACGTTTAAAACATCCATATCGAATCAATAGCTGTATCTATTACAAAGAAAGTTGGGTTGCGCCAGAAGGTTTTTCTCGTCAGAGTCCATCTTGCACATTTACAAATCTACCATCCGTCCGTACATTGAATACTGCTGCTATATGTGGTTTGGTACTTCTGTTATTTATCTCAAAGTTCTCGACAAAATCCAAAGAAGGTTCTGTAATGTGATCGATCCTGACCTGGCATCTCGACTCCAGTCATTTTCTCACCGACGTTATGTGACTTTCCTCTATCTTTTCTAAACCTATTTTCAGGGCTACTGCACAGACGAGATTTTTTTTACTAGTGCCTGGACTATGAGAGTTTAAGCGTGCTACTAGATTGATATCTAAGTTCTACTCGAACAGTTTGTTTTCTCGCACTTCCCGTCTGTGGAACTCTCTTCAGTTTACTTGTTTCCCCGATAACTACAATCTTCAAACATTTTAATGCAATGTCAATCGCCATCTTGTATCATCTTTAACCTCGTTGAGCTTTTATCCTCTTCTCAATCTCCCCTATAACCACTTTTCTCTCACCTTCACTCACTGTTCCCCCGCTGCGTACTAGTGGTATTCCCACCTTTCTTGGGGTGAAATGATTTAAAAAAAAGAAAAAGAAGATATGATGGGTGGTACAGGAATGCTTCGTTTGTGTGTTTTTTTGGAGAGCATATGATCTGGTTTTATTGAAGGTTGATAATCGATCATTCATTATTACATTTGTCCCCAATATTAAAAATATTTACAAGTAATTTAATGAATTGTTGTGCCTCCCAAATTAGTTTCTCTTCAGAGATTCTAACTATTCTCATCACAGAGAAGGATTTGTTGACTTATTAGAAAACAATGATATTTCCCTTTAGGAATAATACCCTCTACCACGCGCATATATATATATATATATATATATATATATATATATATATAAAAACTATAATTTATTAGTGTGGGTTAGGTTTTAACATTTAATTCAGAAATCTTAAAAAATAAAAATATGGCGTCTATTTCATATACAAAAAATTGCTTTGTTTCTATTTAGAGTGTATATATATATATATATATA
>OZ010592.1:55631818-55649318 GCA_963932145.1 Acanthosepion lycidas | reverse complement strand
GATCGTTCTGCGTTGCCATATCGACTAAGTTACATTTGTCATTCGTGTACATTTTTGGCTAGTCTGTCTTCAACTTTTAACGAGAGTTAACTGAGAAGTTATCCGTTTAACAATGGCAGTATATTGATATCGAAGGCAAGCAGAGATGTTTTTTTTACATACAGTCGCGTGAATCGTAATAGACGCAATGCTTGCACGGCTGTATTAGATTGCGATTCCAGACCGAAGGCAGCCGAATCATCCAAAATTTGCTGTTCTTTATTGTCGCGTTGCTGAGGCAAGATCTGTGGCACCAAAAACTATGGATTGACAAAGACTGAGATCCGATCTTATGTCTGACCACGAAGAATTAATCACTCAGAAACAAAGGACGTTTGGATATATGTTTATATGTGTATAGTGAGTGGATTAAAGAGACATTTTTTTTTTAATTTATGCAAGTTTGGTCGAAGGCCAACAAAATGTATTGGTTTCATTTTTTTTTTTTTTTTTCATTTATTTTTTCTTCAGTTGCTACTATCTTTCACTTTGTTTTTCCGGCGAAAATTTGAACATAATTTGTTCAATGTGTTTCCAGAGCTCTTTCTCTCTCTCTCTCTCTCTCTCTCTCTCTCTATCTATCTATCTATCTATCTATCTATCTATCTATCTGTGTCTCTCGTACACAAACACACGCGCGCACGCGCAATAATATATATTAAATATAAAATATCTGTAAGAAAGTACCAATGGGGTAAAATGAAAAAGTTCAGTTCGAAATGCAAAATAAAATACAAAATGCAGACCCTAGAATGTAAAAATAATAGATTTTTTCATACAGGTACACCTCCGCTACAGACAGTTTCACCGTATTTTGCAATCACCAAGAGGCAAAAAGGATCATATAGATAGCTATAGATGTACGATAAAGATTTATAATATAAAATTTTGATTTAGTACTGTCACGGGTAAATCACATTGTGCAAATATTGACGAGTTGTTCCACTTGGCATTTTACACGTTACAATCTCTAAGACTTCAATTCAGACGCATTTCAAGACTCTAAGAACTTTGGTATTTGATAAATCAAGAAACAAAAAAATCATGAGTAAAAAACAAGACAAAACAACAAAAAAAAAAAAAAATGGAAATCCCTACTTTTATTTTATTTTCTTTTGCACCTCCACACACCTGCCGCAATATTTTAAAAATGATACAAAGAAAAAATTAAACAAAAAAATATATAAAAGAAGAGAGAAAGAATAGGTTTAGATTCCATGAATAAATGAATGTGTAAACGTAGAGAAACTGTTTTGAAAACCCACGGCAAGAGACTTCTTTTATGACATATATTAAATGTCATGAATAATTCAGTATATCAACTTTACAATTTGATGATATGGGCAAAATATGAATTTTAAAATTTCACTATCGCTTAATTATATACACGTAGGTGGGTGCAGCTATGAAAACTGTGTATCCTTGTGGGTCCACGGAGAGAGATCTGAGGCCGAATCTGTTGTTGGCAGTACATATATATAATATATATATATATATATATTTACACTATCAGTATATATATATCAGTATATATATACATATATATGCATCCTTACTCTCTCAGTATATATATATATATATATATATATATATATATATATATATATATATATATATATATATGTATGTATGTATGTATATAGTACCACATCCATCCACACCGACACACTCGCCCGTTCTCTCTCTCTTTCTCTCTCGCACAATATATATATATATATATATATATATATACACACATAAAGGGCGACATTTTATATATATGAATATATATCTATTTTACCATATTTTACGAACACTCATATTTCTAGCAATATTATATATATATATATATATATATATATATATATATATATATATATATATATATATATATATATACATATATGTAAACTTTACATATGTATATGAAGATGGATTTTATGAATAATTATATAAAACTACATTATATATATAAGTTAATAGACACATAGCAACATTGTATCGATATATTTAATTTATATTTAAGTTAGATTTTATGAATAATTATACAAAACTACTTTATATATATAGATATAAGTATATGTATATAACATAGCAACATATATATGTGTGTGTATATATTTTAATATCTATATATATATGAAGTTTGATTTTAAGCCACATTATATATGTGTGTACATAAACCTCAATTTTATTAATGTGCGTGAAGCGACATTCTATGTAGATTTATATAAAGCTATATTATATATATACACACAGACACACATAAGGCTCAGTTTTAATCATATATATATATATATATATATATATATATATATATATATATATATGTATATATATATATATATATATATATATATATATATATATATGAATATAATTATGTGTATTTTCATGTTTATGCATGTTTACAATGCTTTGTGAGGCATTCAGAATCGCATTATGTAGTTTCAAGCGAGAATCTGAATGTTTTAATATTTCTCAATATGAAACTGACCTGCTTTATTACAATTGACCTCACACATATACGGACACATATATACATATGTATGTGCGTGTGGATATAACTGTATATGTGTGTATACATGTCCATGTAGATATATCTTATTCATATAATTATACATTTGTCATTGTATCTTTCATCTATAATTAATTCAAAATTCCTGACATTTGTTTGCGGTAAATCGCGAACCTCTTGGATTGAGTAATGTCTGCGATTTTCTGGGGAAGCGTTTACATTATTCTTGTTCCTTTTCTTATTTTGATTAGGTGCCATCTTTTGCCCTCTGTTCTTTTTTATTTTATCAAAAAAGATTTCCCAGCCAATATATTCCTCTATTTACAAATTAAATTCTATGAACACAGATTCAAGACGTAGCCCTATAGATGTCTTGAACTGACATAACTTGCTGTAAAAGCTTTTTATAACAAGTAGCTTCTTGACTAACAACGCTTTTTATTGCTAGTCTATTGTCTTCATTTCTACATAGCTAACACTACTTTTTTTTTATAAACATTTCACCCCAAGCAAGGCGTTAATGCAACTAAGACGCAGGAGGAAGGTGTATAGGGATCGAAAGAGAATCTGATGATTTTAGTGAGGAAACGGAGAATAAAAGAAAATGGCGATTGTCGCTGCATTGAAATTTTTGAAGACTTCCACCTGGCAGTGATGCAAGAATTTAGAAGGAAATTACACGGCCGAGAAATTCGAGAAAAGAAACTATTAAATAAAACAGACGGTTGCATCTAGCTAGTGCAACAGTAAAACAATCAGAGCTAATTGCCAATCTAGTAGCATGCTTAAATTCATGGAGTCGAGGCACCAACGAGGAAATCTCATCAGAACAATTACCATGAAAACTATGGTAAAAAAGACAGAGGTAAGCCACGTCACATCGATGAGAAAGTGGGTTGATTTTTTAGCGGGATATCAACACCTCTATGGGTTATTTAATGCCGAAATCTAAATATCTTGAATGAAACTGTATACCTATAAATAGTTTACATTATTTGCTGTCCTCATCTTTATTGCCGTGTTTACGACGTTTCGGCCGTTGTACGCTCCAACTTTCTTCAGGTGATTGAAATTTCGAACTGAACCATTTATTTCTTCCACCGAGACAGATTGTTCTAGTTCCACGTGACATACCTTCTTAGTTATCACTCTCTAACTCAACTGATATATATATATATATATATATATATATATATATATATATATATATATATATATATATATGAAAGTTTCTCCGAATTAATCAGTAGAGAGACAATATTTATGAATAAAAATGACAATAGGAAAACTGGTAATTGCTGACGCGTTTCGTCCAATGTGGACTTTATCAAAGCAAAATACGAAAATGAAATTAAATGAACAAAGTAACTAATAAAAACAAAAACAGAATGTACCTAGCAACTGGAATGTAGAGAAACGCTATTTTCATATTTTTAACTGAAAAATAACGTCAGTAATTGTGACGTGTGGAGAATATTGTCATTATATCTGTGTTGATGTATTCAACCATTTTCTTTTGATTTTATGAATCTGATGTGTATATTTGTTTGTAAGAGCATTAATTTTGTTAAGAAAGGTGAAATAGGGAAAAACCTGGGCGTAGATTAATATTTGGGTAATTTTTTATGGCGGCACTCTCCAGAATTTTCCTTCTGAGTGAGTTATTTTCTTTTTTTATGAGTGTAGCATTTTTAAAATCAAAATTATGGTTGAATTTATTTCTATGTATGACTAGTGCATTAGCCAAGTTGTTGTTATTTTTCAGTTAAAAATATGAAAATAGCGTTTCTCTACATTCCAGTTGCTAGGTACATTCTGTTTTTGTTTTTATTAGTTACTTTGTTCATTTAATTTCATTTTCGTATTTTGCTTTGATAAAGTCCACATTGGACGAAACGCGTCAGCAATTACCAGTTTTCCTATTATCATTTTTATTCATATATATATATATATATATATATATATATATATATATAGAGAGAGAGAGAGAGATAGATAGATAGATAGATAGATAGATAGATAGATAGATAGATAGATAGATAGATAGATAGATAGATATTTCAAAGAAAGTTAAATAAACTTAAATCTAAAGCTAGTTATAAAATTGCATAAATATAATAATAAGTCTTTTCACTATTCAGTATAACATAACATTTAAAATTTAGAATTTCTTTGGGCCATTTTCCTGTTCTTCTTAAGATGCATCGTAACGAAATTCACCTTTATTTTAACATTCAAAAATCCAAATTGTGTTCGCTTTTATATTTCCAATATCCAAAAATCAATATTTAAAAAAAAAAAAAATTAATTTTCAAAAAGTCAGACTGTAATTCAATTCACTTATATTCGCAATTTAAATTTAATTCACTTCCGGTCCCTAAGCTTAGCGAAAATTCACTATTGCCCAGATAGCATTATATTTCGAGAACCATTGCGTATAGCCTTTAGTTTTTTTTTTTGTTTTTTTTTTATCATTTCACCCCAAGTAAGGCACTAATTTCGCTAAGATGCTACTGGGAGTGAAAGAAAATAAAAACACTTTTGATGAAACTGGAAACGCAATCCTAAACAGGAAACAAGGAATAACTCTCTACTCCTGTTCAAAAGACTGGGGAGGAGTGTGAACCGAGCGATAGGCGAACCTACCTACTCCTATTCTAGCTTGGCTAGAAGAGACGCTGTAAGAAATTTAGCCGACAACAAACTACCTTGTTGCAATTTAGAACATCGCTTCTCTTATTCTATTAGGTTGGTGCAAAAATAATGACGTAATAATGTCGTTTTTTGACGTTAAAAAATACGTCAAAAAACGACATTATTACGTCATTATTTTTGCACCAACCTAATAATTGTCAATCAAGACACGAATGCCTACTTTGTATTGCTATTAAGTTGTTGCAAAAATAATGTCGTTTTCTCACATATGTTACTATGTGAAAAAACGACATTATTTTTGCACCAACCTAATACTTAATCCATAGTTTGGGAAAGAATAGATGATTTCATGGCTTTCCCAGGAGCATAAAAAAAGCGAAACTCTAAATGTCCCAACTCGAATTTGAACTCAGTCGATTCTATTATTCTGTGTTGTTAAATGTTAAGTCAGTTATGCTACCTTTAGTGTATCGAAGAGAATTTCATGTTGATAGCATTTGCCTTTTATGTAATAGATATGGCTTTTCTTTTCCTTCTTTTTTTTTTTCCTCTGATATTCTTCTAAAATTTTTTCCCGCAAATATGCATCTCTTGGTTCCACCAGATCTAAACTTCACGACTAGGACCCGCTTACATAGTAAAAAAAAAACACCGTCCTTCCCTCTGTATTCCATTGGCGGGAAGTAAGTTCCACTCAAACAGCTTCTTACCGCGAATCACTTACCATATGGAACAAACTCCCAAGAGAATGTTTTCCGCGATCACTACGATCTTAACCTATTCAAGTCTAGAGACAACTTCTTGTCCATATAAACCACACCTTAATATGGCCCTCTTGCTTCCGGGCCTTGTATAGGGTGAACGTTATTGTAAAAAAATAAATAAATAAATAAATCTCAGCTCCATACCGAATTTCAAGCCATGATCATTTTCTATTTAACATTCAAAAATCCAAATTGTGTTTGCTATTATATTATCAATATCCAAAAATCAATACTTAAAAAAAAAAATTCAATTTTCGAAAAAAGTCAGTAATGTTAATGGGGATGGTAATGTAGAATAAAATTAAAAAAAATGTCTATTTCGGACTTCATTTCAATTTTTATTTCTTTTTTATTTTATTTTATTTATTTATTTGCTCGTATGTGGATTTAAAAGCGCTTCCAGTTTTTATTGATAAATTTGCACATAAGTATTTTGAAGAATAAATTAGCATCTAATTTTTGCAGATTATTTTACCGGTTAAAGAAATTTCCTCAAACTTCAAATTTTGAGTGATACATACATATATATATATATATATATATATATATATATATATATATATATATATATGAATTAAGTAATAAAAATGTTGGATTAAAATAAAAATCCATTAATTCATATATATATATATATATATATATATATATGAATTAATGGATTTTTATTTTAATCCGACATTTTTATTACTTAAAACGTTTACCATTTTATTACGTTCAAACGTTAACATTTGAACGTAATAAAAATATCGGATTAAAAAATAACAACAAAAAACACATTAATTCTTTAGAAATTGCTTTGTTTATGTTTCGGATACGAAGCTGAGTAAATATGAGCTTTCGAGAATAGGATGCGTTTTACTTTAAAAAAAAAATAGGTAAATAGTCTTGCCTTACTGTGAGGTCCTGCATGATTGAGTGTTAAAAGATGCCAGATCAAATTGCGGTTACCTCCAAAAAGGATACGTTCCTACCGGAGAACACATTTTATCCACTAAAATTTCTCGAATGTGCAAAACGATAAACCTACTTCAGGTTGTTTGAGAAATAAAAATTGAGCGTCTATTTTTCAAATACGAAGTGTGTACTATAATAAAGCTTGATGTAATATATATATATATATATATATATATATATATATATATATATATATATATATATATATTAAAGAAAAACAGACCACTTTAAGGTTCCATTATAATAATTTATTTCACCAGAGCCCTTTTAAGATCTTTCGTTTCATTTTTGAAAGTGTTATCTGATGATCCGGCGTCCCTTAAAAGGGCTCTGGTGAAATAAATTATTATAATGGAACCTTAAAGTGGTCTGTTTTTCTTTAAATTATTAGCTCTGGATTTACATTGAGCTCTCAGGATTTCATCCTCCTTGAGACTACCATAACGGATTACCAACTTTTTCATAACTTATATATATATATATATATATATATATATATATATATATATATATTTTACCCGTGTTCGAATCTCACCATAGTCGTTTGTCAGGGAGGAAACTTCCTAATGTTATCGATCTGGAGTGGAGACGATCCCAGTGTGCAGCATATTTGGAAAGTGCCTGAAAAACCATACCACAGGTTGACACAAGTGAATGAAATTCGGTAGACGGAAGACTTGGGGACCGATAGCTGTGCTAGCACAAAATTACGAGTAATCGTGACCGACATTTTGAATGTGCTGGTGTTGTTCTGGTTGTTGATCATTCTAGATAACACGCTCTCTCCCAGAAACTGTGACTAAGGTCTGCTCAGCATAGTTGCAGTATAAACCACTGGTTTGGCTCTGTAGGTGTTGAACAAATACAAATGTTCCTGAGCGAGAGTCTGCAATATGAATTGGCTTGCCGCCCTAGTAGACAGTTATCCTCTAATACGAGTGGCCAGCTATTATATATATATATATATATATATATATGTGTGTGTGTGTGTGTGTGTGTGTATGTATGTATATATATATATATATATATATGTATGTATATATATGTATATATATATATATATATATATATATATATATATATATATATATATATATATGTGCATATATATATATATATACATACATATATATTTTGTCCATATATATATATGTTGTGTATATATATAATGTACATATATATATATATATATATATATATATATATATATATATATATATATATATATATATTAGGTTGGTGCAAAAATAATTTCGTTTTCTCACATAGTAACATATGTTAAAAAACGAAATTATTTTTGCACCAACCTAATATATATGAAGAAAAATATACGGAAAAAACAAACAAAAATCCTTATATGCAATTATGCTGTTATGGACGTTTCGGTCTAATAAACCATCTTCAGGACATATTCATAAAATATAATTAACATTATCAATTCAACATGACAAAGACGATGGACATAAGAACAAGACTTATCCAAACAGATAACTGAAAGTTTTATATGATCAGCGTTCCGTTTAAACATCCGACGTTGACATTATATTAACATTAAAACAGCATAATTGCATATAAGGATTTTTGTTTGTTTTTTTCCGTATATTTTTCTTCATACTGTCGGATCTATATCCATATATTTGCTTACATATATATATATATATATATATATATATATATATATATATATATATATATATATATATATATATTTTTTATATATATATATATATATATATACAGAGAGAGAGGGGGGGGACAAACTGACAGAGGTTGTACAATTATATTTTATTCAATTATATAATCACCATTATTTTAAATGTGTGTTGCCACTTATCCGGCAGTTTTTCGATAACTTTTCAGTAAAATTCCGCAAGTTTTGACGTGAAAACATTTTCGATGAACCCTTAAATCTAGTTTTCATTAAGTTGTGTAACCCCTGAAACTGTTTTGCAGCGATCCATAAACGCGTTAACAACATTTTTCGTTTAACCCACTATGTATGCTGCCACTGCATTGCAAAAGTTACGTTATGTTAGTATAATCCAAATTTATTCTTAACTGCTACCCATGATTAGTGGTTAGGATGGTAGATTCATTGTTACAATTGGAAATTAGGACTCAACCTAATAAATATAATAATTGTACCCGTGATAAAGTCGGTGGGTAGATAAGATATTTTGATTAATTGGGTTAGAATGGATCACGCTTTTGTTTTGAAATATTTTACTAGTCTTTAACTTCGCTTTCAACATGAAATAATTTTGGTATCACAATTACATCACAAATATATCAAAACTCAATCACAAAGAGAAATGAAAATAATTTGTCTAAGCTTAAGATAAAATGTGTTACAACTACTTTTAAAACAATAAAAGACTTAATAAAAAAACAAAATGATAATAAGCTAAAACTTGATGGAGAAATTTACTCTATACCTGTTACCCGGGTTTAAATCTCACCATTCCACAAGAAATGCATAGGAGACCCCACAAGGAATTTAAATAATTGGTTATATGAGCACAAGAGGAACCTTTTACAAAACAACGCACTCAAGGCATTCGGTGTTCAACGTAATGAACCTGACCATCATTTTGATTTTAAAAAAATCTACTTTAATTAAAAGAGAGAACAATTTATTAAAACGAAAGTCTATAGAAATTGCTTTTATCACTCGATTACTAGATCTAGATCATCCCACAGTAAATTTATGTCCAGGTTCTTACAACATTTCACCTTTCTTGGCAGATCATCTATTATCACAATGTGGGATAATTAATAAAACTGATAAAATGACAAATGAAAAGGAAAAGAAACTAAATTAAATTAGACTATACACCTATATAAACATATTTTAAAAAATGTTTAAAACTTTAAAATTTACGCGTCACTCTCCTTCCTGCGCATGTGTTATCACATCAATATAAACATCACTTTATTCCAATGAAGTCCTAAAGCAATGTTTCTCAACATTTTCTTTGTTACGAATCATTTTTGGTATGAAAAGTTGTCAAGCCATATAAGCATGAATAGAAATGTCACGTTACAAGAAATACACTTCATTGACATAAAATTTCAAAGCACAACTATTTTCGTTGGACCAACTTCAGGCTCATTTTAAAAAAAAAAATTCAGGCCCACTTGTCAGCCTTTGAACTTAAGAATTTGAGTGATATAAATTATAAATAATTAATTATAATATTTTTAGGAAACAATAATTAAATAAACAAGTCATAACAATTTTAAATAATCTCTACGAGAACGCGAATCTCATAACAGTCACATCGTATTCAGCACCTGAAGATTGCAGATTTGCATGAAGCTCCGAGTCGTACTATCGACGTTAGATGTTATGTATATTTATTTAATTGTTCTCTTTTATAATATTGAGCACTGTATTTATAACACCTGAGACGCACACACAAACAAACAAACACACACACATACATACATATATATATATATATATATATATGTTTCATTATAAACGACAGACAAGGTACTACGGTTAAGCTTTTTATTTAATTTTTCTTGTGTTCGCATGAGAGCTTTCTTTTTGGGACACAGAGTGTGTAGAAACTGTCCAAATATTTTATAGTTCCGAGTGCTTTCGGCTATATTTTTAGCCATTATCAAGGTTGATTTTATTTTTTCAGTTTAATTGAGTGTGTGCATTATGTGTATGTTTTTAGTGTGTTCTAGAGATATTTTATTTTCCGAACACGGTTAGCAAATTATGACCTTGTTCGTAGTTAATATTATTAAGAGTTGGCTTTTTCTTTTTTATTATTAGGCCTTCCATTATTTTTAATCTTTTCTTACAGGTAGATGAGGTTATTATGTTTGTGTTTTCTATTAATATGTTTCGAATGGAGTCTGGTAGGTTTATGTGTGTGTTTAAATGGGTTGTAAATGGAGCTCTGGTCAGATAGGTGTATGGTAAGGTGTCTGGATAGGCATGTAGTTGTGTAACCGATGTAATTGCTTATGAGTTCGGCTTGAAAATGCGAAAAGTATAGCCGAAAGCAAGAAAAATTAAATAAAAAGTTAATCGTAGTACCTTGTCTGTCGTTTTTAATGAAACATATATAAATAAAGGATTGCTGGCTAAATACAATATATATATTAGGTTGGTGCAAAAATAAAGACGTAATAATGTCTTTTTTTTGACGTATTTTCTAACGTCAAAAAACGACATTATTACGTCATTATTTTTGCACCAACCTAATATATATAAACAAAACTGATCGGGTATGCCAATTCTGTGGCAAAATTTGTCGCAGTTTGGCTGGCCTGAAGAGTCACCTGAGAATACATGGAATTTTGAGGGGATGGGAGCGGGGTGAGGACATGAAATAAAGGAGGTGGTCACGCTCGAAACCGAGAGGACAGCCACGATATATATATATATATATATATATATATATATATATATATATATATATATATATATATACGTACAAGTATATGTGAGTATATGTATATTTTTTATCATAAAAAAAAAAGAATGACAAACTGGAAACCATTTTTTTGTGATCCGTTTCGTCCTTTAGAAGTACATCGGTCTAAATGTTGATGCGACTACACATGCGCACAAACAAGTTCTTGCTGGGTATTTTAAACTTAATTTTTTTTAAATTTACCCGATTTAATTTAGATTCTTTCTCTTTTCCTTCCCGTCACTTTGATAACAGAAGTTCTGCCTGGAATGGTGAAATGTTGGAAGAACCAAAGCAAAAATTTAATGCATATGACGTAGATTATCTACAGTAAATGCGATCAATATCGAGAGAGTGCCTTGATCTTTTAGGGAAAGCAGACAGAAAATTGACACTTAGAAACGGAAAAAGACAGCTGAAATCTCTAGGGCACATAATGAGGAAAGAAGACCTGGAAAATCTGATACTCAGAGGACATAGAGAAGGCAAGATGGACAGAGGCAATTAACAAATAACCTACCTAACGAGCTTATGAAAACAGAACAGGGATTAGGAGTGATAGCAAAAAGTCAAAATTTACTAAGAACGACAAGGACAGGAAATTGTAGCGAGACACATGATCGTCCACGTCCTGAAAGGACACGGTGCATAGAAGAAGAAGAAGAAGAAGAAGAAGAAGAAGAAGAAGACAGTATGTGTGTCGATATATATGAAAGCATATGCATATACCTGTAGTTGGGAAGTAATGGTTAGAAAGATTGACTTTCTAGATCAATTATGACTGAGTAGTGAGTTCGATCCTCACAGGGTACCCAATACTTCCGGTGTTATGCCACATCTAAGCCGCGCTTAGAAAATCGCTATATGTATGGGCACATCGAGGGGGTGTAATGGTCTACAAGCTTGTCTTGCTACGAACAATTAGGACTGAGTAGTGAGTTCGATCCTCACTAGGTGCCCCATTTTTCCAGACTTGTGCCACATCTAAGCTACGCTTGGAAAATCTCTACATACATCTGTAATCAAGTGTCACACGCGCACACACACCCGTGTATATGTATATATATATATATATATAATAAAAATTTGTAATTTGTAGGTCTGATGAATTGGATCGTATTTACGATTCCAATGGGATAAATTATGACCATGGAATATTAGAGTTTAAGCCTTTTTATTATATCCTTACTCTGTCCTGGACATTGAGTTCTACCTGGATTCTATCCTCTTGGAATTTTTTATTCAAAATATATATGTATGTGTATGCATTTATGTATATATATTTATATATTTTGCATATGTATGTGTATATTTACCACTAATATTATCTATCTATCTATCTATCTATCTATCTATATATATATATATATATATATATATATATATGCGTGTATGTGTGTGTGTATACCAAATGCACACACACCCGTATGTATATATATATATATATATATATATATATATATATATATATATATATATATATATATATATATATATATGTATATATATATGTAGATATATGTGTGTGTGTATACCAAATTACCCTAGTTTTTATATCGGTAGGTAGGTACTTTCTTAGGGAGTCAAATAGAGGTTGGGGCGGATTAATATATGGAATCAATGGACAGATTTTCGTTGCAAATTGTATATAACGTGACATATAGCGGTAGGAGGGGGTCATGTCTGAAGCAGTCGGTGTTTATAGACTAAAGCCCAGACTCTAACTAAATAGGCTATGATTCGAGGATGAGACTCTTCTTGTCTTCAATATAGAATTTCATTCTGTTCAGGTAATTAAAAGTCAGTAGAGAGTCCTGTCACTTCGTTTTCCTGTTGAGTGTTGAAAAAATATTGACATAAATATTTCTCCTTTTCTTTTTATTCTTCCAGTTCAGTTCACACATCAGAATAACATAAAAACTTCCTTCTGATATCATTTCTCATAGATTAAAAGGAAAATCTCTTTTTTTTTTATTTACTGTGAAAACTTATCCCATAATCAGTTAAATGTACGTATATAGGTAAAAAAAAAAAAAAAAAACTTTCTGTATACCCATATACTTATCTACTACTTTTATTCATACAAAGTTAAATCAATAAGTCCATATCTTGACACAGTTATGAACTGAATGTTTCTCCGCCATATTTTGAAGTTATTAAGGCAGTGAAGAAAAAGCGAGAAAAAGGACTTTGCATTAATTGCAAGAAGATTAAATGCATAGTTCTTAGTAAGATATTAACTAACCGCCCCACGAGTGAAAAGGATGTGCGTTCCATAAAAATGGAAAATAGTGGCTTGTTTGTTGCAATGTTCTTCATAGTTGAGTGTTAAAACCCACTATATCAAACGGCGCTTTCTCATACAAAGTGCGCCTGTTGTGGGGTCTACATAATTTCTTTAATAAGATTTCTGTAATGCGCTGGCCAATAGAAATAGACGTAATAATCACTGTTTAATAAATAAATAACAATGGAGCGTCTATATGAAAGACGAAGTATCCACTATAATAATACTTATAAGTCATAAAAATTTCAGGTTAAAAATAAATCCATGAATTCTTTAAAACATGTTATGAGTCTCGTTAATTTTAATGCCACCAAAACAGAACTGCCCTCTTTTAATCATTTGAGGCAACTGTTTTTGTCTTATATCAGAATGGCTGATGCTAACCTCCAGGAGAATGACTCCTTGTGACTTCTCCAGCTAATGTTTTCCGCTGACATAACGTGGAAATATTATATTAATTTAGTTGCAAAGTCTTCTGCTAGGAAAGTTGGTTCACTGTGTCAGGCTAGACAATTTTCCCCACCAGAATCTATCTTACATACCTATAAGTCTACTATCCGTCCATACATTGAATATTGCTGTCATATCTGGTGCTTCTGCTGTGCATTTATAGATTTTTGATAAAATCCAAATAAAAGTCTGCAATTTTATTGGTCCTGACCTGGAATATCGGCTTTAGTCACTTTTCCACTGCCGTAAGAGAGCTTCCCTTTGCCTTTTCTATAAATACTTTCAAGGTAACTGTTCTGATGAATAGAATATTCAGGGTAATTGGTGCTTTGGTATCAAGACTTTACGAATTTAAGCGCAGTACTAGATTGGCGGCAAGGTCTTATCTGTTGTTCATGATGACGGTCGTCTTCGAGTATAGAATCCAGTGGTTAGCAGTGAATATTTCGAAGACAGTAGGGAAGCATAGTTCAGGTTAGCAGTGGATATCCCGGTAAAGTAGCAAAGCGTAGTTCAGTAGTTCTTCCTTCTGTTCCTCTTCGCCTGACAAGCTGGTACTAGACATTCGGATATAGTAAACAAAATGGCTACCTTTATACACGACGGATTGAATATTCTACGTCTTCTGATTGGTTAACCCTTCTCTTGGTGGACTATAAAATGAGTCAAGTCATTTTGACTGGCTCACTAGTACATATATCCAAAAGAAAATGCAACATTATCATCTGTTGAAATGGCTAGATGTAACTGTAAGTTCTTTGTTAATAGTTTCTTCTTTTGCGCTTGTTTTTTCTTTAATAATTCTAATTTAGAATTTTTAAAGATTTTGCTGTTAAAAACATTTAAGAATGTTATTGCTATTCTCGCAGTTGACTTTATTTATTTCTTCTGCAATTCTCCTATATAATGAGCTTCTAGAATTTTTAGTTATAGGTTGTTATTATCTTGGTGGAGTATTATTGTATTTTCGACTAATACTTGCCTAAACTGTGAATGTGGGCATGAATGTTACTTTAAATGTTCTGAGATTGAACTATGATCATTTAAGTGAAACTTAAGCATTCTCGCCATGGTCGTTTTAGTAAAACCAAAATGCATATTATTAACACTTTTGTCAGAGATGCAATCTCCCAAAGAACATTTAAATTGATATACACTGTTGGTCTTTTGTAAAACGCCAGCTGGCGGAGACGAGTTAAATTTAGTATAGTATGTAATAAATTTTACTTTATTTTTTACTGTGATTAGTGAGGGATAAGTTATTATTTATGAGACATTTTAGAATTTTTTCATCCACTTTATAGTTAGAATGTATTTGATTATGGTATAGTAGGTTAATATGTTTAGAGTTAATTACGGATGTATCATGTTCTTTTTTATTTATTTTAATATTTTTGATAGCGCGTCTAATTTGTTGATCAACGATGTAATTAGGAAAATCATTATTAATGAGAGTTTGTTTAATTTTTTTTTTAATTCAAATTAGAAAATCTGTTTTTTTTTTTTTGTTTTTTTTTTTTTTGTTTTTGTTTTTTTTTTTGGTGGGGAAAATTTGTTCTTGCACCGTTTATTAAATTTCGTATAATAGCTATTAACAGGACATTTACTTTTACAGCTGAGCGTGCTAGTTGGGTTTTTATATGCAGAAATAATAAATGTATTGTTGTGGGTATCTATCAATACAACAAGAAACGGGATTTTATTGTTGGGTTCAGATGGGAACTTAATTACAGAGTTTCTGTTTATGTTAAGCTTTTTGTAATTCCTGTATTTCGTCTATGTAGGTAAGATATATAAATATTGTAATTTTATTTTGTAGATATTAAGCAAGAGGAGGCGCGGATTGAGGAATCGGAGAGCCGAGTTCGAATTCCAGTCAAATCTGTTACATTCACCTACGTGCTAATACCCTGGGAAAGGTAAGAATCCTCTTATTCTCCCCCACCACCAGCTATGGGTAAATAGCAGGAAAGGTTCTATAGCCTTTGATGGCAACTGGTTTTCCGCAGAAACAAATGGCAACCTACTGCGGGAAAAAAATCTGCTTCGTCAGTCATATATCGAAAGATACATGGCCACCTAAGCGTGTATCACGCATGGCACATAACTTATTGATCTTGCGCCCTGGGTAAGACGATAAACTACATCCGCGTCCTGGGTAAAACGATAAACTACATCCAAAAGCAAGGCCTCTGATCAGGAGGTTTTGAGGAGCGTGGAACCACCTCTTAATTGCTGACCCCGGGGTGGTAGCACCTGTTAGGATCCTAGCTATGGGAAAAAGTTAACCCCAAACTGGGGTCAAAGCACTATGACAGTGTAAAAATAGGTTTTAATATGATCTAATGGAATAACCTGCCACACCCATGAGTGGCCTCACTACAGGTGGTAACCACCTATAATTATTCGTTAGAACAGCGGACAGGAGAGTCTAGCTAGGATCTTTCCCAGTTGCGCTAGTCGAAGTCTCTGCATTCGGGCAGAGAGGAACCTGGATGAGGCTATGCCGACAGGCAGAGTTTGGTCCGGGGAGGTAGACAAACCCGATCCCGTTTAGGCAGGTCTACGGGGATTTTTTGGCCGAACCTCCGGGCTCTGGAACCCCACTTTAAATTCGGCCTTCTGCCACATGTGACTGCGTGGGGCAGTTACTAAATAACATCGAGCTGGGATCTGCGAGAACTAGCAGCCTTCTGATAGCATCATGCACACAACTGTACTGACTTGCGACGACCGTGCGTATAACTGTTACTTCCTTGCTTGTTGTACTGTTTTCTGCAATAAACCTGTTACTATTTATCCACCGTCTATTCCATTATTCCTATTAGCACGGAATATAACATAATACCAACAATATATTTTTGTAAAAGATTATTACCAGCAATGAATTTTTGAAGAAAATAATAATTACCAGTAATACATTTATGAAAATAATATTACCAGCAATAAAAACCTTGTCGGCATTAAATAACCCATTGAGGTTGATATACCGTAAAACAAACGAAACCAAATGAAACCTGACTGATCTTAGGCAAGGAAATCACATAAGCCACCTCCCTTGCATGATTGTTAAATATTTTTTGCGGTGTTCATGCACACATATCCACAGACACTCAACACCTGAGGATAATCTCGGAAGAGATGGAAATTGCTTGGAAAAATTATAAAAAAGATAGAATATTTTGTAATTTTTCGTGATCAACTTTATAGATACCAAGAAATTAAGCCGTGTACTTGAAAGGATTAAAATTAAAATAAATAGACATAATACGTCTAAATTATTTAACCAAACATGCTTGAATATATATATATATATATATATATATATATATATATATATATATATATATATATAATAGACCGGTTGATGAAATTTATATATCATACTTATTATAAAACCCAGGTTGTGTGTGTGTGT
>OZ010592.1:55611818-55629318 GCA_963932145.1 Acanthosepion lycidas | reverse complement strand
CTCAAAATCTCCTGATCAGAGGCCTTGCTGTTGGACGTAGTAAATCGTGTTATCCAGAACGCGGATGTAGTTTATCGTCATACCCAGGACAGTATTTTATTTTACACACACACACACACACACACACACACACATATATATATATATATATATATATATATATATATATATATATATATGCACGTTTCATTGAATATGACAGACAAGGTGCTTTGATTTATTTTTTATACAACTTCTCACGTGATCGTATATATATAAAATATATATATATATAAAAACTGTCCAATTGTTCTTTTTATACGAGTACTAAACATTTCGCCATTTTCAAGGCTAAAATATATTAACTGTTAACAAGAAATAGCTTGTTGCATGTATCTGTTTCTATAAGGTTTTCATTTTCAAACACGGTCAAGACATTGTATCAATGTTCATAGTTGATATTATTGTCAATAGCCAAAAAATTAGACTAATTATTTATTACAAAAATTTTAAACACAATCTTGTAGTTAAAAAGAATAATTCGCCTCTTAGAACAAAATTAAATAGAACAAATATTATTTACGAATTTAATTAAGGAATTGTGTTCCTGATCAATCAAAATTCGTAAACAATTATATAGGCCACACTACAACATGTTTGACACATAGACTCACACTACATCTTTCTGATCATAGCTCAATTAGGTCTCATTTAAATATTCAGGGAGACCTACCCGACCTTGTTCGTTACATAACTTGTTAATGACACAAATATAAAAGCATCGTCTACATGTAAAAAAGGCTAAATGTGTGTGTGTGTGTGTGTGTGTGTGTGTGTGTGTGTGCATAAATGAAAAACAATGTCTTTGCTACTCTTTACAATGTCATAACATTCCTATTTTTCTATATCTATCTATTTTTTTTATTTAAATACTTTTTGCGTTTGTGTCTCAGTGGACATCAGTTGAGAAACCTTTGGCTCCACCTGTTATCATTTCTTTTTGCTCTGTGGCTCTCCCACTTACACTTTCATCTTTTAAACTCTTCTATATCTTTGATCTTGGTCTGTTTACTAGTCTGTGTCGACCCCTTTTATTGTATTGCACTTTCAAGTGATTTATGTTCATTTTGGTGTCTTTTTTCAAATTCTTCATTTCCCTACTTTTTCCGCCGAACTTTAGAAATTCCTCATAAATTTCACGTTTTAATTATAGACAAGTGATTCCTTTCATGATATTTCTATTTTTTCTTCTTTCAATCCTGTATTCATACATCCTTTTATTTAATTTCCTCTTTTTGTCTTCTATTTTAATTACCTTTTTTGGAACTTTATTTTGAACATTACTGTTATTATATTTCTACTCATTTTTAAACCTACTTTGAGACTTAAGTCATTTAGTAGTTATTGTAATTTAACCGATGATTCTAATATTAACAAAATGTCGCCAGAAAATCTCAAATGTTTTAAATATTTGCCGTTCACTTTTATTTCTCACCTAAATTCAGATTCTTCTTTCTTCTACACCGGTTTCTAGTCAAACCAAAAGAATATAGTTTGCTCTGCTAATTAACATAGCAGAATCAAGATAGGTTCTTGCCTTCTCCAAGTGCGTTATTGCGAAATGAATATGTGCTTTACTGAGATGTTGAGTGTTCCGCGTGAGTGTATTGAAATAAGGACAAACACATATGTAGGGAAAAATACTGGTATATTCGAAGAGGTATTTACAACAGAGAGATTAGTAGTCAAACGAACGCAGGTTAGTCAGTAACAATCAGAAAGAGTATAAAGTCCAACTGTATCTTCCGGTAGAGAGACGGAAGTGTGATGGTCACCTGATCTCTCTAGAACTCTATAGAACTGTCCTATTAGTAGTAGAGAGATCAGTCTTTTCTAATGAGAAGGTGGGTGCGCCCCAACATTTACTCAAGATTAAACACACACATATATATATACATAAATAAATAATCTCATATACAGATCAATATATACGCAGGTACCAACAATAAATGGTGCTTCAAAGGAACTCAAACTCCATATATACGCACTGTATATCCTCCTTGCGGGTTAATACGAGCCAGTATTGTAGAAAGTGTACAATGGTACAGATATCTAATACCATCCTGTTATACATTATCCCACGCCTTTTGCTCATGTTGGTACAATTTTGATACTATTGTTCACTAAATACAAGGCCAAAAAGTCACTCAAGTTAGAGGGCTTCTGAATGAGGTTGTTGAAAGGACGTAAGAGGCAGAAGTAATAGATGCAGATTATGAGGATATATAGGATAGATAACGGCTCTGCGTATACTTGAAGAGGTTAAGATTGTAACGATTGGGGAAGCATCCCCTCGGGAGTGTGTTCCGTACAGTTTTATTGGGAAGAAGCTATCGGAATAGAACTTCCTCTTTACCAATGGAATATGAAGGGAATGTAAATGTGTCAACCCGGTGTACGTGGCATGGCGGGTCCTTGCTGTGAATACCTGTACTGATGGAACTAAGGAACGTAGCTTGATGAACATTTAGCGATAGAGTAGCGAGAAGCTAAAAACGTTTTTTTTTTTTAACCTTTTTCTATGGGAAATAGTTTTCAGGGTGGAAAGTAATTCATCACCCACTGGGCTGTCAAGGCTGAAAAGCAGGGACCAGGGATCCCCGGCCCAGATATGCCGGCAATACTTCATTTGGGGTCTGATATCACTCTTGTAAAGATAGTACATGGCACGAGGAGTCAGGCATTTTGTTGGAGAGATACAAGAAACCGAGAAATTTTTCCGGCATGTTTTCCCACACGACTGTGTCCATTCTCAAGCAGAAATAAAAAATGAAATTGGACATTTTGGGGAAGTGGGTGGGTATTTTCCGCATGTTATATTACTGTTTTCGGATAGTTGCTTTCCGCAATTAAGGTTGTAGAGAATTTGTAAAATGCTTTTTGTGGAAAATTGAATAGGCCTAAATTCCTATTTAAACCAAAAATGTTTGAATTTATTTTAAAAATCGTTACATTTTTTGTTCTTTTATCTCTCGGTATATATATATATATATATATATATATATATATATATATATATATATATATATTCAAACATATATTGCTAAATATAACAAAAAACGAATGTCTATTATGTTTGATCATAAGCCCTTTTAAGCTTCGTATTATGACCTTAATTTCAGGAGAAAATAGACAAAAACTGTACAACATTTGGATATTTTTATTATGCTGTTTAAAATTTATGATGTTTAAAAGAAAAGTTGCTGCCCAAATATATATATATATATATATATATATATATATATATATATATATATATATATATCTTCAGATACAGCAAGTTTCATTAAAAGCAATTGGATAGGTCTGCCGAATATATATATATATATATATATATATATATATATATATATATATATATATATAAACATAAAACATTAGGCAGCATATAATTTACATACAAAGAAATAATCACACATAGAATCAAGCAGAAATATTAATGCGATTAATGGTGACATCCGTCACTAGAAACATAATATATGCATTAAAATACTGTTAATCCATAGAGTGAAGTGATCCTCGTCACTCTATGGATTAACAGTATTTTAATGCATATATTATGTTTCTAGTGACGGATGTCACCATTAATCGCATTAATATTTCTGCTTGATTCTGTGTGATTATTTCTTTGTATATATATATATATATATATATATATATATATATATATATATATATATATATATTTAAAAAAATTAAAAACACAGATAAAAAATTTAGTTTGACCGTTTCTATAAGATGTGACCTTGAAAGTGGTTCCATCTAATCGAGTAACACTTGCGCAAATATTCACAGAAGAATCTTTGAAAACGAATGTAGTAAAAAATTGTTCCTGAAGTTTTTGCTAAGAGAGTAATGAATTATGAGAAACTATATAGGAAATGTTTTAACAAAGGGCGGAAAATGCAATATCAAAATCCGAAGACGAATTAGAATAACGAAAGTTGCCTTTCATAAGCTAAGCAAAGTTTTAAGAAACAGGAATTTTTTTTATTAGAATGTGATGTAATATCAGTCCTCCTGATGGACAATGAATGCTGGAAAATCTCTCCACAGAGGAAGAAGAGACTTGAGGCAAGAAAAATGTGGATCTACTGAGGTATGCTGGGAATGACTGAACATGTGGGCAACAACAAAATTTTAGAAAAAAATTGAAAGAAAAATGCTAATACTTAAAAATCAGAAAAAGTCGAATTTTCTTCGGTACATAATGAGAAAAGGGGGCTTAGAAAATTTGGCACTCACAGGTCATATTGAAGGTAACAGAAACAGAGAAAAGCACAGTATAATCTACCTAACGTACTTGTGTTGCTAGAACAAGGATTAGGGGAGGTAGCTAAAAGATAAACATTATTAAGAGCTACAAATGGCAGGGAATTGTGGAGATCAATGATCGCCCACGTCCTGAAAGTTTACAGCACATAGAAGAAGAAAAAGAAGCAAAAGAAGAAGAAGAAGAAGAAGAAGAAGAAGAAGAAGAAAATGAAGGAGAAAATTTATTCACGTTTTATTATTCTTTCTTCTAAGCAATAAATACAATAATTGGTCATCCTAGATTTTATGAGAACAATAGTAAAATAATAATAGATAATAGATATGATATTGCCCTGATTTATATCGATAAAATTCGATTGAGTAATGTTCAAGACAAGATTATCTGTTTCATGTCTTTATGGTTTAGGGAAAAAAGCGCAGATATATAAAATTTTAAATATTTATATAATTTCCCCAAAGAGAACAAAAAATAGAATAATAGAAAAAATTCTCTTGAATAAATTATGCTCTGACGCAGACATCAAGAGACACGAATGTCGGAAAATTAGCAAATAACGTCTAAAAGCAAACAATAACAAAATCAGATAAAAGTGAAAAAGAATTAAAATAAGTACCAAAAGCAATAGAATAGGATAAAGAGGATTTTTCGTTGCAGCTAAGATGGAATACTGAATCATTTACTGCTGTCTAAAACTGATCTTCATCAACAAATAGGTATATCTTTCTTTAGAATCGCTAATAAGTGGGTAACATTGATATTCCTGGAAGACGTAGGGGAAAAAGCATTTACAAGAGTAAAATTATTGTTGATACCAATCAGCGCCATAAGATATGTGTCTTATGAGAAAGCTTGCGTTTTGACGTTTATATGAGAACACTAAAATTGATAAAACACACATACAAAAATACACTGATATATATATATATATATATATATATATATATATATATATATATATATATATATATATATATATATATATATACAGTAGAAGACAAAGCCCTGAACTATGTAAAGACTTTCACTTACCTTGTAGCAAAGTCAACTACAGTGGATCTTTATATGATGAAATCATGCATTGGATTGCTAAGGCTACCAGTGCTTTCGGCAAACTTCGCCATCGCTTGTGGAATGAGCGGGGTATTCGACTGGATATTCGGGTTTACAGAGCTGTTGTCGTTCCCATCCTTTTGTATGGCTCAGAGTCATAGACAGGTACCATATACAGGTACCATATACGTCAGCTGGATGTATTCCATAAGAGCTGTCTGCGTGCTGTCTGCAGAGTTAGCCCTCAAGACAGGACATTCAATGTAGACCTGTTTAACAGGTGTAATATTGGAGGAATCGAGACTTTCCTCATCCAGTCTCACTTGAGGTGGACTGGTCTTTTCTTGAGAATGATTGATGACAGGATACCAAAGATCCTAATGTACAGCCAGTTAGATCAGGACTGCAGGAATATAGGACGCCCATGCCTTAGATACAAAGAGAAGCTGAAGAGCAACGTGTCATACCTCATAACACAGTTGAGCGCTTAGACTTGGAGTGGGTAGAGTAGAGATCACCGTGTTTTAGTGAACTCTGCAGTTTAAAATCTGCTCGTCTGAATCGTCTTTAAGAAGCGAAAAGCAAGACCTAAAAGGTCAGCCAATCTAACAGTGACCTCATCCCACAATTGTCACTCTTGCTCCATATACGGCCTCCTTTGTAAATCACTTGCGGGTCTTAAATGCCACTTAAGATTATCGCACAAAATTTCATAACTGAATCAATTAAGTTGTTAGATCCTCATACGTCGAAACCGGCGGGAGAGTCCATAATGTATAATATGATAAAGATATAGTTTTAAGGAATGGTATATTTATGAGTTAAATGCTCGATATCGGTGATAGAGCGTATGTAAATATAAAAGTAGACATTGGAGTCAAGACCCAGAGACAAGAGACTATTTCGTGCTAAAAGTGAATTGTCAGGCCTGACGATTACGTTTCAGAATGAAACAGATTGTCACCGCTGAATGTTGGCCTCAAAGTCAAATTTTACACACACGCGCATACGCACACACACACACACATACATATATATATATATATATATATATATATATATATATATATATATATAAGAGATTTTCATGTTTATACGTTCGTTTTATAGATACAAACATTTAAGTAAACGCTCTGTTTATAAAAAACAATATTAACGACATTTACCGGCCTGAATATCCGACAAATTTCATAGAAAATATGCGTCCTCCGACTGGATTCGAACCTGTATCCTATACGGAACCGTCATATAGCCTGACGTGCTTTACCGATTTAATCACAGAGGAGCGTTTCGGTTTGCAAGGTCGATTTTACACAAACAGTAAAATCGACCTTGATAATTGAAACGCTTTGTCAAGTGTCCGTTGACATCACAAAAGAAGTATAATATTGAATGCAGTTTTAAAATCTCTATCAAATCCATTCCGCAGTTCTAAATGGTCATTTTCTTAGAACTGCCATCTAGTTTGGCAAGTTTCCATGAAAACAAATCTCTCCTCAGCTATGGGTAAATAGCAGGCCAGACCGGGTTCTATAGCCTTGGGTGGCAATTTGTTCACCGCAGAAAGAAATGGCAACTTACTGTGTGAAAAAATCTGCTTCGTCAGTCATGTATCGAACGATAGATGATCGTCTAAGCGTGTATCACACATGTCACATGACTGACTAAGTGGTTCTAAATCTCTTTTTTTACCCATGGACCATTTTTACTTGTAATTTTTATTTGGTGGACGCCCATAAACATTCGATGAAAAAAATAGCTCATTTCATTTTTTTTTTTTTTACTAATAGATAAGTTTAAGAATTGCATTATAGAAATAGTAAATTTATATGCTTTACTTTGAAGTAAAACTAATTTAAAGAAAATAAACCTGTATTTAACAACAAAATTCTATGGAACATTTATGTACACTATATATATTTCTCAGTTTTTATTCAACTTTTATAATCAAAACAACAGGTAGAGTAAAAGGGACGCTAAATTATATCGCTGGATTTCGTTTTCTGATAGTTTGTACATATGAACACTAATGGGTATGTCCCAGTTCTCATAAATACATTGGATATTATTGTAAATGGGGGTAATATGATGTCTAAGTAGTCCACCACTGGCAGTTGTTTACCTACTTCATGCTGCTGGCGAGTATTGTATTTTGTTGATGTTATAAAGATAGCCATTTCATTTCCAATCTCCGTTTTGGTTATTCCTCATTTAATAACCTTTTCTAGGTTACAACATAGTTTTAGAGTTCTTTTTCTATTTATAGTATTTTAAGATGGTGTAGATTACCGTAGAAATTCCAATCCACAGTTGTAACAACCGTTCCGAAGTGAAATTGCTCTATGAACTACTAAAATATTACAGTGGAACCCCAATTTTTTTTATTTCTTTGTGTGGACTCCAGTAATTTTACATGAACCCCTTGGTTCATATGGACTCCGATTGAGAACCACCGAACTAATGTGTATGATTATTAAAGACCCAAGTGTTTATCTACAAATAAAAGTGAAATTTTATGACGCATATCTTATCCGAGGGACGCCCAGAAAGTAATACTACTTGCTTTCATGGAAACAACAAGATTACCGGGATTCCTTTTGCACAGATCAAGTTTGTAACTACAAAACACTATTGGCCCACCTAATCACCACCATTGAACAAAAGCCTGTATGCAACGTTCGTAAACATGTCCTATAATACAGATCGCTTTTACCACTGCTAAAACACATTACCCACGACCTAACTGTGCTCACATTCACTGTTTCGTCTCAATAAAACGCCATGAATGTCAATGGATACGACAGAAGAATTTTGTGTATACAACATTGCTTCTTATGCACTTTTATTCAAACACCATTACCGGTTTTTTGCTGTGAAAAGACAAAAAGAAATTATTAGTTATTAGCTGTATTACCATCATCCGCCTGTGGCATCATCGGCCAACATAATAAAATATGAAGTATTACTTTGGGCGTCAAAATGGTCGACATATGTCCGGTTTACACAAGTGTCAAAAAAAGGTAGACATGTGCTGTTTACACTAGTCAAAAACTTACATATAGGTCTGGTTAATTCTTTAGTCAAAAAGGTACATATAAATCCGGTTTATAGTAAAAAAAAAAAAAAAAAAATAGGCGTTGATCCATTCTAGAATCTATATGAGGAAGCGAAAAATTCTGTTGAAAAAGATGTGAAAATTCGCATAGCTAAATCCTGGGCTGCATTGAATAAAATCCGTGAATCTGATCTACCTGGCAACCTCAAACTGAGACTCTTTTAAGAAACTGTACAGGTGATGTTAATGTATGGTACCACTGCATGGACAAAATCCTACAGTCTAAGCTTGATAGGACCTACACTTGGACGTTGAGAGCTATACTTAACATCTCTTGGAGCCAACATCCAACTGAACCACATCGTTATGGTCCCATCACGGATATTTCTACAATCTTATGCGCGCACAGAATGCGCTTTGCAGGGCACTGTGAGTGTCATTTTTTTAAAAATCTTTGTCTACCATGTCCAGAGGAGTAGATCATTCACGAGTAATCTACTGCTCTGGACATGGTGGACACTTCTAGGTGGTGTTATGGTTAGCAAGCACGTTTTGCTTGAACCATTACTGCTTATTACTGAGTTCGATCCTCACTGGGTGTTCCACACTTTCGGCATTGTGCCGCATATAAGCTAACGCTTAGAAAATTATTTGACCAGCTCTACCCCACCAGATTCTTCCGGGAGGATTGGCAGAGGAGGAGAAGAGGGTTTTTTTCCCCGTCAGAGTAGATGCTGCGGTTGTAGTATTTGTTCCATGACGGAGGCCTTCTCTCCACCCACCGTTCCGTAAGATCTGTTACGTAGCAGTGATAGGACCGACTATAACCAGCTTAGACAAGCTATGACCAGCTCAGAAAATAAATTACGAAGAGCTTTATCTATGTAAAATGTGTGTGATGTGATCAGTAGAAAATGTCATGATGCCATTTCTGATTTAGGTTTCTGGTTGGGACCCGGACGAAATATGTATACAATAGAAATCAAAGAAATACTACTACTATGACCAGCTCAGACAAGCTATGACCAGCTTAGACCAGCTATGACCAGTTAAGACAAGCTATGACCAGCTCAGACAAGCTATGACCAACTTAGATCAGCGGCCCGCGTAGAAACACGTTAAAAACCGATCCTGTGTCACAACCTGGCTCAGCGGGAGGGAGGTGTCAAGGTAAATCTCGGACACCTAGCCATGGCGTAAAACGGGATGGTCGCCCAGCAACCACTTACATTGACCAGCGGTTAGAATGATACAGAATGCCTCTCTAATGACCTTCCGACCTTGATGCAGGACCGTCATGATAGGCCTGATCTATCTGGAATGTTCGAGCTAGCTTGACCTAATAAAAAAAATTGATATCTCTATACTAGAATCTACTAGTTTCCACCCGGTAGCTGTCCCCTTTAACTGGGTTACTTACCACCCTGTGAGTCGGTGTATTTTAAACCTCACCGACCGAGCAATCGACGTATTGACTATTTGCATTAGAAATAGATTTACATAGACACCAATTAAGCATTTCTCATCTGTACCTATTTACACTACTTTTTTCTCTCGTACCCCCCCCCCAACTTTACGTCACTCATTTTCTGTGGTAAAAAGCTAAACAGCTCTGGTGAAAATAGAAAAAAATATCTCAATGATTCATCATCGACTTTAGCAGTTTTTACTTAAAAAGATTCGGACACCTAAATTCAATACTAGAATTTCCAAATTATCTAGGCAATCATTGGATTAGGTGAGTTAAGACGAATCTCCATGTTTTTCTTGGGATTATCATCTCGATACAGTTTTGACAGAGATTAAAAATGCAAAACAAGCTGCTGACGAAAAATAAGATTTTCGAAGTATTATAAAGGTATTACCTCTTAAAACAAGCGTTTCACAATCTTTTTACACTTGTGGAACCGTTGCAATAGTTTCCATGTCTTTTTACACTTGTGGAACCGTTGCAATAGTTTCCATGTCTTTTTACACTTACGGAACACTTACGGAACACTTACGGAACACTTGAAAGACACTGCTGTAGAGTGTGTTCGAGTTTGACATGGTTGACTACAGGGTACGATGGGTAAATTTTATATTTTTAATTTCGCGCATGCGCGTTTTTCGTTTTTGACTTTGTCGACTGCACAGTATAATTGGACACCGCCTGCGAGAAAAAGAGCATCATGACGCCATTCACTCTGCCAGAAATTTGAAAACGGAATGTTGTACTTCAAAGTGTTTGGGTGTCAATCTGAGGACAATGCAGAAATATCGGGAAAAGTTGGATGAGGCTAAAGGTGATTACGAAGGTACGGCAGCTCGGAAAAATTCACTCTGATCTCTTCTAATAAGATAAGAACTGCCGAATTTGTCAGACTCAACACGGATGCCTACATCAAGTTCCTTGAGGAAGTAGTGATGGCACAAGAGACTGGCTGCTCTAAGACCCTATGGCTAGCAGCAGCTATGCCACACATGCAGAAGAACGCAATCATGACAGTCAGACAATTTCTTCAACTACATCACCTCCTTACATCTGGCTACCTAACTCGCCAGACTGCAACCCCCTTGATTATTATCTGTGGGGTGCAGTTGAGTGAGAGAACAATAAAACTCCATGTAACACCGGACATGAACTGAAAGCAAGGATTATGGCAACATTCTCCAACTTAATCAACGAGAACATCTCGAAGAGCTTCAGGAGATTCCGAAGTCGTCTGGAGGCTGTCGTTGAAGCCAATGGCGATTTTATTGAATAAATTTACTCTTTAGTAATTTTTTAAGATATTTTTATGTAATTTTGGTAAATATATCTGCTAAAATGAGGTGTCAGTGTTATTTTCAATTTTGCGTGATTTAGACGACAAAAAAGTAATATATATCGCCTGAAGATCTTAGAGTGTGAAACTTAAATAGTGATTTGAGCTGTGCAACTTTGAACCTGTGAAGGTTTTTCTTTTTTATTTTATTTTTATTTTATTTTATTTCTGGAATTTTGTACATATATATATATATATATATATATATATATATATATATATATATATGTGTGTGTGTGTGTGTGTGTGTGTGTGTGTGTGTGTGTGTGTGTGTGTGTGCTTCTGAACTCACATTCTCTGCCGATTCTCGAAAAATCCATACCTGCTCTGTTGTACCCTAACGTAAACAAAGACATTTTTATTTCATGAAATGGATTAAATCTGACATATTTTAACTTGTTTTGCTTAAATGTTATTTTAGACTAGCAGCATAACCTGTCTTTGCCCGGGTCTTTCATTTCTGGGAACTTTTGGAGCAATTTAAGTTTAAAATCAGCCCACCCGAAAATCAATATTAGTAACATTTGGGTGCAACTGAGGCACATCCCAAAATGGAGGGGGTGGGTAATAATTTAAATGGGGGTAAAAATTTGAATAGGGGGTGGCCCTGAAAGGGGAGCTGTATAATAATAAATAATATTATTGTAATAATTTAAAGTATTAATTTTTTTATTAAAGTTTTTATGAATCCAAGAACAGATAGTAAAGTGTAAAACGTTGCTGACCGGAAGTAGTGGAGAGCCATTGTCACCAACAATTTGGACTCAAAACCGGCACTGAAGAATTATCTGTCAAACAAAAATATTTCAGCAAAATCGGATGGAAACTGTGGAAATGCATAAACAACATCTGATCACACACACATACATACACACACACATTTCGAGAATTATAGATATATAGATGGATACACCTATTCAAGTAAATGCTCTGTTTATTTAATTAAACATATTTATATTTAATTGCATTTACCGTCCTGAATATTCGAGAAATCTTTTCAGAAAATATGCGTCCTTCAGCAGGATTCAAATGAATTATCCCACGTTACTTTTTGTTACTATAAATGAAATTTTGGGTGGGCATACGTATTTGAATGGGTACCTTTGTTTTGTTTTCGTTTTTTTTTTTTTTTTTTTTTCATAAACACTGAAATTGGTTTCAACCGGCCTAGATTAAAAAGTCTTACTAAAGAAGGATTTTCAAGGAAACTGTTTACATCAGTAAAAGCAACGGAAAAATTGAATAGAGATTCAACTCACAAACGTGTACTCACTAAAAATAACTTTTATAGTATATATATATATATATATATATATATATATATATATATATATATATATATATATATATTACTATAAAAGTTATTTATATATATTAGGTTGGTGTAAAAATAATGACGTAACAATGTCGTTTTTTGACGTTAAAAAATACGTCAAAAAACGACATTATTACGTCATTATTTTTGCACCAACCTAATATATATATATATATAGTGTATTATTCATAGTGTTAATATAACAGACAACATTATTTACATTATTCGGACTATTATCTTCATCTTTGTCGCCATATTTATTACAACGTTTCGGCCGTTGTACGCTCTTCTTCAGGTGGTTGGAATGCGGAACTGAACCCTTTATTTCTAGACTGTTCTAGTTCCACGTGCCATGTTTGATGGATGTCAGTTATCAGTTATCTCCTGTTAATTTTCCTCTGAAAGTTCACCACCATTGAACTCACACTCTGGGTCCTGTCACTAGATCTATCCAACGCCTTTATCCACTGTGCCATGTGTCCTTGAGGACATCTGGATATGAATTTTGGGGTATTATAAACCTAATGTCATCAGCAACCATTTTTACCAGTGCTGGTATTGCAATTTTGCTGTTATCATTTCATGTTTTTACCAGAGCTCATATTGCAACTTTGTTGTTATCATTGCTTTTCTCTGGCACTCCTTATTACTGGTTGCCATATTGTATTTATTTCTATGCTTGGTCGGCTCAGGAGATTTTTGTGGCCTAGCATATAATGTACATAATACCTCATCTCAGAAATATAGACATAACAGACAACGAATGTCTATTATGTTTTGATCATGAGCCGTTCTTAGTTTCGTATAATTGGTTTAATTTCGAGAGAAGATAAAGACAAAAACTCCATCATTTGGATATTTTTTATTATGCTATTCCACGATAGTTATCAATGCATAGCAATTTTCTATGTAAACATAACAGGATATTTGATGGTGAATATCTTTGTTTAAATGTCCATACAACCACTCTGATGATGTCTCATGTGAGGATAATATTTATTTTCTACCAAAATTAAACTAACTATACGAAGCTTAGAACGGCCCATGATCAAGCATAATAGATATTCGTTGTCTGTTATATTTAGCAATATATGTTTGAATATGTATTCGTTTGTGTGCGTGTATTCGTGCGTGTGTGTGTTGGTGAGAGTGAGAGAGAGAGAGAGACTACGAAAATTTATGGGAAATTGACAATGAAAAATATAGCTCTTAAACTAACGCCAAAATTTATTAAGAGCTACAAAGGACAGAAAATTCTGGACGGCCATGATCGCAAATATCCTGAAACGACATGACACAAAGAAGAAGAAGAAGAAGAAGAAGAAGAAGAGGAGGAGGAGGAGAAGAAGAAGAAGAAGAAGAGGAGGAGGAGGAGGAGAAGAAGAAGAAGAAGAAGAAGAAGAAGAAGAAGAAAAATCTAACACCGAATATCTATTATCTTTTTACAAGGCTCCTTATGTTAAGGATGCGCCAGGTATTCGAGAAAACTCATTTCGCAGATCATCATAATTTTTCTTATGACTGCATGTTACGCGGCATGCGCCAAATTGTAGCATCCTCATATTTTTATTTTTTATTTTTTTTGGTGGGGGGCGGCGGGGGGCAAATATGAGGAGCCTTAAATTTATAACTTCCAATCTGATAAATGAAATGAAAACGTTCTTTCATGCTTATGACACTCTCAAACAACCAAAGCGATACTCACATTCTCTCGGGTGGCAAATAAAAAGTAAAGGTCGTTATAAATAGGAAGGAGTATAAGAAAATTTAATTAACGATGACGTTAATAAAAGGGGTGTGTTAGAAACAATGAGAAAATCTAATAAACGGGGAGGTCAATAAATGGCGTGCTTTGGAAATGATTAGAAGTAAGTATTTTAAGCTATAACAAGACCTTGAAAAAAATGTCTTTAAGTAAAATGCTCTAACGAAATTGAACATATTCCCATGAATTCTTCTCAACATTACTATGCAAATGTTATAATTCTAACCATCTTTCTGGTGGATATACAAGTTTGAGTAGCCCTGTTGTTTTTTTAACTGTTTGAATTATGTCTACCGGCCTGTGCATTCGAGAGACTTAATCATAGTTTGATCCGTTCTTGCTCTCCGGCAGGAACGAATCAAACTATGATTTCCCTTATAAATTAGAGGAGCATGTTAAAACTAGGCACAAAGAGCGCAATTTTTATTAAGTCTCTTGAATTCGCTGAAAAACAAAAACAGGGCGTCTACTCAAACACGTGTCTCAACGAAAATAATGTTTAGGGTAATAAGAAATATTGTCGGATTAGAAATTAATTCCATTAATTCCTTATAAATTAATGTTCATCAAAAAAGATTAAAAATTAATCACCGTTGGAGTGCTTTAATAAGTAGTGGGGTACTTGAAAAATCTAAATATTAACAAGAGTGGATGAAGACGTTCATTTGTCACCCGAGAGTAGGCAGCTTCTTGAGAGGTACTTCGTTTTCAAGCTCAAGGACATGCCATCCTTGGCTAAGAGAAAGAAACATTGGAAGTTGTCATACGTTTTGTACTTTGGAAATCCTCAACCGCGAAAACCTAAAAAAAAAAACAAAAAAACAATGATGGCCATCGCAGAATCGCTCAAAGTGGTGGTACCCACACTGGATTTGTGATGCACGAGGATATTAATTCTACGTTATTCAGTTCATATCCAACAAGACCTAGAAGAGGCGTGTGATTCAATTGAAACTTATTGAACAAGCTCTGTCACCCCGAGGAACACTGTAAATTCTGGTTGTTTTCTAACAAGAGGAACTAGTAGCGGTTACATGAACTCCAAATACCCAATTCTCGTCGACTGTGATGGTTCTTGGAGTCGGGAGAAACGATAGTCACGTCGTCCCGACATACTTTTTCTTGTATGATCAACATCATTGCCTACAACAAGGGTACAGTGGTCAACTTTGGGTTGATACGGTAGTACAAGGTACTCCTACAGAGTGAATATGGAATGGTCGACCGAAACTAGTCTGATTTAAAGAACCGAAGCTGCTGGATCTTGAACATCGTCGAACTGAAAACCAACCAATTTTTCCAACAATATAAGAATTTTTTGAAGGCCGCCATCGTGAACGTGAGGGTCAGAATAAAAGAAAACAGCCAAATCTATGTATGCGTTTACTTCCAAGACTGCTTCAAATTTGTATTTTCATATTATTGAATAGGCACTTGCGATTACGAATATAAATAATGTTTTCTTTATTATCTAAATTTTAAGAGGGTGATCAGATTTCTATGTAAATTAATTGTAAATTGATCCCCAATACGCAAGGCAAGAAAAATGCTCATACCACATGATAAAAATATTCTTAAAAATTTCAAATTATTTCAAGTTCAAATTAAAAAAAAATATTCATATTATTTAAAGCGTACCCTTACTTACATTTTTCCTGTGTTGTGTTAAAGTATTTGAAATAATGCTTACATTAAAAATGTCAAATACTTTTTTAAAAAACCGCGAAATATGAATTTAAAGTATCTTCTGTCTATCAGTTTCCTTATATTATTATTATTATTATTATTAGTAGTAGTAGTAGTAGTAGTAGTAGTAGTAGTATTAGTAGAATTTCCTTTGATTTCTGTTGTATACATATTTCGTCCGGGTCCCAACCAGAAACCTAAATCAGAAATGGCATCATGATATTTTCTACTGATCATTTTTGTAAAAGGAAAACAAAAAGAAAATCTAACATCACACACATTTTACATAGATAAAAGCTCTTCGTAATGTGTGAGTTGTACTTGTCAGTACAATCTGTTGTATTTCTTTAAGGCATGGGTTACCAGAAATCCTTTCAGTGTCTATCAAAGTGTTTTAAAATCAATCCGAGGGCTCCAACTACAACTACAATTATTTATGTCTTCATGTGACATATTTTTGAGATTTCCCTTTCAAAATCCATGGATTTTGACAGTTTTTTGAAGATCTTCAAAGATACGTTATAATCTGCTAGGATTGCCATATCACTAATAAAGAACATTCTGTTCTCGTGGTCTTGTCTGCGCGATTAGCTTTGAATGTTCTGTCAAATTATTATTATTATTATTATTATTATTATTATTATTATTATTATTATTATTAATAATAATAATAATAATAATAATAATAATAATAATAATAATAATTTTATTATTAATTCTCTTTTTGATCTGCATTTTTTTTTATAATCAAATGCCGGGTCATAACCAATGTCCTCCGCTAAATAAAGCAAATGAATTTTGGTTGTTTTCGCTTAATTAAACAAAAAATAGATATTAACAAAAAAATAAATAAATGGACAAAGTTCTTTACAGGATATGGACCGTGCTTGTTAGAACAATTGTTTTGGGGATTTCATGGAGAGATGGTGAACCAGGGATTTTGTTGATATCTTCTTCAGTTCGCCGGTAGTGTCTTGCAAAGCGCATTCTTCGTTTGCGTAAGATTGTAGAAATATCAGTAATAGGGCATAGAGTTGAGATTTAGTTGGATGCTGTCTTCAAGAGATGTTAAGTGTAGCTCTCGGAATCCGAGTGCAGTTCCATCAAGTTCAGACTGCAGAGTTTTAGTTAATGTTCATAAAATAAATATTTCGAGATTACGTCCATTTCATTCAAATTGGTCCAAGCTTTAGCTATGCAAATTTTTTCAACCATTTCAGTAGAATCTTTTCACTTCCTAGATAGTAAAATATTCGGCAGATTTTATAGATTCTCCTGAGACAGTTTGTATTAAGCAAATAACTGTGAGGATAATATAACTTCAAATCTATCCATAATCCCTCTTTGACCAAAGTATATAAAGAGTCGAGCCAACACACAATATACCTGGACAGAAGACAGCGTTCAAGCATAAACCAGACTGTCACCAGTCGATGTTGAGCTCAGTGTCCTCTTAAATATTTATATATATTTTTTTTAAGCCTGATATTGAGTACATTTACGCATA
>OZ010592.1:55604318-55606818 GCA_963932145.1 Acanthosepion lycidas | reverse complement strand
ACAAAAGGACCCATTTCTGAAAAAAAATGATATTAACAGGCAAAAATAAAATATAAGAAGTCAAAAATAAAAGCAGAATGAACACAATGAAAATATTAAAAGATAAAAAAGGAGGAATGATAAAGAAATAAAGTATCGAATTAAACTGGAAGAAAGACGAAACACTGAAGAAAAAAATAAATAAAGGAAAGAAAGAGAAAAAGAAAATATTCGAATAAATGAAAGTGAAAATTAGCAAAATGAACGGAAGTTGAAGTAGATTTGAAGCAAGACGGAACAAAGAAAAAAATATGAAGGAAAATTTTGAGAAGGAAAAAGAAAGAGGTAGAGAAAAAGACAGCACAAATGTTAGAAAAGAAAAAGAAAATTTACAAAAAAAAAAAAAGATATTTCACAGAAAGAAAGAAATAAGAAAAAAAAAAAGGAAATAAATTCGAATTTTTTTCTGATGGAATCGAAAAAAAAAAAGTATTTCGAATAATGCCAAAAAGGTGTTAGTTGTCTATATTAATGATAGAAATCCCCGATGTTCGAATATACACAGACATTTTACATATACCTACATCTATATGCAGAAAGAGAGAGACATCTATATGTACTGGTATGCACATGCCACATTATCTATACGTACACATCAATGTCACATTCAGTGCAAACAAGATATGCGCACACTAAAAAAAAAAAAAAGAAAGGCAAAAGACGCAGCTCATTAAGCATGTCTCGATTTCTCTTAACTATATCACACTTATCTGTGTACGTATGTGTGTGCATAGATCGAGAAAAAAATATATAGATGCAGTGGAATGTAAGGAATTTAATGGGGACTTCTAAGAGAATTTTGATATTCTGTGATAGGTGATATGTACACTCGTCTATATAATGTAAAGGCGTGTGAATGGATACGATAATATGTCTGTCATATTTATCCTTGCTCTTACCCATATGACAACTTGCTTCAGCTTCATCTTGCTCATATACTAACATGAGTAGATATATTCAAATATTAAAGGATTTAATGAAATCATAGAATTCACACAGACACACACCGACATGGATGCATACATACATACACACACACACACACTATATATATATATATATATATATATATATATATATATATATATATATATATATATATAATATAATAGGATCAAACACTAATATTCCATGGTTATAATTTATTACATTGGAATCGTAATCAGCATGCAATTCATCAGATCTAACCATGGAATATTAGTGTTTGAGCCTTTTATATTATATTCTTACTCTGTCCTGGACATTGAGTTCTACCTGCATTCTATCCTCTTGGGAATTAATGCACTAATATTATCAATATATATATATATATATATATATATATATATATATATATATATATATATATATATATAGTGACACAGAGACATACATACATACATACATACATACACAGAGACATACATACATACATATATATATATATATATATATATATATATATATATTGCGCATATTTTGGCTTCATATTTTCATTAGGAATATTCTCATTAAATAATTTAGACAAGTTTTGTCTACTTATTCTTAATAGGATCCGTTCATATTGACAGGATTCATAGCACGCTTATTAAAGAAAGAAAGTTACCAAGTTAATACATACTCGTTTTATTCCGAGTACTTTCGACATTAGAACATTGTCAGCTTCAGTGTCTTGTTTTATCTAAGACAAAACATTTGTGTTCATCTGAAAATTAATTGTGAAGTGAAAAACGCCAAATTGTTTGACAGCCATGGTTGGATTCTTCTGCATGTGTGGCATGGTGCAGAATCCTGTTGTCAAACATAGGATTTCCAGCAGCCACGCTCTTGACCCAGGGCAGCACTACCTCCTCAGGGCATTTGATGTCCTCTACGTTGGGTCTGAGGCTTTGTGGCAAGAAGAATAGAAGCATAACGTCGCGATCACTCCAAACATCTTCATAATCACCATTAGAGTCACCCAATTCTTTCCAAATAATCTGCAGTGTCCTCAGATGGACACCTAAACACTCTGAAACGTTCGTATTGGACCTGCTGTCGCTAATGCCAAGCAGTACAGCATGTCGTTTCCAAATTTCTGGCAGAGTGAATTGCATCATGGTATTCTTTTTCTCACAGACGGTGTCCAACTAACGCTAGTATATTGCGCAGTCGACAAAATAAAAAAAAATGAGTACGCACGAAATTAAAAGTATAAAAAAGCGACAATTTACCCATCGCACCCTGTACATATATACAAAAGAACAGGTATATATATATATATATATATATATATATATATATATATATATATATATATATACATATATATATATATATATATATATATATATATACAGATGTAGCATTGTTATTTCCCACATTTAACGTTGAAACAATATGTAAAGTTTTGTAGGGGTATGTGCATGTCCAAATGAAACACTGCATAATATATATATATATATATATATATATATATATATATATATATATATATAGGGGG
>OZ010592.1:55574318-55599318 GCA_963932145.1 Acanthosepion lycidas | reverse complement strand
ACTTTATAATATTAATGCTCTGTAAATTTACATTGAGCACTATTTTGTAAAAATAAAAAATATCTATAAGAACACCGGATTATATATCTTACTGTTCTTTCTTTATATATATATATATATATATATATATATATATATATATATATATATATATATATATATATATATATATATATATATATATGAAATAAATCCTAAAAAGCCAGGAACAACTTACCAAGGTTTCACCTAAACGGATCTTCAGCTTACTCTGAAACCTAGGTAGGTTTTTCCTGGCTCTTTAGGATTTAGTTCATTTATCCCTGCTCTACTTAGGGTATTGAGCACTCTATGTTTTAGCTTTATTACTAGCTTGGGATTTTTTCTTTGGACTAAAAACTTAAGGCACTGGATGATTTATTTTGCCCTGTTTGGATCTTTCTAGTTCTTTCTTTCTTTTACACTTTTTTTCCTAGGGTGCCAATTTGTTTTGATAGATTTACAAGTTGTGCAATCCGAGGTTTTTTCCAACCGAGTATTACTAGTAGTATAATAATTATATATATATATATATATATATATATATATATATATATATATATATATATATATATATGTGTGATAAAATATAGATTTAATGCTATATTTATGGGTAAAGGGGCTCAAGATCAGAGATAGAGCGTATATAAGTATAAAATATAAAAGTGGACATTGATGTCAACGTCTATCGACGACAGTCTGTTTTATGCTTGTACAAATCTTCAGGCAATCTGAAGATTTGTTCCAAGCATGAAATAGACTCTCGACTCTAGTTTGTGACCTCAGTGTCCACTTTTATATTTTATACTTCTGTATAACATTGCTTGCTTATCGAAGTACTTTATAGCCGAGCGGTCAAAACACGTCAGATATAATGACGATTTCCCTTAGGGGAACGCACGTTCGAACCCTTCCGGTGAGCGCATATTTTTCTCCACATGAAGCACTTTTTCCGGCTTTACCAGCGTGATTGTTCCGTTCCCAATAGACGTCTCTTTGTGTCTGCACAGTATAGCCTCTAAGAAGTTTAGTTCTCGTGATTACTGGTGGCTCTGTAAATTTTGCATCCCCCTTCCCGCTTCACGCCACTCAATTTGAGGTATTATCATCTTCTACTGATAAAGCAGATGTTTTTGCTCGTAAGTTCTCTTCCAGTTCTACTCTTGAATCATCTAGAAAATGTTCGCTAATATTTCCACTTAGAACTGAGTCTCTATTGTGTGATGTGCATATAGTTCCGTCGATATTTTCTGCTGTCATTTCCAAACTGGATTCCTAGAAAGTATGTAGACATGATGATATTCCTGAAAATTAAGAAATATTCTCTTAAACTGGCTCCTATTATCTCTAAATTCTACAATAAATGTTTTACTGCTTCTTAATTTCCTGCTCATTCGTCCCTTGCTTGTTGGAAATCTTCTTCTGCACTTCCAGTCCTTAAGAACTCAAGTGAATCGCCAGATCTTTCTAACTATTGACAAATTAGTCTTCTATCTTTTTGGGCAACATTCTAGAGTCTCTAAGAATCTCTGAATTGGTTAAGCATCTCACTTCACAGGGTCTTCTCTCCGATAAGCAATATGACTTTCGCTTCTCTAGGTCAATGGTTATTGTTGAGTTAATGGCTATTATTGAAAGATATGGATGATGAAGCTCGAACTGTTGCTTTGGATACCTCAAAGGCATTTGATATGTTGATCTTATTCACAAGATGAAAGGTTATAGCATTTCTTTACAGATTTTTGATCTGATTTAATATTTCTTATCAAATCGCGAAATGAATGTTGTCTTGAACAGCCCAATCTTCTAGATCTTTTTTGTCTTAATCCTTGAGCCTAATTTGTTCTTAATTTATACCAACGACTTTCCTGATGTCATCAGTTCTCAACTCGATATCTGGACTCATGACACAAATATTTATTCCTGTTTTAATGAAAAGTCTGTTTCGATAATGTTTAATTGGCAGTCGAAATCGAAAATGAGATACAATCTGTTGTTAAATGGGGCAAGAAATAGCTTGTTAATTTTAACGCCTCCAAAATGAAACTGCTCTCTTTTAATCCTTTTTTAATCCATCTTGGCTGATGCTAACATGCCGCACTGTGATTCATTGCAATAAAGTCTTCTACTGATATAAAGTGCAAAGATTATATTGAAACAATTGCTAGGTCTGCTGCAAGGAAAGTTGGTTCACTGTGTCGTACTAGTCGGTTTTTCACGCCAAAATCTATCTTACACATTTACAAGTCTATCATTTGTTCATGCATTGAATATAGCTGTCACATCACAATGATAAAATACGAATAAGAATCTGCAATATTATTGGTCTTGATTTGGTATCTCAGTTTCAGTTACTTTCCCATTGCTGTGACGGAGATTTCCTATGGCTTTTCTATAAATATCTTCATGGTAACTGCTCTGATGAGCTTTCCTCTTTGGTAACTAGACTTTATGAATTTTAGCGCAGTAATAGATTGGCGGCAAGGTCTCATCATTTTGCAGTTAAAATAGCTAGATGTTACCGCAAGTTATGCTAACTGTTTTTTGTTTTTTTTTGTTTTGTTTTTTTCTTGCACTTCTTGTTTGTGGAATTCTATTCCAGCTTCTTGCTTCCCAGTCAAATTTGATCTTCAAAGTTTTAAATGCAATATCAATCGTTATTTTCTGTCTTCTTAATTTACGTTCCTTTACTGTTCTTTCTCCTTAAAAATACTTTTCTAATATTCTCTCACACTTAGTAGCCTCTAACGTCTTAGTGGCTTGGCTTTGGGATGAAATTATTTTAAAAAAAATCTGGTGTACCACTTCAGTTTTGCATTGGATCTTTTTTGACAAATGTTCACCATATACAATGCCCAAGAGCCACTCTAGGTAGATGTTACTGAAGGAGGTAAGAAACGTAGATTTTGAGGATATATAGAATAGATAACGGTTGACTGGAAGAGATTAAGATGTCGTGATGGAAGTAACTTCTTACCTATCCTACTAACTCTTCGCACATCTACCCATCTAGATGTGGTGGATAGCAATAATGGAGGCCTCGGAACTACGACACGGAAACGTCCGTTTCCCGCCAAGAACGGACCAGAACTCTCCCCGAAGTTAGCATGAGGTTTAATACAGACCAGCACTCGGATATAACATATTTCCGGGTTTGTTGTCACTTTATCCCCTAAAATACCTTTACCTCCTTGGTTAAAGTGGATACCGCTTGGAAGACCGAATTTTGAAAGGAAGCATCCGCTGGTCTATCATCTGAGATTGCGACAAAACCAGCTCTTTCAATTCTATGTAGATCTCCATCATATCACATAGATATCTGTTCAAAAATACTATCCGGGTTTGATTTATGTGAGATTGTCGAAAACTTTTGCACTCACTACTTTTGAAGTCGTCTCAAATATTCACTTCTTCTTCGGAAACACAGCTTCAAAATATAATAATTAAGTATGAAATTGAATCCTACAAAGGCAAGGAAAAACGAATGAAAACGCAATGCAAAATATCGAATTATTAGAAATTTACAATACCATGAAATGAACGAAAACTTTACCTCAATATATATATATATATATATATATATATATATATATATATATATATATATATATCCCTGCTCTACTTAGCGTATTCAGTACTTTATGTTTTAGCTTAATTACCAGCTTGGTTTTTTTTTCAATGGACTAAAAACTTAAGGCACTGGACGATTTATTTCACCCTCTTCGGATGTTTCTTTTATATATATATATATATATATATATATATATATATATATATATATATATATATATATATATATATATATATATATATATATGGTTATTAAAAAAGAAAGAGCCGATTTGGAAACAATTAAAAAACAAATTCTAAGAGAAACACATTCAACAAATTACTCGATAGTAAAAGGTTGAAAGTTATTAATATAAATTAATGTATTTTTCAGTCTTGTTTAAATGCTTCTTTTTTGTTGATTTTTTCATTTTTTGTCATCCTTTAAAATGGCCACAACACAAGATAAAGTCGTTTTGTGTACAGCAATTTGCAAAGTGTAGCCTTAAAATAATGAACTTTGAACTTTTTCCTATCTAGTAATGTGTTGAATCTGTTTCTGTCTGTTAGAATTTTTTTTATAAAATTTTAAAAATCTGCTCTTTCTTTTTGAATAATATATATATATATATATATATATATATATATATATATATATGTATATATATATAAAGATAGAAACCGCAAAAGTTTTTGGTTATAATGTGGATTTGGTTTAGTGTATATATTTTATTCTTCAAATTTCTTCCAGTGGGTTTTATCTGCAGTGTTCTAACTGTTAATACAGATTTTCCTTTAGGTAAGCTAATTTTAGGGTGACATACGTAGGCGCCATTTTTGTTCCCATTGCAGTACCTAGGATTTGGATATAGTTTTTGTTGTCAAATTTAAAAGTGTTATTGTTTAAAATCAGATCTATATTATCAATAATGAATTCCTTAGTAAATATGGGATGTAGTGTTTCTGTATGTTTTTCAAACATCCAGTATATATATATATAAATATATATATATATTATGCAGAATATTTTAATTCAAACAGGTTTGGTTAAATAACGTATTTATATTATAATTTTCGAATAAATAATTATAAATATATATATGTATGTATATATAAATAAAAAGAAAGAACAGTAAGTTATATAATCCGGTGTTCTTATTGGTATTTTCATTTTTTACAAAATAGTGCTATTATAAATTAACTGATTTTAAATATGTTTTTTTCGCTACACAGTATTAGCCATCTTTCAAAATGGAAGCTGAAAGCTTCGAATTTAATTTTGTAATTACATTAAAAACATTAGTTCCATTTCATCCTCAAGCGAATTTTGCTGTTACACCCAGTATATATATATATATATATATATATATATATATATATATATATATATATATATATATATATATATATATATATATATACTGGGTGTTACAGCAAAATTGTCCAAATCGTGTAAAAGCAAAATTGTTCATTTGTTAGATTGAGCTTTGAATCCGCTGTATCTTAGAAATGGTTAAAGATATCTTACTGGAATTCTTCGAGGTTTTTAGAATTCTAATTTGAGCAATAAGAATGTATAATTAGTCTACAATCTTAACAGAAGAATCATGATGAAATCGATCATAAACGAAAATGACATGTTCATCATTAATAAATCAATACTAAGGATCGAAAAGATTGAAATAATGTTCAAATATATATCATTCCAAGATCATTTTCCAACTTACTTAAGATGGTCTTCGCCTTCTCTAACCTTCTAACTTTCTCTCTTGGAATGACAAAGTGCCTCACACGTTTCACGTACGATTTTATTTTCAAGTTTTTTTTAAATGCTCGTTGGACTGTCATAGCTGAAACTCGTCTCCCACGTGTCTTATGGATTGGGTTGGATCTTTGCTAATTGTTCTTTGTTAACTCTAAGTTGAAATGATTATCGCTGTTCTTGTTGTGACCTCCTGATCCAGTTTTCCTCTCTACTGTTTCCTCTTTTTAAATCTTATTCAACATTCCCTTGATGGTTTTTTAATGGACTTTAAAGATGCAAGCCAGTGTATGAAAGTTTGTACCCTTACTGGAGACCTGAATGATCATTTGAGAAGTCTGTCGGGATGATACAAAAACGATTTTAAACTCTTCTCGTTTCTGTCTGAATAACTCAAAATTTTTTCTCGGTGATTCTTACGATAAATGGTGTCATGATGGCTAAACGTCTTATCTGAAAAACTGGGAAAAGAAAACTAAATTAGTTTAGTGGCATTTAAGATATTAAACATTTTGTGGGATGGACAATTATGGTGTTACACGATTTGGACAATTTTGCTATTACGCCCAGTATGTGTGTATGTAAAGAGGGAGTATAGCTTCAAAAGAACAGTATGAATAAAGGAAAAGTTGAAAATTTATCAATTTTTTCGTTTCGTCATCTGAGGGAGTATATGAAGGCAAATGCGAGGATTTTATTTTGTGACAAGTATTTATTCCTATCAACCTCGCAGGATATTATCAATAAGCCCGCAGACTGACAGTTATTAGCTAAATTTTAATTAACATTTTTCATTATATAATACTCTATCTACATTGTTATTGTAAAAGCATTGGCTTAAATGCATTGACAAAGAAGGAGATGATGTTGAAAAAACTGTGTAAAATAATGATGCTTTCATCATTCTCATGGATTTATGGTTGTACCTACACTCTCTCCCGCCCTCCCCGTCTCTACCCGTGTGTATATATATATATATATATATATATATATATATATATATATATATATATATATATATATATATATATATATATATAACCATGTTCCTATGTGCAGACGATTCTGTTTAAATTCAAGCACGTGCATATATATGTATATGTTTAAGACGATGTAGCTAGATGTTTGTGTCACTGTGTGTGTATATATATATATATATATATATATATATATATATATATATATATATATATATATATATATATTTTATTTGTGTGTACTCGCGTGTATGAATTTACATATATATATTCTCGGAACAGTGCACCTGATTAGTTTTCACACCGACACACACAGACGCACATACACACACAGACACACACACATATATATATATATACATAGTTATATATATATATATATATATATATATACATATAAATATACATGTGTGTGTGTCTGTGTGTGTGCGCGCGCGCGGATGTGTGTGTAGATTTTTAAAATATATCTAAGGACTAAATGCGTAACATTAATGGGATGTATGTGCATTTCTCTTCCTGAAGTGCATTACACGTAGAGGTAAAAACGTTTTTTTTTTTTTTTTTCTCAAAAGACACAATATCAACAAACAAATGCTTTGAAAGGAATTTTTAAAAAGAAAACTTATAAAAAGAAGGAAACAGACAAACACTATCCATGAAAATCTAAGATTGAATTGAACTTTCTGCGGAAAAAAATTAAATTAAAAAATTCCATGAAGTAAATAAAAATTATATATTAGATAACAACAACAACAACAACAACAACAACAACAACAATAATAATAATAATAATAATAATAATAATAATAATAATAATAATAATAATGTAAAAGAATAATAAGCAGGAATAAATTAATATTATTAATAATAGTACTACTCCAATTATTAATATAACTTCTATTTGCCGTGTCCCTTCAGTACGTTGGCGATCATGGTTCTCCACAATTTCCTGTTCTTTGTAGCTCTTAATGAATTTTGTTTCTTTGTTATTTTTTTCTTTGTTTTTGATACACCCTAATATATAAAAATAATAGGATAAAGTAGCAGTAGAGCCCGGCGTTGCCCGGGAATGTAACAGTAAGAGATAGATCAAGTATCGACCATCATCAAGACTGAAAAATAAAATTGACAAAGATTATTGTTTAAGGTTGACGGACACGCATGTCTTAATTATTTTTTTTTTTTTTTTACGAATTGGTCAAACCGAAACTCAAACAAAAACATTGTTTTCAATCGTTATGAGTCTACCGATTGAATAGAATTTTATTATAAACAATTGTTTTGTAAAAATAAAGAAAAAAGTGTGCAAGACAATAAGAAACACTACCTGCCAAAAAAAGTGAAGTTTTGTTGAAATCTGTTGAAAAATGTAGGAAATCCGATCCCATATATAAATGAACACACATACACACACAAACAACCTAGGTTTTATAATAAGTATAACTCGATATGAGTTGTCCCCCTTTCATTAATGCCTCTTAATCGTGTTTTCAAATTGATTTCGTGCAAAAACAATTGTGTTTTTCCAATTTTTGGCGCTGTCAGAACCACCGCAAGGTAATTTTACGTAGTCCTGTGAAGTTTTGTTGAGATCGGTTGAAAATTGTAGGAAATCCGATCCAATATATAAACGTAACATACACACACACACACACAAGTAATAAGTAAGATTTAGTTGGGTCATGGATAGTATTTAAATGTGAACATAAAAAAAGCTTTGGAGTAAAGGTCTGTTGAAAATGAAAATACTTTTGATACACCCTAATATATAATAATAATATTAACAATATGGCGGAGTCATAGATAATTTTTAGACGTGAACAAAAAATAATCTTTGGATGTGAAAAAGAAATAAGCTTTAGAATAAAGATCTAAAAAATGAAAATATTTTTGATACACTTAAAATGTGGAAATCATTTTTCAGACGTATGGTCAGATACTGTTTTATTTCTTTCCAGTTTCTTAATTCGGTAAGCAATTTTTTCTATGTGCCGTGTCTCTTCAAAAAGTATGTGATCGTGGCTCTCCACAATTTCCTGTCTTTTTGACCTCTTTATAAATGATGTCTTGTTGTTATCTCTCATATACCCTATTCTATCATCGATTTACACAAGCTCGCTAGGTAGTTAATGCCTTGTTTTCCTCTGTCCCTCTTGCCATCACTCTGTCTTTTGAGTATCAAATTTTCCGAGCCCTCTTTCCTCATTATGTGGCTTAGAAATTTCAACTATCTCTTTCTGGTGTTAAGTATAAGTGTCATTTTTGTTTCAATTATCTCTAAAATTTCATCGTTGCTCACTTGCTCGGTCCATGGTATTCTCAGCATCCTTCTGTAGAACCTCATTTCTGTTGTTTCAAGTCACTTCTTCGTCTCTGAAGGACTGGTATTATGTAAGAGTTCGGTAATTTTTTCTTTGTTTTTAACGATTTTATTCTTTGATAATACTATCAAGTCATCCCATAAGTTCAGTCCGAATTTTAACATTTTGTTAAAATGAACGAAATTTAGAGAGTATTTTATAATGTCTAATGGAGCTGAACATTATTTTTATGTTTAGATGCATTTAAACTGATCAAATTTTATTTCAGAGAACAATAAAATTAATTTTTTTTTGATTAAAACCCTGCTAACATGGAAGTACTCAAGAATCATTTGAGGCACATAAGGCTTTATGAGTTCAAGAAAGAAAACTCAGTAGCCGAAGCGGCTAGAAACATTCACTCAGTTTATGAAGAGGGATGTGTGAATGAAAGAACTTGCAGAAGATGGTTTGCAAAATTCAGAGGTGGAGATTTCACCCTTGAAAGTTGAGTTTGATGAAAAGCTTCTTGAAGCAGTCCTTGAAGAAAATCCTGCTTTATCTGTTGAGGAATTGGCACTGGTTCTCAGTTCAAACCATACAACTGTTCATCGTCATCTTCAACAACTTGGAAAAGTTCCTAAACTTGGAAAATGGGTGCCTCATGAATTGTCTGAAAACAACCTCAAATCCCGAGTTGACATCTGCTCTTCTCTCCATTCTCGACAACTTGTTTCGCCTTTTTTGGATAGACTTGTGAATTGCGACGAAAAATGGATGTTTTATCGAAATGTTAAGCGTCGTAGACAGTGGCTTGGTAAAGGGGAAGGACCCCAGCCACAGGCGAGAAGGGAACTTCATGGGTAAAAGGTTCTTCTTTCAATCTGGTGGGATCGCCAAGGAATAATCCACTTTAAATTCTTACCACCTAATGCAACAATTAATGCTCAAATATACTGTCAGCAATTAGAGCGTTTGAACCAAGCTTTGAGGCAAAAAAGACCTGCTCTAGTAAATCGAAAAGGAGTGATGTTTCATCGGGACAATGTGCGACCCCACACAGCACGAATCACGTCACAAAAGATCGTAGAACTTGGTTGGGAGAAAATTCCTCATCCACCTTATTTTCCCGATCTTGCTCCTTCAGACTACCATTTGTTTCGTAGCTTACAGAATCATTTGGAAGAAACAGCTTTTGTAACACAGGAAGAGGTTAAAACTGACATTTGTGTGTTCTTCGAATCAAAGCCAAAAGAATTTTACAGTAATGGAATTAGTAAGCTTGTTAATAGATTGAAGGAAGTCATAGATAATCAGGGAAAATAAATTGTTGATTGAATCTATAATTAAATGTAATATTTGGTCACTTGTTTTCTTTATTCAAAATTCGGACAGGACTTATGGGATGACCTGATAATAATAATAACAACAACAATGTGCTGAAAGAAAATGAAATCATAGTTACATATCTAGGCTTTACCAAAGAAATAAGAAAGTTGTGGGATGTGACAGTTATACTAGTCGTAGGCAGAGCACTAGGAATAATCCTGATGAACCCAAGAAGAAGCTGAGAATTAAGAGGAAGATTTGGAATTATCCAGACGTCTGCATATTTGAAAAGAGGAAGATACTGGGGAGAGTGCTGCAGTATTGGATAAACTTACTCTCAATTAAGCGCTAATGTAAGCTACCGGATTCTACAGGTATGAACAGTTAATGAGTGAATAATAATAATAATAATAATGACCTTATGTAAGATCAGGTATGGCTCTCGTACTTAATTCTTTGGAGCTGTTAAAAAACTTTCATCATTTTACAGTTGAAATAGCAAGATATCATCGTTCCTGTTCTTTTACTGTTCTCTCTCTTTAGTAACATTTTCTTTATCTGGAATTATTGATATCCTCATGTGCTACATTTTTTATATTTCCATTTCAAGGTCCTTGTATTTTGATAATTTTTTTGAAGATCTTCAAAGATACATTACAATCTGCAGGGACGGCCATGTCAATAAGAAAGCCCATTCTGTTTTTGTGGCCTTTGATCACAATGTCTGGTCAATTAGTTTTGATTATTCTGTCTTTGCGTATTATAAAGTCCCATAAAATTGTTACAGTTTCTATCTCCGTAAAAGGGTCTGGCTGGCGTTCATACCAACTTCATTGCAGTTTCATTTCCGTAAAACTTTCAGATTTTCCAATGCAGATATTGGTCCAATCTGTCATGCCGGGTTTTATATTTAGTGCGTGCCAATACCTTGCAACCGATACAACATGGTCAACATTTTTCTGGATATTTATCACAGAATCTGCATTTTGGGTTAACTCAATTTTTACAGTATGTGTGCTTGTTAATTAGCAAGCATTGGCCCTCTGCAGCAAGAATAAAACGTTAGGTTTCAGCTTTTAACCTTGCACTACGTATTCACTGTTGAGTACAGGGTTTATCTACATCAGCTTGTTTGTTACGGGTAGAATATTGAAGAGGCTTGTCATCGTTTCTGTATTTGGTCCACTGCATTTGTTTTGATTTCTTTTTTAGGTTCTTTGATGCTGAAGTAAGTATATTATGGTTTACACGCACTTCTTCACCCACTTAAAAGTCCCTTTTGAATTTGTTGTATTACTGAATAAAGCTTCTTATTTCTTTCAAGTTCCTTGACGTAGGTCATCATCTAGTCTTCTGTAGACTGATTGTTGTGTTCTAGTTGAACTAATCCTCTGCCACCTTCGGATCTGAGCATATACTGAGGGTGGACATCTGCCTTAAGATGACGCATGCGGTGACAATCGAGAAAATTTCTCGTTTTGACATCTATTCACTTATGTCAGCTATGGTCCAATTAAGAATTCTGAAACTATTGCACCACAGGGACATTATAGATGATATTTTGCTTTGTGAATTCAAATCGATATTTAGCATCAGACACACATATGCCTGTAGTATTCTTTTCTTCTTTTCACTTTTATCTGGGTATGATGTATTCCATTTCCTTCGCTGAATCCTAGGTATTAGGTTGGTGCAAAAATAATAACGTAATAATGTCGTTTTTGACGTTAAAAAATACGCCAAAAAACGACATCATTACGACATTGTTTTTGCACCAACCTAATATTTATATACTTCTTGTTCCAGTTCACTAATCTTTGTGACAAAATCGAGATTTATTAAATGTGTTTCTGTAATTCTCCCTTTCTTGAATGTTACTTTCACACATTTATCTAATCCGAAATCCGATGCTATCATTTTACAGTATCGAGGATACCCTTCAATTATTTATCCCAAAGAATTTGATATCATCCATGTAGAATAGGTAATTAAACACTCTCTTTTTTAGTTTGTATCCATAGTTATTACCGTTTAGATCATGAAAAAGGGGGATTGAGGACAGACAGAATAGAAGTGGTAACGAGGAGTCACTTTGAAAGGTTCCTCGTCGGATATTCAAATAATTGGAAGTGGCAGTACCTTTGGTGTGATTTAAGTATAAATCCAAAGCCTTACGGATCCCAGAGTATGGCACACTATCAAAGGCTTTGTGCTAAACTATCCAAGCTCCTCTGAGATTTCTATCATTTTATCCTGCAATTTTCCAGGATTGTTTTATTTATCAATAGTTGATCTTTGCAAATATATAAACCTCTTCGACATCCTTTCTGTTCCAAGGTAAGACTGCTGTTTTCCTTGAGAAAAGATTTATTATTAATAATGAGTGCGTCACATACATACACACATACAAACGTGTGTACGTTTACGAAATGTATTTGGATGATCGGTTATTCATTTGTGATAATCGATAATGCATTATTGAAGAATTATGAATACTACTTCATCTAATACTATTTCTTCTATGTGCCTTGTCATTTCTGCAAGTGAGTGATCACTGCCCACCACAACTTCCTATCCTTCGTAGCTCTTAGCATTTTGGCAATGTTTCATCCCAAGGTATTTGATTACTCTTACATCTGGCTACAATAAAAAGTAACAGAAATTAAGATAAAAAATATAACAGTTCAGATTTTATAAGAATATATCTGTTATATTTTTTAATCTTCTTCGAAAATACAAAAGTGATATTTTTATGGTATTAGACGCTGTAAATTCCTGCTCAAATGTTCTCTCTTTAGTCCCGAAAGAAATATATAAATGCTAAAATATACAAGTGGGAATTCTCTAATGATTATTCAATTTGACACAGAAGAATTATTCCTGCATGCCAATTATTGGCAAGACCAATTTTAGGTAATTCAATCCACCAAAAACCGTAACATATATCCACTGTGCATATTCTGGAATGTACCATAAACAGTACTGCATGATGAACAAATAGGTTTAGCTGATATTTAAAAGCAGTCCACGGATTCCTTCTCCTTGTTTTCTGCCAGCGCCATTCTCTCAACAGATGGGTGAATATTTTAACGAGAGAATTTTTCAAACTACAAATGAATAAAACGGAGCTTTATTTCATAATACAGTAAAAAGATCTTGGAATAAATATGTTTGTGGAAAAAAGTATCTGTAAAAATATGGAACATGGCAAGAAGTGTCGATTAAAAAGATGAGAAAATTATATAATTGTAGAAAGTAAAACCAGCCAAATTTTTTAACATATTCTTACGATGATAAAAACATTGCATTACACTGTTTAGTATGATGCAATGGTTTTATTATAAAATTTTAAATAATTTCAATATATATATATATATATATATATATATATAAAATATGGTCTATTAAAAACACTTTTATTAGGTTGGTTCAAAAATAATGACGTAATAATGTCGTTTTTGACGTTAAAAAACGACATTATGACGTTATTATTTTTGCACCAACCTAATACAAACTTTGGAGGCGGTTTCCTTGCACCAAAGCAAGGACAAAAGTCCATATAAACATATGCCAGCAAATCCTTCGTTTTTAAGTTATTAAGTTTAAAGAATAGAATACGGTAGGTGGTGCTGTGATGTCATGTAGACTAGCTTACATTTGTTATTCGTGTACATTTGTGACTAGTCTGCCTTCAACGTTTAAATAAAAACAATTTTACCTTGTTTTGGTGTGAGGAAACAGCTCCCAAAATTTTACAGAGTGTATCGAAAATACTTTTACAAACTTTTGGGAACGGGTGCCTCACACCAAAACAAAGACAAAAGTCCATATAAGCATATGTCCGCAAATCCTTCGTTTTTGAGTTATTAAGTTGAAATTTTACGGTAGACGCTGTTAAATGTATAATCCAAGATGCAATCCCAAAATACTTTTACAAAATTTGGCGTTTGGTTCCTTACACCAAAACAAAGTAAAATGTCTATATAAACATATATCTAAAAGGCCATGGTTGTACCTCAACGCAACTCATAAGAAAATGTTCAAAATGTCCTCTGCTTTCTTCTATACACGCATGCACCCGTCGGATCATTGACTGGTGGACCCTTTCAAATAATTCCACACGGTGTCCAATGGTTTCGCAGGCCCCCATGACATGTTGATAAAGCGTCTCTGCATTATTAATGTCTGCTGCATAAAATAATTGCTTTAGGTGCCCCCACAGATAAAAATCCAAAGAATTAAGGTTGGGAACGTGCAGGCCATAACCCAGTCCTCCCATACCTATCCATCTTTCCTGGTAGATGTCAGCCAGTGCATCGCGAACAATGTGATTAAAATGTGCTGGAGCCCCGTCATGTGTCTTCGTATTGGCAGGAGTACACCCTCTAGCATGCCTAGAAGTGTGTTGGAAAAAAAATCCCTGTAAACAGCTCCTGTAAGACGTACTGGGAGAACATATGAACCTACCAGACAATCAACTACAATTTCAGCCCACATATTAATCGTCAACTGATGCTGGTGTTTACCTTGTATTGTACCATGGGGATTCCGATCCGCCCACAAACTTTGGTTGTATAAATTTGTTATTCAATCTCTTCCATATGTTACCCCACCCGTAAACAACACTGAAGAAACAAACATCCGGTCGGCAGTTTGTGTAGTAAACCAAAAAGCAAAAGTTCTCCCATGGTGAGTGATTAAATGTCGAAAGACCTTTCACACGTGGCAAATGATATAGATAGAGGAGCTGCTCTTGAAGTACCCTCCACGAGGTACTGTGAGATGTACGATGTGCTAGGGCCACTTGACGTGTGCTGATACATCGATCGTCTTCAACAACCTATAGAATGCGTTCTTTTTAGTCAGGCGTATGAGCAGATCTCAGTCTTCCTGCATCCGTAGTTTGTGGTGCCACGGATACTGTCTGAGCAACGCGACGATAAAGAGCAGCAAAGTTTGGATGACTCTGCTCCTTCGGTCTCTCTGATACAGCTGTTCAGCCTCACGTCCATTACCAAATGACAAATGTAACCTAGTCTACATGGAAACACCGCGCCATCTACCGTACAAGTTCTTTAAACTTAACTCAAAAACGACGGATTTGCGACATATGAACTTTTTTCCTTGTTTTAGTGTACGTAACCTACCCCCAATATATATATATATATATATATATATATATATATATATATCACAATTCATCGAATCTAGAAGGGGATAGAAGTCGTGACATTGGGGGCACAGTCCGTTGGTACAAGTAGATGAGTCACACGACGGAATTTGTGAAGAGATGCCGCTCTATCGAGCCTGGTTTGTTACCGAGGCCCGTTGGTACAGCTGGTATGACGCTTGATTGTCTGGTTTGTTACCGAGGCCCGTTGGTACAGCTGGTATGACGCTTGATTGTCTGGTTTGTTACCGAGGCCCGTTGGTACAGTTGGTATGACACCTGATTGTCTGGTTTGTTACCGAGGCCCATTGGTACAGCTGGTATGACGCCTGATTATTCGATTCTCGGTAGTGGATGCGCACTGCTGATGAGTCCCCAAAATAGGACGAAACGGCCGTCCAGTGCTTTCAGCATTCTGTTGATTCTTTTAGACTCGATGAATCAATTATGATTATTCAAATCCCTCTTAATTTCCATATATATATATATATATATATATATATATATATATATATATATATATATATATATAAAAGTGAACATGGAAGTCAACACTTAGAGGCGACAGTCTGTTTCATGCTATATGCAATCGTCAGGCCACATGTGCTGTTATTTTTCTTTTAATCTGCTTCACTGCTGTCCGTGTCACATATGGATATCATGGCAGCTTCAGCTATGTTGTCAACGTAGATGTCTTCAGTATGTTCGATATAGTCGTCCACAGAGTCATTTAGTCCCTCTTCCACAAAACGGATGTCACATTCGATGCCGTCAGGTGCGATCGGGATGCAGTATTTTTTAATAACCGTTCCTAAAATTTTGTCAGGGATACTCTGGTTAGACTTCCAGTATCTATGTAGCTATAAAGGAAAGATCTGGTTGTCAAATGCGGACGGTCGGAGGGAGTGACTGATACCTCTCTTCCATCTTATTTCATTTTTGTGGTAACATGTTCGTGCCTTTTCTCTAAACACATTGTAAAGTTTCTGCTACAAAGCAAAATCTAGAAAAACCTGTCATCTACGGACCCCCATCAACGGACTTCGGATGCAACGGACAAAATCCGCAGGCAAAATAATAAAAAAAATCTGCAGAAAAAAAACAACTCCCAAATCATCAGCGATGTATTTCAAAATTTGCCGACTTAGCGGAACGATTCGTATTAGTTCTCAAAGTGACCGCTTGGCGGCGGTGGCGGCTATTTTAATTGTAAACAAAGACGGGTGTACAGTATATAAAGTACGATACATTACCGCTGCGCAAGAAAGTAGCTGTGAAAAATCTATTATTCTTGTTATTTTGATTATATCTATATTAAGTATATATTTATGCCATATATACATGTTTATAGTATTTACATTATGATCATAACTACTGGTAGTTACTTACAGTGGTTTTATAACTCAAAAATAATCCCTTCTCATCTACGGACAATCAGATTTAACGGACCGCACCCCTATTTTTATTTTTAGTCCACATAAACCATAGATTAAATTTATCTGCAGCATATTATAAAAAGTTTCTATGTATCATACGCAATTTTTTTTCAGAATTTTGAAGTCCAAAGCTAGGGTGCTGTATCATAAAGGAGGGCGCCTTATGCATTAATAATTAAGGTAATTCTATTTTCATCAAATTAATTTTAATTCTCAAATGGTTAAATATATTTTCTTCTGAAAATGTGAAATATTTTCTGTATTGTTTTACGTCCTTATATTCATGTTTGTTTTGTTTTTTATACTCACAATGTTTCGACTGTTTTACTCACCTGCCTTCTTCAGGTGTCTGCCATCGTATGCGGTAACCTTTTAGGATATTTAGACTGAACATTTTATTCAATCTATAGATCGATCATATTGCATTTTCTATGCCTAAGGGATATATCACATCAGTTAATACTCACTCGTTTTATTCACCTTTGTGTCATTTGTCTATTTCTTCCACTGAACCAAATATAAGACATTTCCACAGTACTGGAGCCGGGGATTGAACACACACCAGCCAGGGAAGCATGATTAGAGAATATTTCATATCAATTCATCCACTCCAGTCTTATTCACCTTTGTGTCACTTGTCTGTTTCTTCCACTGAACTAATGGACATGACTTTTCAGCACTAAAAATGGTTTTGAGTAAGTGAAGCCTGTAGGCCTCAGTGAGGACCATCCTCTCTCGAATCTCATGGACTGGAATTACAAAGAAAGAATTGTACCAGATGACAGAAACTACATTGTTTGATGACTTTCAACAGCAGCACAAGAACAAAATGAATATTCTGCTATTCCACACTAGCTCAAACAAAAGGCAAGGAAGGAAACTGGAAAATACATTAACGGCTACTGAACTTGAAAAGCTTGTTTTTTAAAATAGTTTTAAGAGAAATATTTTACAAATTTCAACAAGCAGTAACTGTTCAGTCAATGAATATCAAAAGTTTCCTTATACGAAAACAGTTACTACTTCCATTAAAGATGAGAACAGATATTAAACTTTAATCCCAGCTCAATGGCCAGGGAGTGAAGGAAGTTGTAATTTAACTTGCATTGGTTGCTCGGTCAATGAATGTTGAATGTTTCCTTATAAGGAAACAGCAATTATTATTATTATTATTATTATTATTAATAAAGATGAGGAGAACAGATACTACACTTTGATTCCAGTTTGATGACAAGAGAGTAAAGAAAAGTTGCATTGGCTGCATGGTGAAAGAATGTTGAATGTTTCCTTATAAGGAAAGAGCAAATATTATTATTATTATCATTATTATCAGAGCAATACTAAGAATGAAATCATGAATGAAAATGACTAGAAAATAAAAAGAAATGAAAGAATGAACTATAGGAAGGAATGGTAAGAATGAATAATTAATATTATTATTATTAAAGATGAGGAGAACAGATACTACACTTTGATATTGTAGTTTTGTAGTACTTATATTTTGGAACACAGTTTGATTTAAGTAATTGTCGGATATTATATGGATTAATGTCATGAAAAAGTCCTTTCGTGTTGGTTCTTCGGTTGATTTTGCTTCATGGATTATTTAATACAAAATCTAAATATTTTGAATGCAACTGCATGCTTTCAGCTGCAGATAAAATGCATTGTTGGTCATTTTTGCTATAAGAATATATTGCTGATAATTTTGCTATAAAATAAACTGTTTGTCATTCTTCTATAAATATTTATTGTTTATAATTTTACTATAAAAATGTAGTTTTTTTTTAACTTTCATAGTGTTTGCTTTTTGTTTGGGGGGTTCACTATTTACCCATAGCTGGGACCCTAACAGGTGCTACCACCCTGGGTCATGGTGGACCTGCAAACAACAGCAATTAAGAGATGCTTCCATGCACCTCAAAAGCTTCAACTTCCCAATCAGTGGCCTAGCTGACAATGTCTGAATTCAGTTTTTCAAAACTATTTTTTATTTCTGCATATAAAAATTATTTGATGTTCATTTTTTTTTTTTACTGTTTATTCTGATAAATTTGCTTTGTCAAACAACATGATCATTCATGATAGCATTTTTTGGAAGACTTTGTAATTCAGGTTTTACTATAAAATAAAGCAGGACAAATTTGACCTTTGACATAAACATGGTCAGAAAAGAAAGAGTAAATGCATTTCTGAAGTACTCATCAAAACTCACCTTGATGGTGATTCGATCATAATATCTGATTTTTGATTGGTTAAAAGGAGGATTGGAGTGTGTGCAATCACAAAAAAATACATGCTGGTATGGTTGTAATAGAAAAAGAGTTTGTCAAATTCTATTTGGGTTTTCTTTCCTTCTACAACAGAAAAGTCACACAAAAAATAAACAATTTTTTTTTCAGTTTAAGAAATAATTTAATGAAGAAAACAAAGAAATAGAAAGAAAAGAATAAAGAACACAAAAAGAGGAACCAATGCTAAAAATGAATTAATCAAAGAAAACGATTCAAAAATAAAAGTAAACAAGAAAAAAAATGAGAATAACAAAAGAGAGACTAATGCAAAGAATAATTTATGAATGAAAATGATTGAAAAATTGAAATGAAAAATAGAAAGAAAAGAGAGAATAAAAAGAAGTATGAATTAATGAATGAAAATGTCTGAAAAATAAAACAGAAGATTAGAATGAAATGACTCGATGAAAAAAAAACAAAACTAAAAATAAATTAATGAATGAAAATAAGATAAAAGATAAAAAAAATAATGAATAAAGAAAATGAAAAAGGCAAAAAAAAAGCACAAAGAATGAATTAAAGAATGAAAATAAGGGAAAAATGAAAACTGAAATGGAAAGGAAAAAGGAACGAATAATGAACTGATGAATGAAAATGAATGAAAAATAAAAATGAAAAATAGAACAAAAATGAGACAATGAAAAATGAGGAAACAATTAATTAATGAATGAAAATGATTAAAAACATGAAAATGAAATATAGAAGGAAAAAGAGAATAAGTAAAGAGGAATCTATGTAAAGATGTAATTGATGAATGAAAAAGAAAAATTGAGAATGAAAAAGAATAAACAATAAAAAAGAAGAAACAATGTTATGAATTAAAGAATGAAAATGACTGAAAAATAAAAATGAAAAATAGAACAAAAATGAGACAATGAAAAATGAGGAAACAATTAATTAATGAATGAAAATGATTAAAAACATGAAAATGAAATATAGAAGGAAAAAGAGAATAAGTAAAGAGGAATCCATGTAAAGATGTAATTGATGAATGAAAAAAAAAAATTGATAATGAAAAAGAATAAACAATAAAAAAGAAGAAACAATGTTATGAATTAAAGAATGAAAATGACTGAAAAATAAAAATGAAAAATAGAAACAAAAGAGAAAATGAAAAACGAATGCTATGAATGAAATAATCAATGAAGCCTGTAAAATAAAAAAATAAATGTGAAAGAAAAGAGAGAATAAAAATCAGAGCAATACTAAGAATGAAATCATGAATGAAAATGACTAGAAAATAAGAACGAAAATAAAAAGAAATGAAAGAATGAACTATAGGAAGGAATGGTAAGAATGAATAAATGAAGGAATATAACTGGAAAATAAAAAAAAAAATGAATTAAGAATTAAGGATTTTATTGTTCTTGATTTCTTTTTAATCTTTTTTAAGGGAATGGGTTTTTATTTTTCCATTCCAGTGGGCCACTTTCTTGTACACTTACCCCACCCCAGACAAATTTCTTAAGTGTCCTCAAAATATAAAAACAAAGCTGACAAATCCTTAACCTCTGTTCTCTGCTGCTCTTCAAAGCACCCCTATCTATGTTTTCTTTAAAAGTCTCACATCTTTATTTAATTTATTTAATTGTTTCTGGTTTCTAGCTTTTTGAAAAAAATTGAAGACGATTAAAATTTCTTATTGTTCAGAAATTATTGTTGAAGATTTTTGATTTCTTTTTTTTTCATCATTTTTTTTTTTTTAATTAAAATTACTGAAGATTTGATGGGAAGGGAAAATTTAAAGAAATATAATTTAAAAAAGAAATCTTTTGTCCGCATATTAACATACGTCTTCTAAATATGTGTATCTATATATACAGACAAACATTCACACACAATATATATATATATATATATATATATATATATATATATATATATATATATATATATATATATATATATATATATTGTGTCCCAATTTTGTATTTTTACAATATATATATATATTGTATAAAATTTATTTTTACAAACTTTTACTCCAAAATTTTGTCTTGCATTTACATCCAAATATGGCCTATGATTCCACTGTGTTAACTTTATTATTATATATTCAGGTGTATCAATTTTAATTTTATAAACTTTTATTCCAAAGCTTATATCGGGGAAACATCTAAAAACTCTATTTGCCTATATTACTATTTACGCTAAAGCTTATTTCATTTACATATCTAGGGTCTTTTATTCATGTTCTTTGAAATTGGTAGAGATTTGTGTTTTAATATGGCCAATGGGTAATTATGTTCAAGTTACCAGCTTTAGGACGACTCTCGAAGAAGACCCAAGAGCACGCCCAACCAATGAGATTGGTACGAATGTGGCTTTTATTAAAATATCAAAGGTGAAATAGTTCATAATAGTGTATTGTGTTCAGTGGGGTAGACTATACTAAGTTTTAACTTAGTATAAGTTGGAGTGACCACTCCTAGAGATATCAGACTTTAGTATTCAGGGTTAAAAAAAAAAAGGTGCGGTGAAGAGAAAGGAAAGACAAAAAGGATTATTATTATTATTATTATTATTATTATTATTATTATTATTATTATTATTATTATTATTATATACTGGAATGTAACAAAAGTATTTTTATCTTTTTAAAGACCTTTATTTCAAAGCTTATATAAACACATCTAAAGACTATCCCCAAATCCATTATATTGTTAATATTATTATTATATATTCAGGTGTATCAAAAGTATTTTCATTTTTTACAGACCCTTACTTCAAGGCTTATTTCATGAACATATCTAAAGACTATCTATTAATCCATTATATTATTAATATTAATATTATTATATATTCAGGTGTATCAAAAGTATTTTCATTTTTTACAGCCCTTTACTCTTAAGCTTATTTCATGTAGTCATCTAAAGACAACATGAAATAATTTACTTCAAAGCTTAGTATATAAACAATTCTAAAGACTATCTGTGAATGCATTTTATTATGACTATTATTATTATATATTCAAGTGTATAAAAAATGTTTTCATTTTTTACAGACACTCATTTCAAATATGCATCTAAAGACAATATATATCACCACTTTGCTATTAATATAATTATATCATTGTTAATACTACTCAGTAGTACCTTTTGTTTTATAAGTTGTCTTGGTGAATACAAATATTGAAATGCTGACAATTAGGCAATTCTGAGAGAATTAGAAGTCCAACCAGGATTCATTATTGGCAGCCATATTTTTAACAACATAAGATATACAGATGATACAGTGTCGATAGCAGATGTAGAAAGGAAACATCTATAAAAGGTAGTGAAGGAATGTAGAAAGAAAGGAGTAAATAGCAATTGTAAGAAGACAGAATATATGGTCGTTAGCAAAAGGAACAGCCCAACGTGCAAATTACAAATTAGAAATACCAAAATCAAACAAGTACAAAAATTTGAATATCTAAGAAGTGTCTTAACAGAGGACTGAAAATGCAACACTGAAATCTGAAAGTACGTTGGGATAGCTAAAGATTCATTCCAAAAGTTAAGCAGAGTATTAAGAAAGAGAACAATTTCATCAGAAACAAAGAAAAGAGGACTGAACTGCTCTACTATATGGCAGGGAATGCTGGAAAATCTTCTCAAAGATGAAGAAGAAACTTGAAGCAACAGAAATGTGGTTCTACAGAAGGATGCTAAGTATACTATGGACTGAACATGTAAGCAACAACAAAGTTTTAGAGAAAATGAAAACAAAAAGGAAATTTATACTTAATGTCAGGAAGAGAGTTGAAATTTCTAGGGCATATAAAGAGGAAAGAAGGCTTGTAAAATCTGAAACTCACAGGATAGATTGAAGGCAAAAGGAAAAAAAGAAATCAGCACATAGCCTACTTAGCTGCAGTAAATGGATGGTGGAACAAGGTCTAGGTGAAACAGCAAAAAAACAAAATTTATTAAGAGCTATGAAGGACAGGAAATTGTGGAGAGCCATGATTGCCTAAGGAACATGGCACATAGACAGAGAACAGAGGAGATAATTTGTTTTTCTTTTAATATATCTAAATTTCCATCTTTTTATCTATCTCTTGGATAAAATCATGTTTTATCTCTCTATTCACTTCGTAATAAATGTTATAGAACAAAACCCACACAAGTACTTAGCAGAAAATGCTACTTATAAATCTGGGAGATGTTTTAACAGAGGAGGAAAAGTGCAATACTGAAATTCAAAGGCACATTGGGACAGTGAAAGGTGCTTTCTAAAAGCTAAGCAAAGTATTAAGAAACAGGAAAATTTCCTTAGCAACAAAGAAAAGAGTACTGAAATGTCATGTGATATCTCTCTGCCTATATGGTAGTGAATGCTGGACTGTTTTCTCAAAGAAAACACTTGAAGTAACAGAAATGTGTTTCTACAGAAGGATGCTGAGAATACCATGGACCAAACATGTAAGCAATAAAGATTTAGAAAACATGGAAACAAAAAGGACACTTATACTTAACATCAGAAAGAGATAGCTGAAATTTCTAGGGCACTTAATTGGGAAAGAGGGCTTGGAAAATTCAATACTCACAGGACAGATTGAAGGCAAGAGGGAGAGAGGAAAACAACACATAACCTACAGAGCAAGCTTGAGTAAATGGTTAACAGAATAGGGCTTAGGAGAGATAACAAAAAGAAAACATTTATTAAGCACAGGAAATTGTGGAGAGCCATGATCACATACTTATTGAAGGGACACAGGACATAGAAAAAAATTTGCTCACTGAACTAAGGAAGTGAAAGGAAATGAGATAACATCTAACCATCCTTTTGAAAAATGGTTGACAAATTTTAAGGGTATCAAAAGTATTTTCATTTTTTAAAGACCTTTACTCCAAAGCTTATTTCATGAACATATCTAAAGACTATTTATGACTCCACTAAATTTATATGATGATTATTATTATTATATATTTGGGTGTATCAAAAGTATTTTCATTTTTTACAGACCTTTACTCCAAATTTTATTTCCTGTTTTTATCTAAAGACTATCTATGACCATGCTAAATTTAATACTACTATTATTATTATTTTTATATATTAAGGCATATGAAATTTATTTTCTTTTTACAGACTTTTACTCCATAGATTATTTTATATACGTATCAAAAGACTCACTCTGACTCCACTGCATGATTAATATTATTTTTAAATATCATTAATATTTGGTTGGTGCAAAAATAATGACGTAATAATGTCGTTTTTTGACGTTACGTCAAAAAACGACATTATTATGTCATTATTTTTGCACCAACCTAATAATAGCTTTTCAATTTTACTCTTTCTTTCAGATGTTATCATGGCAGATACAAGTTTTAAAATTTTGGTAAATTTCAGACTTTATTTCAAGGTGACCCTCAAAGCCACTAAATTTGCTCATTGAATCGAATGTAATCGAACAATATCTGATCGCCCTTTTGAAAACTAATTTACACATTTTAAGTGCTGTCATTTGTCCTGTGAAATAAAATTCCAAAAGTCGACAACCATCACTCACTGATTATGTTCCTTTAAATTTAAAGATTGAGGAGAAATCAATTATCAGCACTTAAAAACGGCGAAGAGCGTGGATGTTAGAATGTTACCATTTGTAGAGCATTATTTAATTGTTAGTTGTTTTGTTTAGCCACATATCAACACCACTATGGGTTATCTAATGCCAAAATCTAAATATTTTGCACAAAATTTCATCTTATTTTTTTTTGAGAGATAATAATATTTTTTAGCGATACAAGTCTTAACAATTAACCCATTACTCGTACCTTTTCCAAACATATTTGCACATTAGTTAATATAACAAACCCAACTGCAATTGAGACTCTGCTCTTTGATTAACAATTCCAAGCCCTTATCCATTACATCACCCATACATCCAAGCTTACAGCTCCTGGTATTTCCAAGTGGTCATCCACCTAGGTAGTGACCAGGCTCGACATTGCTTAACATTGGTAATCATACGGGGAGCAGTGTTTCAATGTGATGTGGCTTTAAGCATAAAAATTATACAGGAAATTAAAAATAGAAATTATTTTGATACAATTTTTAAATAAATCTTAAAAAATGTGGCATTAAAATTATTGCTTTAAAAAAATGATCAAACCAAAGTATATTTTATCTATATCATATATTTTACTCAAGAAAACATTTTTTTTTTATATACATTTT
>OZ010592.1:55554318-55561818 GCA_963932145.1 Acanthosepion lycidas | reverse complement strand
GCGGGAAAAACTAATAAAAAAAATTAAATCTTCTTTGTCCGTCGTATTTAATGAAAGTTGTTTAAAAGAAAGGTTGCTACCTATATATATATATATATATATATATATATATATATATATATATATATATATATATATATATATATATATATATATATATATATATAAACAAATGGGCAAATATAGGTAGGTAAAAGAGCGAGCAATCGTATACAAATACATATAAATACACTATAGTGTAAAAAAATGCAGTGATCAATGTAAAGTAACAGAGCTAGTTAATATATATATTAAGAATATATATATATATATATATATATATATATATATATATATATATATATATATATATATATGGTTGGATTGATGTGAGCAACCAAATATGTTAGCTGTATCTCTGATATTGAGCGCTTTCTAATAAGTACCGCGCATATAATATATAAATGATAATATATATAATATATAAATATATATATATATATATATATATATATATATATATATATATATATATATATATATATATATTTATATTTATATATACACATTTTTCACACTCACACACACACACACACACACACATATATATATATATATATATATATATATATATATATATATATATATATATATATAATATATATATATATATATATATATATATATATATATATATATATATATATATATATATATATATATATTAATAAATATACATACTATCTTACATTAATTGTGTAACTCCGATTTTCACGCCAAAGCAATTTTCAAGTGCTGGAATTATTATATTTATTTTTATTTATAAATAATGTCTATTTCCTTATCTCTCTCTCTCTCTCTCTCTCTCTATATATATATATATATATATATATATATATGCGTACATGCGTGTGTGTGTTTATATGCGTGTATATATATATATATATATATATATATATATATATATATATATATATATATAACAATTACTTCAAACGATATTTTTAGCGGATACCCGTATTTAAGTAGACGCTTCGTCTATTATAAACAGTTTTTATTTCGTCTACCGGCCATCGTAATTGAGAAAAGTTATAACGAACTGTACCCTCAGGCAGAATTCGAATCTGCTCTCTTTTTGCAGACCGACGTGCTTTTGCCACTCGGCTACGAAGAACTTCACAAGCAAGCGATGTTCTATTTGGCTTTAAAGTACACTCACTCGTTCAGATTTTTCTTGAAACGTATATTTCTTCAGTTTCATATGCGTAAGTTAAACAAAACCAGTATCTAAGAATTCATGGATTTTTACATTTTTTAATCCGTCAAACTTACACTTATTACTGCAAAAGTTATTTTTACTGGATACCCGTGTTTCAGTAAACGCTGTTTATTTCAGACAGTAGTTTATTTTGTCTACCTATTTACGTACTCAAGCGTATTGACACGCTTTATACATACTATAATATCTCATACGAACTTGTCTTTTAGTGGATATGCATGTTTAAGTAGACGGCACATTTGTTTTAAAAAAGGTTAATTACAACTGCCGGCTTGTGTATTCGAGAATCTTAATAAAGACAAATATGCCGCCAGCAGATTTCGAACCCGCGTCCTTCTTTTGTAGTTCTCAATATATAAACGATACACTCTCTCTGTCTTTAATACACGCACCTCATATATATATATATATATATATATATATATATATATATATATATATATATATATATATATATATATATATATATATATATATATATATATATATATATATATATATATATATAGAGTTTATGCAAAACTAGGTAATCCGTATGGGTAGACCCAAGGAGGATGATATCCAGAGAGCTCAATGTAAATTCAGAGCAGATATGTTTGAATAAAAACAGACCACTTTAAGGTTCCATGTAATTATTTCACCGCAACCCTTTTAAAAATGTGTAAATTTCTTTTCATCTTTCATTTCAACCTTTCGAAGTAAAGTCTGATGTGGTGAAATAACTTATTACATGGAACCTTAAAGTGGTCTGTTTTTATTCAAACAAATATATATATATATATATATATATATATATATATATATATATATATATATATATATATATATGTATGATGAAATATAGTTTTAAGATATGCTATATTTATGGGATAAAGCGCTCAATATTAGAGATAGAGCGTGTGTAAATATAAAAGTAAACACTGAAGTCAACATTCACAGGCGCTAGGCCTGATATATATATATATATATATATATATATATATATATATATATATATATATATATATATATATATATAATGCGCTATATGTATTTGTATATTCTATCTGTACCTGTGTGCTGTATGGTGTAGTGGAGCTATTTCCCTTGCACTAGCGACGCCAGGTGGCAGTATCTTTGTTATGATGATCTGTTCCATGATGTTTACGAAGCCGGGAGGGAAAAGGAGCAACCTTGTGAAAAGGCAAAATACCCAATAATTGAAAAGGATATATTTAAAAACACGTAAGGACCTAAAACTAAAAAACTTTCATTTCTGCCATCATTAATGTTAACTTTATTAATATTGTGATCCATTTGTATACTTTTAAAATCGATTACGAATTATTGATTACAAAATAATAAACAAATCGGGACAGACAGATGTAAAAAAAATGTTCATTTTAATACTTGAAATCGAATAAAGCAGGTATATATTTATTTGTTTATGTTAGTCTGGTAGAAGGTCACAATGTTGGAGCTCCTAGAAAAGATGGGGCACACAACACTATCTATCTATCTATCTATCTATCTATCTATCTATCTATCTATCTATCTCATTCTGTTCATTATCTATCTATCTATCTCTCCATCTATCTATCTATCTCATTCTGTTCATTATCTATCTATCTATCTATCTATCTATCTATCTATCTATCTATCTCATTCTGTTCATTATCTATCTATCTATCTATCTATCTATCTATCTATCTATCTATCTATCTATCTCATTCTGTTCATTATCTTTCTATCTATCTATCTCATTCTGTTTATTATCTATCTATCTATCTATCTATCTATCTATATATATATATATATATATATATATATATATATATATATATATATATTTATATATATATATGTGTGTGTGTGTGTGTGTATCATTGTTCATTATCTATCTATCAATTTATCTATCTCTCATCTATCTATCTATCTCACGCTGTTCATTATCTATCTGTGTGTGTGTGGATAGATTAACGCTTCTCAACTGGTGCGGCCGGGTGTACTAATGTGCTCGAAAAAGCACCCAGGTGCGGCACAAATTAACAAAAGTGTAATTTATGAATTATTTTTATATTTAAAAAAAAAAATCTTTATTTTTTTTAATGCTACAAACACCAAACTCATGGCTTCCATGTCCAAGTCAAATTTTTGTCTTTTGATATTTTTAATTTCAGGACTAATTTTTGCTTTATAAAAAGTACGCCCCATAGTTTTTTGTTATTCTACAAGTCAGTCCTGAAGTAAAAATAAAAAATACAAAAAAAAAAAAAAAAAAATGCCGTGAATGCACTGAGATAGATAGATGCTTAGACGGAGATAATTTATTCTAAAAATCGTATTAAGGTGTGAAACTGATAGTCGGCATGCAGTGTTGATTCCAATGCCAACACTGTCTACATCTACAGACGCTTTGTCTTCTAGATTAAGCGATTTACCTTTAAAATTAACATCTTCTAAACAGTCTCTCTTTCTTATTATATATATATATATATATATATATATATATATATATATATATATATATATACATACATACATACATACATACATACATACATACATAATCAATTAGATAATTAACAGAAGTAGATAGATAGATAGATAGATAGATAGATAGATAGATAGATAGATAGATAGATAATGTATAATAAACAGTGTGGACAAATCAACACTGCATGGTGACTAATAGTTTCACGCCTTAAGCGATCATCAGACCATCAGAAAATTTGTGGATTACTTCATTATGCTTGCGAAACTGACTCACTGAGCTATCTATCTATCTATCTATCTATCTATCTATCTAAGCAATGACCTACCTCATGATAGAATAATTTGTTAGAAAGATTGTCTCGCAAACGATATTACTGTTAAATTTGAGTTGTATCTACTTGAGACTAGAAAAAGCAACGCTTATTAAATACCTCTTCGTTTTTATAAAGATTTTTTTAGACACTCTGAGGGACTATTCTCCGACTATAGATAAAAAAAAAACAATACTTTGTTATTTGGTAAAACTTTGAGAAATGAGTCGAGCCGATAACTTTTCAACAGCACACGTATTGCTAAAAAGTATTGAGCAGACTTGCTGTTACTTGATCTCCAGTTACGTTTGGTTGGAAGGTTCACTGAATGAAATAGAAAACTTAGGTTGTGTCGATAATAACTGGCGCACTTGGAACATTGCCAAAAACAAAACAACAATAAAAAAAACTAAAAAAACGCATACATTTGGAATAAAAGTGGAAGAATTTTAACCTCGCAGAAGGGTTGAGAATTTGCCAGATTCACTTGTAAATACATCTATGCACACGTACGCGAATTATTTGGGTATTTCACACAGAGGTCAGTACTTAGTGCTCGACAACCAGGATTTCGAAAGCTGATTGTTAAGATTAAAAAGGTATAGGTAGGATTTCCCTACTTAAAACATTGATGCAACACAATCTTCCTGCTCTTCTTAATTAGCGTACACAACAAAAGCGCTAGTTTTTATGTCAGTTTTTAGGCAGGGGTATTTTTTTTTCTTTTGAAGAGTTTAAAAATCATGCATTTTAGGTGATCGGTTTCACTTTACAGAGGTAATTATTTTCTGGAAGGTTCAAAATTCATCTAAATAAATTCAGAGTTCGCATTACATGAAATCGCCTTATACACGAGTATATATGGCAAGCTTATGATGCCTATTGAACAAAGGACAGCTCAGGCAATTACCTGTACCGTATATGAACAGAGAAAAAAGGGATTGTCACAACTGTCGCAAGTTACCTGACTAACTAGGTATCTATTGATATTTCCTACTAACCAAGATGGCATATACTTAACGTCTTCAGGATTCAATCGCTAAAAAATGAGATATTTGCCCGTGTTAGTTAGAATCTATCTATCTATCTTTCTATAGATAGATAGATAGAATAACAGAATTAGATAGAAAGAGAGATAATGAACAGAATTAGATAGATAGATAGATTGATAGATAGATAATGAACAGAATTAGATAATTAACTGAATTATATCTCTTAATCTAATTCTGTTCTTTATCTATCTATCCAATTCTGTTAATAATCTATCTATCTATCTATCTATCTATCTATCTATCTATCTATCTATCTATCTATCTAATTCTGTTGCCTGTCTGTCTGTCTATCTATCTATCTATCTATCTATCTATTTTCAAGCAAAATTAAAAGGTTTCAATGAATTCTTACTGTTTAAAATACAAGTTACTCAGTTTTTCGCATCATTCCGCACAGTTCGCAGATCTCTTTAACAATTTTCGAGGAATAATAATAATAACAATAGATCCCTATGAAAAAAAGTTTTCTTTTTATTATTATATTTATGGTTAAAAACTCATACGAGGAGGTGTTTTAAAATCTTCGATCTATCACACTTCCTCAAATTTTCCTATCAGATTTTTATTTACTTTTTTAAAATCATTTCGGTTGGGCCTAGAACTTTTCAGCACCCCCTCGTCTGTGTGCAGGTCTGGGTGCTTGGTTAGTGCTGTCAAGTAAATTTTGTGTTTTCATTTATTCTCCCTCCTAACAGTGAGATGTTAATTCTACATCAACTCGGTAAAAATTCATGGATGCAAGTTGAAAGGAAAACGTAAATAACTAAATATCCTTATTGTCCGTTAGTTTTATTGTTTTTTTAAAAAAAAAAACAAAAAAAAACCTCTCTTTTTTCAAATTCTCTCCCCCGCCCTCTCTTTCCCTCTCTCACCCTCTCTCTCCCCTCTCTCTCTCTCTCTCTCTCTCTCTCTTTCTCTCTGCGCTTGTGTGTGTGTGTGAGTGATTGATTGAAATATATTGTCTGTTCGTTTTGGTTGGTTGCAATAAGGGCGAAGGATTTGGTCGTAAAATCTTCATTAGTGATGGTACACGTTTCATTCCAACTTGTTTTCAAAATCATAATGACTTTCAAATGTGGAAATAAAATGAGAGAAGTAAATTTAATTTAAAAATAAAATAAAATAAAACTGTGTGGCGGGGAGAGCGATAGAGAAAGAGTGAAAGAGAGAAGAAGAAAATAAATTAATGATTAAGAAAGAAGTATTAAAATGTCGGAAACTCTTATCTAATAAATTAACAAAAAAAAAAATAAAATTAAAAAAATAAAAATTATTTCGGAGATAACTTAGAACAAGTCAATCAATGATAACACTCCCAACCTCGGCCTTTGCAACAAGCTGCTGAAAAGTTTTCGAACCAACCAAGACGCTTACCTAGTAAAATATATAAATAATAAAAATTTTGGTCAAACTTTGGGAAGTAAGATGGCCATTAGAATTTTTCAGTACCCTACTCCGTACATAGTACTACCCGAAATTGTTAAATTTGAATCACATGCGACCGAATGTAGTACTAACTGTTTGTGAGCAGTTCTCTAACATCGAATAGTATTTCTATATTCTAAAGAGAAGGTGAAATTCTCTTTTTTTTTAGGGTCATTTGCTACAAATGTTGGGTGAATTGAAAAAATCCTAATGGTACAAACTGTAGCAACCATAGTAACTAAAAATATTTAGAATTTTTTTCGTAGATAAACTTGAGACAGACCACGAAGGAGTGGGTAACCAGAAATTAATGAACGCTTACCACAATTCGGTTAAATAAATAAATGACACACGTCTTTACGAATCGATGTGTTCGTTATTCGTTTCTTGATCATAGCCGAAAACAGAACGCATCGGTAATTTACAAAAAAAGAAAAAACAAGTTAGTTTTGGATCAAAGTTTTTTGAGCGTGTACCACACTAAGGCTTAGTAGTGTGTCTGTGTACTAATAACTCTTCAGTTGGGAATTATGTTTCTTACAAAAAGCTTATCGGTTCCGTGAAAGTGCTAAAATTACATTTACACGTAAAAAATTTATTGCCATTCGTTAACAAAAATTCCTTCGCGTATAATGCACACCCACACCTAAAAAATTAAAACATAAATACATAAAAACAGAGAAGAATATTAAAATACATGAGGGGTCCTTCAGATCTATCGTAAATGGGTTTGTCTGAAATTCGTAGATGAGTCATGATCTTAATTCTACGAGCTGTCCTAACTAATCTTATCATTCGTTTTTGCTTTATCACGAAGTTTATATATATATATATATATATATATATATATATATATATATATATATATATATATATATATGCATGTATGTATGTATAAGTCTGCTCTAGTGATTAGAGCTAAAGAATATACCATGTTAAAAATTGTGATAAAAAAAAAACAATATATATTATATTTATT
>OZ010592.1:55469318-55549318 GCA_963932145.1 Acanthosepion lycidas | reverse complement strand
GGAGTGCTGACAACGGAGGTCGAAGGGTTAGCCTCCGATAACAGGAACCAGTGAGTGTAGCTTACCCGAATAAGGCAGCGGTCTACTTGGTCTGAGAAGCGCGCACGCCTTCGTGGGGTGGAAGGGGAGAGAATGAGAGAGATGAATGGTAGATTGTGTAGATAGACAGAGAGATTGAATACGAGATATATAGAGAGAGAATGTTTTATATGTATTGATACGTAATGTACGTGAAAAGAAGATAGAAAAGACAGAGAGAGAGGGGGGGGAATACAAGTAAGAAAGAGAGGGTGAGTAAATGGAACAGATGTATGGTCGATAAGTATAGATGCATACAGAGGGTGAATAGAAGAGAGAGGGATATATGGTAGATATGTATAGATACACAGAGAGAGAGAGAGAGAGTGAGAGAGAGAGAATGCTAGAGAGATGTATGGTAGATACATATGAATGCACTGGAAGAATAAATACAAGAGAGAGAGAGAGAGAGAGAGAGAGATGTATGACAGATATGTATAGATACATAGAGAGGGTAAATTCGAGAGTGAGATGTATGGTAGATACGTATGAATACAATAAGAAGAGGAGTACAGGTGAGAAATATATGGATATAGAGAGAGGCCGAATATGAGAGAGATACATATAGAAGATATATAGATACATAGATAGGGTGGATACGAGAGAGAGAGAGAGAGAGAGAGAGAGAGAGATATGGGATATATATATATATATACATAGAGATGGCAAATGAGAAATAGATATGCAGACATATAAGTATAGAGACAGTGATTGAATAGTAGGTATATATATATATATATATATATATATATATGTATATATATATATATATATATATAAGTTTCAATCTCTTCATATATAAGCCAGTCGAATTATATCCCTATTCACTTAGTCTCGCTTTCTCCCTCCTCACCCACTGCATATATATATATATATATATATATATATATATATATATATATAATGTGTGAGTGTGTGTGTATATATATATCAATGTTATTCTCTTATACACCACTTTTTGTAGAAATCGGTCTCAGCTTGTCCCTGACTATCTTTCTATCAATTTGTATATTTCTTGACATACACACTGATATATATGTATAATATATATATATATATATATATATATATATATATATATATATATATATATATATATATATATATATATATATATATATATATATATATTAGGTTGGTGCAAAAATAATGACATAATAATGTCGTTTTTTGACGAATTTTGAACGTCAAAAAACGACATTATTACGTCATTATTTTTGCACCAACCTAATATATATATGTATGTATATACACACACACATATATATACACACACACACACACACATATAAAGAAAGGTGTGTGTGTTTAAACAGTTAGTCAGTGACTGTACTTTCTTAACACCTTTCAAACCAGTTCTACCATAACGTTTACTTCCCCTCCTCTCACGTTACCGATTTTGCCGCCCATTCTCTACCCTATCTACAGCGCCCACCCCCCCTCCCTAATGCAGCAAAACCAGTTCATCCCGTATTTTACCGTAGCCCACCTTGCAGAATGTCGAAACTACTTACTCCACCCCCTAACAAATAACTCATACTAACGACGTTTCTTATCCAATGTACCACCCGAATTATGACGTTCTGAACGTACCCCACCAATTATTAGACCCACCCACACAATATCGAATTCTAGGGTCTTTATTCAAGCGATACTGGGCTCCATGCTTCTCATCCACCCACTTTGATTGTGAGGCATGTTCTGTCGGTGAAGAGTCGGGCTGAACAAGTAGCATCTGCATTTTAGCACACCCACTTTTTGTGTCATTGTGTCAAAGTTTTGATACCAAAGGGAAGAACAGACAGACATGGGAGAAGAGTTAGATAGATAGATAGATAGATAGATAGATAGATAGATAGATAGATAGATAGATAGATAGATAGATTTTAAAAAGAAATAGATAGAGAGATTTTTAAAAGAAATAGATAGATAGATAGATAGATAGATAGATTTTAAAAAGAAATAGAGTTTTAAAAGAAATAGATAGATAGATAGATAGATAGATAGATAGATAGATAGATAGATAGATAGATTTTAAAAAGAAATAGAGAGATTTTTAAAATAAATAGATAGATAGATAGATAGATAGATAGATTTAAAAAAGAAATAGAGAGAGATTTTTAAAAGAAATAGATAGATAGATAGATAGATAGATAGATAGATAGATTTTAAAAAGAAATAGATAGAGTGTGAGAGAGAAATATTATAAAAAGAGATAGATAGATACAGAGAGAGATTCTAAATCAGATAGACAGCTTGACAGATACTTACCGCGCGTTTAAATCTGTCTCAAACTTATCTCTCTCTCTCTCTCTCTCTCTCTATATATATATATATATATATATATATATATATATATATAATATATAAACAGGTACTTTGATGAAGAGCCTAATAGCGAATTAGATAGATACTAAATTAAACGGACATATTGAGAGATATATTTAAATTTAAAACTCAGTTTTTCTGATAGATTAAGCTAGCTAGCTAGATAGATAGATAGATCATAATTTTGGATTGCTATCTGGCTCGGAACGTATGTCAGTTAATCTTATCGCCAGAGAGTTACCAAATCATAAGCTACCGATTTGCTGATGATTTTTCATCTCTCCGAATTTTAAGGTGTTAAAAAATATACCTGCGTTCTTTATATGGTATATTGTTTAATCCTGACTACATCTGCAATTTTTCATCTTATTCTATTATTAATCTAATGAAAACAACAAATAATATCACAGTGAAATTGTTCAAGCATATCTAAGCAATTCAATGTCGAAAATGCTTTTGGAAACTGCAAAGCGATGAGCGACATTCTTAAAACAAAGATATTTTCACAACTAGAATTAAAAACATACACTACAATAGATATAGCTGCTGGAAATATCTGAATGGAAACAATACCTATAGCTACATGCTAATCACAGAAATTAGACCATCAAGTAAAATAAATATATCTTTATTGTAATAGGAAATGAAGTCACGCAATTTGGAAAACTATTAATTAAATTGAAAAAAACGAATGGCCTAATAATAATTTTTTTTTTTGCTAGTTTTAACTGAAAAATTAGAATTGAACAAATTTTATATAATTGAAACAAACATTAAAGTTAGTAAAATAATACGCAAATATTTCACTGGTGTCTTGGGACATCTCTTATTAAAATCGAGTTAAAGATTAACTGAAAATATTAAATAAAAGTTTATAAAAAATAAATAAACAGATTAAGGATATTAAGATTAAATATTTAATCTCAATTTCCTTGGATTATCGTACCACAGGATCAAATCTCGGATTTTATAAATTCCAATACAAGCTAAACTAAAAAGGGACGTTCTTGATGAAATAAAAATAATTCTCTTTCAATTACGAATCGGTATAAATAAAAAGAGTTTTTGTCATTGATTGTAAGCTATTTTTTTTTAATCAAATGTTTAATTTCTTTTTATAAACCTTATTTATTTACTTATTTAATTTTTGAAATGAGAAAATCCAGGGATTTCTACTAAATATGAGTGGAATAAACACATTTGTTATTTTAAATTCTGCTTCCGTCGTATGTGTTCAAAAATTATATGAAAAATTTGCTTTAGCCACAGGCTTGTCTTAATTATCTGAGTAAGTATACAATCTTAAAATAAATAGGATAGAATTTTATTTCCGTGTTGATACGCAGTTTAGAAGATCAAATTAGGAATAGTGGGATGCGAACATTGATGGACTTCAAAGGGATAAGAAGGGCCTGCCAGCCTCGAAAAGCAGCATCCGAAATCCTGTGTGGCTATATGAGTTCATAATTGCCCCAGTAAAAATAGGCATCTATATCGACAATGAGTCAGAACAATGCTTAATTAAGTGGTTTGTCAACTGGTAAAAAATTACAATAGATAGATAGATAGATAGATAGACAGATAGATAGATAGATAGATAGATAGATAGATAGATAGATAGATAGATAGATAGATAGAAACAAATTGTGACAAGCAGAGATAGGAACAAATTGAGATAGATAGATAGATAGATAGATAGATAGATAGATAGATAGATAGAAACAAATTGTGACAAGCAGAGATAGGAACAAATTGAGATAGATAGATAGATAGATAGATAGATAGATAGATAGATAGAAACAAATTGTGACAAACAGAGATAAATATGAGCAAACTGAGATAGATAGATAGATAGATAGATAGATAGATAGATAGATAGATAGAAACAAATTGTGACAAGCAGAGATAGGAACAAATTGAGATAGATAGATAGATAGATAGATAGATAGATAGATAGAAACAAATTGTGACAGGCAGAGATAGGAACAAATTGAGATAGATAGATAGATAGATAGATAGATAGATAGATAGATAGATAGATATAAACAAATTGTGACAAACAGAGATAAATATGAGCAAACTGAGATAGATAGATAGATAGATAGATAGATAGATAGATAGATAGATAGATAGATAGATAGATAGAAACAAATTGTGACAAGCAGAGATAGGAACAAATTGAGATAGATAGATAGATAGATAGATAGATAGATAGATATATAGATAGATAGATAGATAGATAGATATAAACAAATTGTGACAAACAGAGATAAATATGAGCAAACTGAGATAGATAGATAGATAGATAGATAGATAGAAACAAATTGTGACAAGCAGAGATAGGAACAAATTGAGATAGATAGATAGATAGATAGATAGATAGATAGATAGATAGATATAAACAAATTGTGACAAACAGAAATAAATATGAGCAAACTGAGATAGATAGATAGATAGATAGATAGATAGATAGATAGATAGATAGATAGATAGTAAGTATCGTACATTCTTACGGATATGCACTCATTCGCATCACATACTTATTTAACAGTTATTTAACCATTTTCCCATTCGCTTGTAAAGTTGTCTATATACACATCTATGACATGCACATTTCCACATAAACACGCTTATTTAAAGTCATTGCCATATATACATACGCATCCACGAAAAATGGCATACATCCATATATCCATATCGATATATATATATATATATATATATATATATATATATATATATAAATATATATTCAAACGTACCTTCGAGAATGGATGTATATCATTTTTCGTGGATGCGTATGTATGTATGTATGTATGTATGTGTATATATATATATATATATATATATATATGCGTACGCATCCACGAAAAATGACATACATCCATTCTCGAAGGTACGTTTGACTATATATATATATAGATATGTATGTCATTTTTCGTGGATGCGTATGTATGAATATATATATATATATATTAAACGCCTACGCCTATATATATATATATATATATATATATATATGACTAAATATACTTTATTTAAGCATATATATATATATATATATATATACACATACATACATACGCATCCACGAAAAATGATATACATCTATTCTCGAAGGTACGTTTGAATATATATATATATATATATATATATATATATATATATATATATATATATATATATATATATATATATATATATATATATATATATATAAAATACCTACATTATATTCAAACCTGTGACTAAAATATAAATCGACTGTAATGGATGAAATCGCGTAAAAACTTTTACATACTAACTCCCCGCCACACACACTCTCTCTCTCTCTCTCTCTCTCTCTCTCTCTGTACGTTTCATCTCCATTCAGATTGTTGGCGATCATGTTTCTCCACACCTTCCTATCTTTTGTTACCATTTTTAACTTAAATGTATAATGAAAAATAAATATGCACATACAAATTCATTAGATTCGTCGTTTTGACTGAATGGTGTTCGATTCCCGGTCATAAGTCAGCATTTGAAACCATGATTTTTCAGGGTTAGACGACCCTACCCACTAGAAAAATGTATGCAACACAATCTTCCCTGGCTCTAAAACCATCTACAACCGGATTTGGCACGGTATTAAACGACTTTAAATTTATCTACGCACACACTCAAGAAGCTTCATCCCTTGCTTGCGTACACTGTTTCTTTCTATCTATCTATCTGTCTATCTATCTATATATCTTATATAAATAAATATATATATATATATATATATATATATATATATATATATATATATATATATATATATATATATATATATATATATACTAGGTTGGTGCAAAAATAATGTCGTTTTTTCACATAGTAACATATGTGAGAAAACGACATTATTTTTAGTTGTTTATTTGTGTGTGTGTGTGATATGCATGGGAAATATTAAAAAAAAAGCTTGGTAAAATTATACGTTGACACGTTTCGCTTGTGATCCGGCGTCAACAGAAAAAAGAATTTTATTACATAAGAACATGACAAGATAATTTTTCCCAAATTGTCTTATATATTTACCATTCCGTCAGATACCCATTCCTACTAAACACAGACGCACGCACACACACGCACACACAGATAGATATAGAGTGATAATGCTCAACGTGAAATGGTATTTCAACGGAATATTTGTGATCTTAGTTGAAAATCTCAATTTCTTCTTTTCGTGAATATTCCCAGAATAAATCTTCTTTTGTATTTACTCGCCACACATGAACACATTTATCCATTTAGACAGAGGACAATAAGAAATGGCAATATTTTCCCTTTTTTTATCGTTAAACACACAAAAACATACGTTTATACACGCGCATAGGTATAAACATAAACAGATAGATAGATAGATAGATAGATAGATAGATAGATAGATAGATAGATAGATAGATAGATAGATAGTTATTGAGGGAGTGAGTGGCTGAGAGATAGATCTTAATAGACATAGATAGATAGATAGATAGATAGATAGATAGATAGATAGATAGATAGATAGATAGATAGTGATTGAGGGAGTGAGTGGGTGAGAGATAGATCTTAATAGACGTAGATAGATAGATAGATAGATAGATAGATAGATAGATAGATAGATAGATAGATAGTGATTGAGGGAGTGAGTGGGTGAGAGATAGATCTTAATAGACATAGATAGATAGATAGATAGATAGATAGATAGATAGATAGATAGATAGATAGATAGATAGTGATTGAGGGAGTGAGTGGGTGAGAGATAGATCTTAATAGACGTAGATAGATAGATAGATAGATAGATAGATAGATAGTGATTGAGGGAGTGAGTTGGTGAGAGATAGATCTTAATAGACATAGATAGATAGATAGATAGATAGATAGATAGATAGATAGATAGATAGATAGATAGATTTAAGAATAAGAATATTTTTGTTACGTGTCTGTAGCCTTTACACATATACATATACAAATATACAAGGACACGGAAAATATTTTCCATACATGCATATGCCCCTGCGCACACTAGTATACATGCATCTAAACATATGTGCACCCGTATATATTTTTAACCATAATATATGCATTTATTTAAAAAAAAAGATTTTTCTTGATGTCATTTTCCTACGCTTTTTAACTGCTACACATATGCCTATACATACAGACACGTATATATAGATAGATAGATAGATGTCGGAAACTGGCATTTGTACGTTAGGAAAGTAATTATGTACACATACTTATAAATGTAAATCCATTTATGTATATATAAAATATACATACAATTTTAAGCTTAGAAAGTATCTGTCGTTCTCCATTCTAATCTACCTCGAGCTAATAAGTTAAAGTGTTACCTTTTCATTATTTAGGACTAGTCTGACGGTTAAAAGCAGGTTAAATGGTCCCAACGAATCAAGTTCAGTTTCTGCCTTATGTAGTTTGGCTTTCACTTTGCGCTCCTACACTTCATTCCCAAAACGCCAGATCATGGATTACGTACCCCAGTCGAGCCTGATGAATTTTAGAGGAGGTGGGCGCCTCTCCAACTAACATAAAACAACTTGATGTGACAGAAAGACTAAGGAATTTTGATATAAACAACTAAATACCTACGTCATTACCAACGTACCTCAGCTAAAAATCCGTAGCCCAATAATGAAGAAAGGTTGTATTAAAAATATATATATTATATATTAGGTTGGTGCAAAGATAATGTCGTTTTCTCACATATTAACACATGTGAGAAAACGACATTATTTTTGCACCAACATAATATTATTATTTTTTTATTATTTTTTCAACACACTTAACATTGTCACTTTAACGCCTATTCATATTTTAAAGAATCATCTTCATAACGCATTTAACCCAACATTTCTCTAATTCACTCAAATTGAATATTATTATACGATGTTATGTCAGGCGACAGACTATTATCGAGAAGGTAAATATTTACGAAATTTCTTTGGACGAAACGAAATGTAGTTTAACAACAGTGCCACAATGGTTACGCACTAGTGGGGATTGAAACCACTGATGGTAGGTTAGACTAGTTTAATTCAGTTTAGTATCGCCTAGAAGAAAGACTTTATAGCGGTGTACCCAACTGGGACCAAACTAGTGACTCAGAGGCAACGCACGCAAACACTCATACACAGACACACGCGGGCGAGCGCGCGCACACACACACTTTCATTAGTACGCATCGAGAGAGAGAGAGAGAGAGAGAGCGAGAAAGTATCATACACATATTAGTATTCATACGCACATTCATGCACACACACACTCACATACATACACACATGTACACACATATGTCTATATATAGATCTAGAGATTTTTTGAAGTGAGGGTGATTTCTTATACAGATCAAGGCACACAAGTATATATATATAATATACTGATCAGCGCACATGCGTTCGCTTCGCGCGTAAGAATGCATACAAATACACACACACACATATATATATATATATATATATATATATATATATATTCACTATAGGCTTTAAAACAACCTGGTGACTATCAGTTTCACGCCTTAAGCGATCTTCCAATATCACTGGATGCGTGAAATCCATTTAGTGTTGATTTTATGTTTACATTCTATCTATCTATCTATCTATCTATCTATCTATCTATCTGTCTGTCTGCGCGCGCGCATCTGTGAGTGTGTGGGTAAAAGAGATATTTTGTATCCTTAAAAAAATTACTGCTTGTATGAAAGTTTTAGGAAATAATTTTGGAGCTGTGAAGTAATAAGGCAAGGTTACGTGTAATTTAGAAAAAAATTCTCAACAGGCGGAACTGACAAAAGTTCTCAATAAACAGGAAGAAGAATAACCTGGCAAAATAGTAGAAAGCAAACAACGTATATGCAAATCAAAACTAGATAAGGCAAGCAAAAGGGATAAAGTAGTTATAGCTTTCTGAGTCCAAGACAAGGAAGAAATTTGGCGAATGGGAACGAGAAGTAGTCCACTTTTATTGCTTGGGAAGGAATCCCATCATGCATCTGTAGGATTTGTTCTTATCGGTTATTCCGGGAGCTTGACATTTGTACATATGACGAAAATTTTATACCATGGCAGTTCTAGTAGGATCCCTGTGAGAATGTAGTATTGTGGTATATGTTGGATCGATTAGAGATGAATGAATTCTTGTGGTGAGTGAATAATTTTAATGGATGAATGGGTCGTGAATCTGATTAGGATAGTTAGTGAAGACCAGCCAAACCCCATTTCCTCTTGGCTTCATGCCACAATTGTAATATAATTATAATAAATAAGCATTTCCGGAGTTTGAGGCAACGGAAGTGGTTTTCTGTTGATTTCTCTACCGTTAAGTTTTTTTTCATTGCCACCTACAAAGCCGAGTTTAGCCTCCTATTAAAATCGTAGCTTGGGGCGAAGATTTGGATTTGTTGCTTTCTCAAGGGCAAGTGTGCGAAAGTGAACGCAACATATTAGTTCGGACTTTGAACCTGACAGGCTGATTTTACTTTTCCCAACGATATCCGTTACACTACCAACACATGGAGCACAGTTGATTTACACTTTAGACCTTGTCACCATTGGTTGATGTTCAAATTTAGAGAAAGAGAGAGATGCTTTTGTTACGCGTGAGGCGTTACACAATCTTCCCAATCTTCCGATATAATACCTGCCTCAAATAGCATAAACCAAAATGCTTTCACGGTTTCCCTAATTGGTGCATTGTAACACTTTGTGGGGAATAATTATACACCCTTTAATTAATAGATATTCATTCACACGTTTCTTCTTCTTCTTCTTCTTCTTCTTCTTCTTCTTCTTCTTCTTCTTTGTGCCACATCCCTTCAGGAAGTTAGCGATCAAAGCTCTCCACAATTTCCTGTCCTTTGTCGCTCTTAACTTTTGTCTTATTGCCATCTCTCCCAAAACCTGCTCCGCCATCCATTCACTCTGGGCTGTCAGTTAAGTTTCGCGCTGCTTTCTTCTGGCCTTCTACCTTCAAGCTTTCTTGTGAGTTTCAAATTTTCCAAGCTCTCTTTCCTCATTGTGTGCCCCAGAAATTTCAACCATCTCTTCTTGATGTTAAGCATAATTGTGCTTTTTGTTGCTATTGTCTCTAGAACTTCGTCGTTGCTCACATGCTCGGTTCATTGTACTCTCAGCATCTTTCTGTAGAATCACATTTCCGTTGCTTCAAGTTTTTCTTCATCTGTGAGGAGATTGTCTAACATCCACTGTTACAAAGGATACTCGACCATAATGTGCAACAATGCCAAGTTTAAAGTGAGAGACTCTTGTGGACATGGGACCAGGGATATATGTTTTTCATATTCCATTATCGGTACTTCTTTCTTTAAGGACGCATCAGGCGCCAAGGCTTGACTCTTGTTCTGACTTGTAAGAGAGATATTGCCTTTCATCAGAAGCTTTATTTCTTTTTAATTATTTCTTTCATGTATATATATATATATATATATATATATATATATATATATATATATATATATATATATATAATTATTTATTTAAAAATATGATTCCAACACGCTACATAAGAGTTCTCATGTTTCAAAACAAGAGCCGAAAACTTCAATATAATTATTTGAATTAAATTGAATTAAAGTAAGCTCTGTTCCATCTTCAAGAGAAATTTTTTTTTTGAATAACTTATTTCTGAAATTTACGTGTTTTAAAACTTATTTTTAAAATTTACGCTATAAAAGCACGTAAATTTAAAAAAAAATCGCTTGGAGATGGAACAGAGCTTACTTTAATTCAATTTAATTATATTGAAGTTTTCGGCTCTTGTTTTTGGTGTGTTTTTTTTTTGTTGTTTTTTTTTTTTTGAAAAATCGACCATGGTAAGATTCGAACTCGGGTCGAAACGCTAACGTTCTAACAACTTAGCCACTACTATTATACAAGATGGGGCAGAAATATCTCCTACATTTAAAGGTTGACAAAAAAACAAGTTAACTTCTATTAAAAAAAAAATTCACTGTTGTTTAAACAAAGGTTTACCATTTGTATTCATTTGGTTCTTAAAATGTCATCCTGCAAATGGTGGTCTCTATTCGTCATACACTGTTTTAGACGATTTCTATAGTTTTCCATCACAGAAGTTCGAGCACTTCGAGGTTTTCCAGGTGACTTTCTTTTAAGCGCTAAACTTGTGGCCCTGAAATTTTCAACCCATAGCGGTATCGATTTTCTAACCGGAACAGCATTATTCCAACGTAGCCAGAAATGAGCATGAAAACATCTCTATATTGCATTTACAGATTCGCCAGTCTTAAAAAAAAGTTTCCACAGCAAACGCACTCTGTATACCGTTCCAAGCCATTGTGGTAATTGATGGTATCTAAAAACAATGGTAAGACATTAACTACACGAAACCATCATTGCCACTGGCCTAAGTTCATTATTGCTACACACGTGACAGTTTAACATGTGGGAGGTATTTTTGCCGCACTGAGAATATATTTATTTACGTTTGATTTGTTTTGTTTTGTTTTTCTGCACATCAGTTTCACTGGGTTATTTAATGACGACAAGATTTTTATTCCTGGTAATATTTTTTCAAAATTGTATTGCAGCTAAAAATTTTTTTTCCTAAAATGTATTGCTGGTGATAATTTTTTTCTTCAAAAATTTACTCCTGGTAATAACTTTTTACAAAAATGTATTGCTGGTATTAAAACATATTTTTACACTTTCATAGTGTTTTGACCCCAGTTTGGGGGTTAGCTATTTGCTCATTGCTGGGACCCTAACAGGTGCTATCACCCCGGGTCAGGGTGGACCTGGGAACACCGCAATTAAGAATTGGTTCCACGTTCCTCAAAACCTCCTGATCAAAGGCCTTGCTGTTGGAGTAGATTATCGTCTTACCCAGGACGCGAATGTAATTTATCGTCTTACCCAGGACGCAGATGTAGTTGGGCATATTCGTATGAATAGACTATGTATTTGTAAGAAGTTAGATTATAGATCAGGTTTCATTGAAGTATATTTTCAGAAATATACTGCAGGTATTTTTACTATAAAAAACTGTTTTTATGCTTTCATAGTATTTGGGGTTAACTATTTGCCCATAGCTGGGATCCTAATAAGTCAAGTTGAACCTGGGAACACCAGCAATTAAGAGGTGGTTTCACGCTTCTCAAAACCTCCTGATCAGAAGCCTTGCTGCTGGACGTAGTTTATCGTCTTACCCTATTTATTTACAATATGATGAAAAACGCATGCTGTATAACGTCACCAAATAATTTACATTGTAAATATTCTTAATATTAGAAACTGAAATTCACATGTCTCGTGATCAGAATGACCGAGTGGTTAGAAGGTTAGCCTTTTAGGTTTCCGAGTTGGTAGAGCAAGCATTGGTAAAAATGTTGATGCTTTTAAAATACAGTTTAATTCGTTCCTGAAGCCCCTTCGTAACCCGAAATGCTCGTAAACCAAAACTATTTTTCCAACAGGAACCAATGTAAAATGGATTAATCTGCTCTTGGTCCGAAGATGACTGCTTATTTAAACTTTAACAACAGTACTTTGTGCACAAGTTTATACACAAAACTATTGAAAATCATTAAATCTAAGAAAAAAAACCCAATACTAAACAGATAAAATATGGACGAACACTTTAATTTTAGTGTACCTGCATGTCGGAGAGTTGATGGCGTAAGAAGAAGGGGAAGGAAAGAGATGTTATTGTTTGGAAAAGAGAAGGAAAGACATGATCTCTTTATTTATAAGAATAGTATAGATCATTGATTTTGCCATATTAAACTGAGTAGGAAGAGACAATATCATCAACAATTGTTTTTCTCTTAACTTTTCTTTTTCCTTTACCAGTATCACTGGTAGCTTTCTTTGGAGCCATGACTGAGGACTAATGAAGTAAGAAAAATGGCGCAGTACAATAAAATGGGAAAAGAAGAACACAGCACATCACACGAATGTATACAACATGGCGGTCGACTAAGAAATGATTCCGTTCGGGTTAACTCGCTTCGGCTCGGTTTGGCAATGTTGTTTGAGAACCTAAATTTTGTTTGATAATCGAGGCAATTTCATCTCGAATCTGTTCGAAAACCGATTTGTTCGACATGTGAGACGTTCGAGAACCGAGGTTGCTCTTTAGTTACTTACTATTTGCATGTCTATAAAATACTCTATTTTCAAATTTTCTAAGCCCTCTTTCCCCCATAATGCACCCTAGAAATTTCATCTGTCGCTTTCTCGAGTTAATTGCAAACGTCCATTTTGTTACAGTTTTCTCTACAACTTCCTCGCTGCTCGCATATTCAGTCCATGGCATCCTCGGCATCTTTCTGTAGTACCATATTTCTGTTACCTCTTCTTCTATGAGGAGATTGTCGAATATTCCCTGCCATAATAGAGGACTGATATTACATAAGAGTTAAGTAAATAATTAAAAAGATGATTCGTGTTAGGTATATATCTTAACGGAACAAGGAATAGGAATTGAGCTTTAAGACAGGTGTTCACATAGTGGTTGATATCAACCCCTAGAAGTCGATGGGACTATCCAGGTGATCGATAAATTGATAAGTTGATAAATGCCTGGGATCAAAAGAAGATTGATAAATATCGTGTTGATTTACGGCTAAAATCCAACAATTTCCGACCGAGTATCAAACCGTTACGGGGTTTTACCGCTTTATTTTTGAACTAGCTAGATGCAACCGCATGTTCTATTCTAATAGTTTCTTTTCTCGCCTGTGGAACTCCCTTCCGATTTCTTGCTTCCCTGTCAACTACAATCTTCAAAAATTTAAATGCAACGCTGATCATCATCTTTTGTCTTTCTGATACCTGTTATTTTATTGTCCTTCTCATTCTCTTCAACTCCCACCAACCCCTTGCATCATAGTGACATTAACGCCTTGCTTTGGGTGAAATGATAATAAAAAAAAAAAGAAAAAAAAAAGTAAAACAAAATCTGAAAACGATAATGAAGGAAAAAGGCAAATGTATTATCTCCCCTTAAATATAAAATAATTATCATTGATATATATTTTTCACATAGCTGGGAGTTGAGGGATCAAGGTTATCCTGAAGGGGTTGATGGTTTAAAAAATTTGAAAGACTCTAGTTTAATGTGCGATTTTCAGAATTTAAAAATGTTATTTCTTTCTTTTTTTTTTTCTCTCGTCTGAGTTCATCCTTCACATCTATAAATCAACCATCCGTCCTTGCATGGAATATTGCTGTTCATATGTGGTCTGGTGCTCCCGCTGTTCATCTCGAGGTCCTTGACAAAATCCAGAGACGAATATGCAATATGATAGGTCCTGATCTGGCATCTAATCTACAAACGATATCCCACAGAAGTGCTATGGCCTCCACCTGTCTGTATTTTCACGGTAACTGTTCCGACGAGCTACTTTCGCTGGTTCTTGGACTACATGAATTTAAATGAGTTACCAGGATGGCATCTCGGTCTCACCTTTTCACTGTCAAAACGGTTAAATGTAACCGTCTCTTCTTCTCAAACAGCTTCTTCTCCCACACTTCCCGTCTGTGAAACTCCCTTCCTCTTACTTGCTTCCCTGATGACTATAATCTTCAAATATTCAAGTATAATGTCAATTGACATCTGACACCCTGAGCTTGTTCCCCGTCCTTCTTTGTAACCTTTGCTCAAACACGCCTCTTTACTCTTGTCCTCAATCCTCTGTAACCCCTTGCATGCTAGTGGCACTCCCGCCTTGCTTGGGGGGAATTGCTTTAAAAAAAATATTCATAATTATTAGTAGTAGAAGTCAGGGTATTTTTCGATTGTATATCTAAGGAATAAAATATAAGAAAAATAGATAAAAATTGTCTTTAACAACCCTCAGATAAGGAAATCTATTAATCTTGAGCAGAGACAAAAAATCAGGGTAACAAGAGAGCATTACTATTTTGGGGGGCACTTGAAAATGAATTTTGGACAGAAAATGCCAATGCCTGTGTTATCAAGAAAACTTTAATTGGGACCACAAGAAACAAGCAAAGACATGGGCCTAACATTACAATTAAACATGTAGAAACAGAAAAATCTCTCTTTCTCACCCAGTCTTTCTCTCTCGCACACACAAGCACACACAGGCGAGCACGCAAACACACTCACACACACACACACACACCATAAAAAACCATTCAAACATGTATCAATACGAAGAAATGAGTATGTATTTCTTATATATTTCATACTATACGTGATATTCAGTAGGAAAACGTGTGTCAGAAATAAGCGCCTTTTTAAGCTAAAATTAATGTCTGATGGCCTTGAGATCGAAAGATTTCTCGATAGGTACAAACAGTTTCTTTAGTAAGACTTTCGATATCTAGGCTGGTAGAAATCAATTTTGAAAAATGGGATGTCTACTCAAACACGTGTTCCCAGTAAATATAACATTTATAGAAATAAGAAATAATGTCAGATTCTGAAAAAAAAGTAATTCATTGTTAAAACATATGAATGTACACGGTCTGTCAGCTAGCTAACTAGCTAGCTAGCTAGCTAGATAGATAGATAGATAGATATGAACAGACTGAGATAGAAAAATATGAACAGACACAGATAGATAGATAGATAGATAGATAGATAGATAGATAGATAGATAGATAGATATGAACAGACTGAGATAGAAAAATATGAACAAACATAGATAGATAGATAGATAGATAGTTAGATAGATAGGAACAGACTAAGATAGATAGATAGGAACAGACTAAGATAGATAGATAGATAGATAGATAGATAGATAGATAGATAGATAGATAGATATGGACAAACGTAGTCTATCTTAGATGTGTGAAAAATGTTTCCAGTGTTTATTATTTTTAAAACAAATCCTTTTTTTACTGTATATTTGTTCTAGTTAAAAAAAAAAAAAAAAAAAAAAATGTTGGAAACTTTTGTACACACCGAATAAATAAATGGCAAAATAACACTTTACTCATGGGTGTCAAATTTGGCACACGTAAAGGCTAATTACAGCATACATAAGATACGAAAAGTTTCTCAATGTCTGGGCGTACCTCCTTTCGTGTGACCCGTGTGTTGGCTACTTCCAGAGCTGATGTCTTTATTTGATGAGCCAAGTCCCTGACCATTTCAAGACAAAAAATCACACAGACATTTTATTAAAAATTATTGCATTCTCAAGGAAGCGTAAAATAAACAAATAAGCATTTTCTGGTTGATCAGATTTTTATGAATAATAATCATCGACCCCAATTAATTCATTTAAGTTTTCTAGAGTCGTAAAGATCAATTTGATAGGTATCAATTATCACATAACACTAGTAATAATCAAGAAAAATGTTTCAAAATATCTGCTTCTGAATTCTTCTTATGAAAGAGTTTCAACAACAAAATAAGAAAACTGGAATAAAATAATAACAGTGAATTTTATTTCTTTGAAAACAAAGACCAACATTTTGGGCCCCTTTTCCTATTCTTTTTCCTAATACATACATACATACATGCACACACACACACACACACACACACACACACATATATATATATATATATATATATATATATATATATATATATATATATATAAAAGTAATAGATCTTTCTATTTATCAATCCGATAGATTTTATCATTTAAACGTTATTTTTAGTGGATACTCGTATTTGAGTAGACGCTCCGTTTATTTATTACGCAGTTATGAATTCAAAAATTGTTTTTCTAAACTAGTCGCCAACCCCGACTAGAGAGTCCAATTTGCGCTGCCATTTAACCCATAGTTGGAGGAAGAGAAGTACTGGATTTATAAACTTCCCAAGGACATTTGTGAAAATTGCAAGTAACAACTCTGTTCGATGATTTTCTCTTTCTTTGACAAAACTTATAGCCACCATTTTCGAAAGAGAAGATTTGGATGATTTATTCATTTTCGATGGTTTATCAACCCTTTTCAGGTTATTTAAAGCCAGGAAATATTTTCAGATTGTAAGATTTTTTTTAGAGATAATAACAGTTTAGTGGTACAAGCAGGAGGAGTAATGGATAGCGGCTCGGATTGAAGAATTGGAGAGCCGAGTTCGAATTCCAGTCGAATCCATTACATTCATTTACGTGCTAATACCCTTGGGAAAGGTATGAATCCTCTTCTCTCTCCAAGCCATGGGTAAATAGCAGGACAGACCGGGTTCTACTGGTCTACAGCGGGTAAAATAATCTGCCTTGTCTCGAAACATCATGTATCGAAAGATACATGATCGCCTAAGCGTGTATCACGCATGTCACATGACTGAATTAAACCGTAGCTGAGGGAGAGCAGATGGAGTTTCCTTTTGCGCGTGTGAATATAACAAAACCAAAGGGAATTAGAACTCGGCTCTCCAATTAATAATTCCGAGCCATTATCCGTTAAACCACCCGCACATCCGAGCTTACCGCCCGCATCTGGTACGTCCAAGCGTTCACCCATCTAGGTATTCAGCAAACTCGATGTTGCTTAACTTCGGTGATCTTACGGGAAACGGTGTTTTAACGTGATGTGGCCGGAAGCTCGAAAGAAAAGTGACACTTCTGGTTCCTTAGAAGTTGTGCACCAGAAGAAGGCTGTAGAATGGATCGGCTGAATAGTAAGTTAAAGAATAAAATAACAGTCCGAGTATCTTTTGTGAGGATAATGACTCTTAGCAAAATTATCGAAAGTATTTTTCACATATATTTGCGTTTTCTAAAATTGTTCCTTCTGTTCCCTGAAGTTATAATTGATGATGAAAATTCCATGTTGGCAGGTGTGGTAGTGATTCATCCCAACCCGCAAACAGCGTTAAAATAATAAAATTGGAACTTTTGGTGCCCTGCATGACGAATTTCGCAAGAGTGAAAGTTTAAAAGAAATAAGAAGAAAAAATGTATAGATATTATTTTAAGTTTTAACTTCGTAATATTAATTCTTGCTAAAAAAAAAAAAAAAATGTAATAACAAAAAACTCGCTATAATTTCATGAAATTTCATAGCTGTTTATTTTCTCGGCCAATTTGTGACGTAAATTATAAGAAAGATGACAAGAGAAAGAAGGTGTAAGTTATTAAACGTAAACGAATGAATAAAACAAAAAAGTGAAATAAATATACGTATTATGGTGCAATTTTCAACCTGACGATGGGTTCGTCGAAGAATAGGAATATATTAAAGATGAAGATATTAAGGAAAATGAAAATATTCAAAAATATATCGATGCTAAAGAAGATGAAGTTATTGAAGAAGAAGAAGAAGATATTTTAGAAGATGAAAATCTTAAAGATGAAGATATTAAAAAAATCACTCTGAAGAAGCCTATTACTGTACTGCCTCGATTATCTTAGGACAGGGGTTTTGAGAAAATAGGTTCGGGTATTTCAAAATCCGGATAATTGAATACCAAAATGACTGTAAAAAAATGAAGAAAAAATTCGTTTTCTGAAAGAAATACGCTGGAGTAATGGATAGCGGCTCGGATTGAGGAATCGGAGAGCCGAGTTCGAATTCCAGTCGAAACCATTATATTCACTTACATGCTAATACCCTTAGGAAAGGTATGAATCCTCTTCCCAGCTATGGGTAAATATCAGGACAGATGGCAACTGGTCTACCTCAGAAAGAAATGGCAACCTACTGCGGGAAAAAATCTACCTCGTCAGTCATATATCGAAAGATACATGATCGCCTAAGCGTGTATCACGTATGGCCCATAACTGATATCATTAAATACCATTTTTCAAGGTTTTGTTCAGTTTATTTTTTATGGAAAAAAGAATGCGTTTAGTCTGTTTCTGGTTGGGCTTTGCATTTTTTCTGAAGCTGGATTGAAGTTGATGCATTTGGTATTGTTCTTTGCAGCAAAACAACGAAGAAATGAACAAAAATTAGTTGAACTGATTCTATCAAACGTTGTGCATGTATTTTTTCTAAATTGTCTGAAATTAAATATTAGAATGGGTTTAGTTGGGATAATTGAAAAAAATGTTTGCATGATTTCAGTTTTTCTCTTTATTTCACGTCCGGATAACCGAAATCCAGAAAATCGAGCTACGGATAATCGAGGAAGTATTATTGCATATACTAACAAAATATTTACTCAATTTTTTATGCTTATTAAGCTATAATCTGATTTTCATCCAAGTACTAGTGAGAGTAGTAGTCTCTTTAATGTTCAACATGCAGCAGGTAACTATTTTTCGTTTTATATCTTCCTCTTCTTCTTCTTCTTCTTCTTCTTCTTCTTCTTCTTCTTCTTTATTACTATTATGAATGAGATTAAGTGACAACAAGTTTCCTTCGGCACTTTTCTTGCTATTCTACATGTTTTTCCCAGTTCTTCCAGCACTTCATGACCATTCCTGTTGTTGCGATAACGACTGGCACTACTGATATATTGCCCGACTTTTTTATATTATTATTATTATTATTATTATTATTATTATTAATGCACCAAAATTAACAGGTACGAGAAAATCTATTAGTGATCTGATAGGCCCGTAAATGCACATTTTGTGATCTATTTGTAAAGTTAAAAATGGCTTTGAACAAATCAAAATCGACTGATTGATCATTAATCCTGAAAGATGACGCCAAAAGCTGTTTGGAAACTAAGCAAAAACACAGTACTTGCAAGTTGAAAAAAAAAAAAAAAACTAATTTTTTAAATCTCAGAGTTAAAAAGGCAAAGGACAAATAAAAAATAAATATCTTATGATGGGGCAGAGATACGAAGGAAAGGTTAAGGGTTGGGTCTAAATACTGCAAGGGAGTGGGGGTACCCAGGGTTGTTAGTTTGGGAAGGGTTGAGATTCGAGGTGGGGTGCTATTTGACATAATGGATGAATATAATACCTAGTGCCGAGCGAGCTTGCGGAAGGTCTCAGCAAGGAAGCCGGGGCCCCTAACAGCAGGGGAAGGGTGAAGAAGGATGCTTGGGTGTGCGTCACATTCAAGAGGATCGGGGAGGAACCATGTTTGGGTCGGGGACAGATAAAACGATTGAATGTTAGAGTGTATCAGTCATACAATTAGACCCCTATTTTTTTTTTCTTGTAACACTTTTTTTTTCTTTTTATTAGATTTGGTTTTGAAAGCACTTTTCTTTTCGATTTTTTTTTTGTTTTGTTTTTTTACATAGAGGACGCATCGATTAGTCTACATATATAAATATATATATATATATATATATATATATATATATATATATATATATATATATGTATGTGTGTGTGTGTGTGTGTGTGTGTGCGTGTGTTAGTGTGTATATATATATAGATATATATATATACACACAGATATATATATATATATATATATATATATATACACACAGATATATATATATATATATATATATATATATATATATATATATATTAGGTTGGTGCAAAAATAATGACGTAATAATGTCGTTTTTTGACGTTAAAAAATGACATTATTTTTGCACCAACCTAATATATATGTGCGTGTGTGTATTATGAAATGGACTAAGTCTAACATTTATTTTAATATATGTTCTGTTTATACGTAATTTGTATAGATACAAATATTTAAGTAAATATTCTGTTTATAATAAACAGTATTAACTACACTTACCGGCCTGAAAGTCCGAGAAATTTAGTTGAAAACATGCCCTCCGACAGGAATCGAACCTGTATCGTACACGGAACCGTTATTTTGGTCTGAAGTGCTATACCATTTAGTTACAGAGGAAGCGTCTGGTTAGCGATGTCAAATTACTTATTTTAAATAACAAATATTTCTCGAACGATCATATCTGCTCGAAACGTATCTTAATGTTCAAATGACAACATAGATTATGAAACGGACATATTTTCTACGAAATTTCCCGGATATTCAGGCCAGTAAATGTTGTTTAATACTGTTTATTATAAACAGAGCATTTACTTAAATATTTGTATCTATAAAAAGAACGTATAAAAAGAAATTTATTAAAATATGTATATGTATCTATGTATATCTATATGTGTGTGTAATGCCATAGTGGTCGTAAAGTGGTGTTTGTTGTAGAATAAGTTTTTGCAGAATAGTTGGTCTCATATGAGTAGATGGGAATAAGGTTTCATAGTATAAGTTATGTTAGACAACATCTATAGTTTATTTGACTGGGTCATTAATGAATAACGTCTAGGATTCCGTTATTTGGTTTGTTAAACTGTAAGTATGTCGAGGAATTTGCTAGTGGAATTAATGCTATAGTTACTATTAGTTAGTATGGAAGTAGCAGTTGGTTTAGGACTTTTTGCTAATTGATATACAATAGTTGGGATAGGAGAGATTATATGATATTTGCAATTTAAATAATAAATACAACTTAGGTTATTTTATTTTATTTTTTATTGTTATCTTCATCAGAGATTTTCCACTAAGACGTCATATACAGACCGATGTTTAAAATAGCCTTTAAAAGAACTTCAAATGCGTTTTAGTCCATACACCTGAGGGTCGTTTTATTACATCAAACTGACAGTGATGGTAAGGACCTCGTCATCCGTGCTGGACGGGGTCCAATGGCATTGTGGATAATGAAATCTGTGTATAATAGAGAATAATCTAGGTATGTCTGAAACTTTTTACCGGTGACTATAACTTTCTAAAGTAAGTAATAGGAATACTGAACATACAGATAAAAACAATAAGATAATATCTTCTATAAAAGCCAAATTCGTGTTGACTATAAGCAAGACGAATTTTCGCTTAGAAATATCGTAAAGAAATACACAACCCCAGTCGATCTGAAAACAAAATTAAATTAATTATCTATCACAAAAAATTTAAAGCAACTAACCTTATCATCAAAAATATTAACACACCCGCAAAATCAAAACTACAAAAAAAAAAATTATTTACGAAAAATTAAATAAAAGGCAGTTTAGTCATAGGTAGCTTGTAAGTCGACTTATATATATATATATATATATATATATATATATATATGAACATAAACATAACTTTAGTTCGATGAAGTTCTAAAAGGCCTTTTAGAACTTCATCGAACTAAAGTTTCAAGCGAAAAAAATTTTCCTTTCTCATAAATTTTCCTAATATATATACATATATAAAAATACATGCATACATATATATATATATATATTATTAATTCAATTTAAATTTGTCTTCGTGCTGATTGATGTTATATTCAGTACATCGACTCTGGAGTTTGGTAGACGAAACATTTTTTAATCGTTCTGTCTACTCGTCAGGAGGTATCATCAATTGACTGCGAATTTTCTCATTTTCCTCATCTTTATACTAGGTACCTCCAAAACATCGGGATATCTAAGGTTTATAATGAATATTTTCAAATGAAAAATCTTTATTGAAACTTTTTTTTTCACTTTTAATTTCAAGCTAGTGGATTAAATATTTCGAATTAGCAAAATACCTTGATGTATTTCAGAATTAATTTAAATTGTCTAGAAAGAGTTTTCGTTTCCAAATAAATAACATCGCTGATTTTAGCTCCAGTTTTATCCTCCCGCCAACGCAATGTACTTAAAAAATCTTTCAAAATTAAAATATATTTTTCTGAAAATTTATTTAAGGAATATTAGCTGTTTTAATGTTTAGTCAATCTGGTTTGAAACAAATATTACTTTAAGTTTAAAATATCACAGAAATGCATTTTAACACGGCCATAGCTGTTTATTTTAGGTTTTGAAAGGTTATCAGGTTGAATGATAGACGGGAGTTTATATAATATATTTCTACTGTGGATATATCTGTAAAATTTACTTCAGTTATATAACGTGAGCGCCTTTTTTATATAATTTTTAATTAACCGAAAATTTAGGAAAATATTCTCCGTAATATAATATTTTATTGAATTTTAGGTACATTGGCTTTAAAGTTACTATAGTTATTGCTCTTATTTTCTGTTACTGTCGTGTATAGACATCAACATTTACAAAATTCAGCACGTTTATACACACACACACAAAAACTATTTTAAAATATTGGTGTTCGGTGAATTGTACCACGCTTTTCTATTTATGATTAGTAAATATAGTTTTTACTTAATTACTATATGACCTAACGTTGACAAAGTAATGCAGAAATTTAAAAGATTTAAAATTTTATAAATTATTCGAATTAAACTTTTTTAAAATATGAAAACAATTCTTGTAAAAATTCATTATTCATCGCATCTTTTTTCTTAAGAATATAGTGTCCATAATATATCATATTTATAAAAGTAATTAAAAGTTTTTCTCATTAAATAATGTCTTAGTTTTATTGCATTTTCATTGCACAATTCAGAGCAGGTTTTCGGTAACTGGTGTTGCTGTTTTACAAAAGAAAATTGATGATTTAAATTATTCAAGGAGTTCTGTTTTAACTAATACAAATATTAAGTGGTACAAAATTTAATTTCTTGAAATTTTATATAATTAAATAAGTAACCATTTTAGAACGAAACAGTAAATTTGTAAAAAGAAATCATTTTTTAGCAACATTTTCTTAAAAAAATAGATTCCTGAAATACTTTCTTTATTCGTAAATATGCCCTGAAAGTTTTATTAAAATCCGACAAGAATTTAATTTTTGCAAGAATTTCAAAATTAATGTGTTTTTCCCCGTAAAAAAAAAAATGGCGCTGAAATTTCTTAGAATAATCTTTGGTTCTGGGCTGACGCAAAAAAAAAAAAAAAAACAAAAAAAAGAAAAGAAAAATTAACCAATATTTTGAACCGGTTGAAGGATAAAAAATATAATTTTTAACCAAAATATCCTCTGATCTTTCCTCTTAATAATAACACAAAGATTTTGACGATAAAACTTAGTTTTTATTAAGTTTGTGGCATTTTTTATTATGGTGTGCTAATTTTCTTTAGCAAATCAGTTTTTACTAAGTTAAAAATTAATTTATGCGCTAGTTATTAGTGTTAGATACATTTTAAATTGCTAACAACAGGCCTAGATTGAGAAGTCTAACCTAAAGAATATATATATATATATATATATATATATATATATATATATATATATATCAAATGTACACAGCAAAAATGAAGGAAACATAGTTTTAATAGAAGTAAATATATGTACTGAATGGTTGTATAATAATAATATATTTATAATAATAACACTAAAGTCATTGATAACACTGGTCATCACGATTTTTTTAGCTAATTTGATGGTGCTGATTCAGAAAATGACCTTAGTTTTTCATGGTTAGCTACCGTTTTTGCTGTACTGAAATTGCTCATTTTTGTAAAAAAGATTAATTTATGATCTTGGCTAATCGCAAAATTTAGTTAATAAAGGTCGTAAAAACCCATCATTTTTCAGTTAGACCGAGCAACTTATGTCAGCCATCTGAAATAAACTATTTTTTTTATAAGAAAACGTGTTTTTGAGTCAAACATTTTAAAATAGAAGTACCAAAGTTTTTCAATTTATCGCCAAAATACAAATTAACCAATAAACGTTATCAGTAATACACTTTAGTATAACTGATAATTAAGGTGACATAAAAAAAAATGAAACCTTAAAATTTTCTGTTTGATATTCATAAATTTATCCCACCACTTTTAGCCCTTCACTACGGAAGGAAACCAAGCACATTGAGCATTTTGTTTTCACAGTTGGAAAGAAACTCCAACTAAAGACATCCCAATTGAATGCACCTATTCCATTGTACATGATACTGCTGGAGTTTCAAAAGGGACTTAAATAACATTGAACATGACAGACAATCAAGAAAGAGAAAAATTTTTACCGTAGTTCTTATGTTCACGAAGGTTTTATTTCTGCTGTTAGTTTATTTATTGATTTGATGAAAATACTTGTTGGTCTTGGTATATTCAATCGTGTTATTTTAAAAGACTTAGGGTCTGATTTTTATTGCAAAAATAGTATTTCTCAATAAGCAGATCAATATTTGTTGGTTTAAATAAGAATTGAGAGATTTCTCCGATTTAATTTTGAGAAATATTGTCATCGGTGAAAATAATATATACAGAAAACAAATAAAAAAAATTTTTTTTTCCAAAAATGGGGCATTTCTGTAAAGCAAAAACGATAGCTAACCAAGAAAAAGTAAGGTCAGTTTAAAATTCAGCGCCCTCAAATTAGTTAATAAGGATGTTTAGTGTCTCGACAGCATTTTAATTTTTTTTTTTTTTTTTTTTTTTGTTGGTCATTGTAATTATTTAGTATACAGTACTGCCATGGGTTGTAAGAAAGAGAAACAAGACCTAGTTATACGGAAAAAATATGTGTTTGTGTTGAAAATGTTTGTAAGAGTGAGGGCATCTGAAAAAATTTCCGTCAACTCTGGAAACTTTTCAAATCATTAAAACTGAATTCATAACCATTTTCTTGAGGTTTTATCATAGTTAATTTTGATGGGATTAAAAAGACTTATTTTCGTCATTCTGTCGGATCATTTTCGCCAATTTTAACACCGTATCGAGGTTCACGTGTATGCAATAACAAAATATCAGGTGCATACCTTTCCAGAACGCCATACATCTAAATAACTCTACTTACATTCTCTATTCTTCATGCCAATCAGGTTTTTCGAGTTTCAAAAAATACCCGCCAGGTTAGTTTGCCATTCGTTCATCAATTACTTAATCATTTAGAGATTTTCGCATAAATTCTGAATGAATATCACATAAATACGGCTTTTAAATTGTATATTTGAATTTTAAAACAGGACGCTTGGTCTCTGGGCGGTAATGAGTATTTTTGCATAGTTTTTTTTTTTTTTTAAACTGACAAAATTATGTAGGCATATATGTATGAATATGCACATTACGTTCATGGTTACTTATTTGTTCATTTAGCTTTTTTCACGTAATTATTCATTTGAAATCTAGCATATCAAAAAAATGCATAGTGCATTTCAAATAAACTTTAGGGGAAGTATAAATTCCAATTAAATTAGATAATAATTATGATATGCAATCAAAATTATAACATATGTTGCATTGGATTTCATTTACAATGTTCTAAGATTCGATATGGCGCAATGGTTAGCAAACTATTCGAGTAGTTTATTTCTCTTGTGTATTGCGTTCGATACTCAGCAGATATTGATCACATATCGGTGCCAGATTAAGACTGATTCATAAATGCAGACAAAAAATATAACATTAAAGGCTAATTACCTTTAAGCCCACCAAGAACTCCTGCTTACAGAGAGATGGTTGGTAGGACTTAACGTATATAGATTTCAAAACCTTCAAGTGATTATCGGTATTAGTCTAACCCAGAGTTGATGTTTGGGCTATTATAGATTATTATTATTATTATACATTTACTCAGTACTCAGTACTCAGCAATGCTAGTACCGTTTATTAACTAAAGGTGTTGGAATCTGTTATATAGGAATAAAATGTCGCTGCCCACACTTGAGTTTAAATATAGATCACCAGTGAGCAAACACAGGCAATCTCATAATTGAATTAAGTAGACCACGTGACCATAGAGGAAACGCATATATGTAGGAAGTAGCTGATGACTAACGAACGCTATTTCTATTCTATCCTCTATTATTATTCGGATCACCATTTCTACGCTATCCTCTATTACTATACGGACCGCTATTCTCTATACTATTTCTCTATTCAGATCACTATTCAGTGGTTACTTTTCGATTGGGTATTATCGAGCAAGTACTGTTAGTGCTAGTGATATTCAAAGGTGTCTGACACCAGTATTGTTCAACGGCGTTACTATAGTTGTATCTGCGATTAAAAAGTTTCTACTACAACGAACATTGCAAAAGTGACAATGAGTATTCGTTGACATCACAAAAGTAGCGACGAGTGTTCGTTGACATCACAAAAGAATCCATATATATTAAGTCCTACCAACCATCTCACTGTAAATATCTCTCTGGCTGGTAGGCTTTTAATGTTATGTTTTGCTTTATTTGCTTATAAGATTAACCTGGGTTGTATATTTTTTTCGTCGCTGTGTACATCTTTTTTGTACTCGATTTTTGCTCTGATGAGAGAGGGCCGATAAATTGGTTTAGTTGTTTTTAAATCTTTATTATTTCGGTATTACTAATGTTCAATAATATTTTTGTTACTTCTCTTTTTTGCTATGAATTGTTTGTTTTTTTGTTGGTGTTAGGAATGGCCTTTAAATATCTTCTGTTATTACTCTAATACGATTCATAAATATTAGGTTGTGATAAATAATTTCAGTTTTATTTTTATCAACTTTATTCTTCAAAAAAAAAATGAAGTGACGTTATATTGTATTCAATTATATAGTCACCATTATTTACAATGAATTTTTATTAATTGTCGGGCAGCTTTTCGAGACATTTTGATAAAAAAAAAACCAAAAAAAAAAAAAACCCGCAGGCTTTCACATGAAAATGTTTTCCACGATCTCTTGAATCTGGTTTCTTTAGAGAAAATCTTCCCCATCCAAGGGTATTGCAACAACCGAAAAAGGTGATAACCGGTTGGTGCAAGGTCAGGTGAATATGGCGCCTGGGTTAGAACAGACCAACCAAGTTCCAAAACTATTTTTTTTTCTGTTTTTCTTGCTGAACGCAGCGTTGTGTTGCCAATGAGGATAACACCATTTTTCATATTGATGAACATAGGCCGCTTTTCGATCAAGCTGGGCACATTGCAGCTGCTGAATGTATAAATGTGCATTTAGTGTAACGCCGCATTGTATTTTAAGAATGATACCTCGACGGTTCTAATACAAGTAAAACATTATCTTCCTTCCATAGAGCTCATGTTTTGTATTCGGTTGTTGTTGAAACTTGACTAATGCATGGAATAATAATGCAACACAAAATGTACTTAGAACAAAATGTATTGGAACAAGAAAGTGTACACAATATTTACTTATAGTCTTTTGTATATTCCTGGGGAGACCGTTCCTGGAGAATGTGTTGACTGAGTCGCAGTCGGGCAGAGTCTCTGGTTGAATCTCTTGATTCCTGTATTTATCAATCCACCCACGAGGATCGAATGTGGCACAAGGCCATTTTAATGTAAGTATCCCCGAGCCCGTAGGCTCGGCCAAAGATATGGCCTTTCTGAACCCGCCTAGACGGGTTCAGGCCCTGTCAACCTCCCCGGACGAAACCTTTCCCTTCGGCAAAGCCTCGTCCGGGTTCCCCTCTGCTAATGCAGAGTTCGACAGTCGCCGAGAGTCTGTCTCTCGGTCTCAGAATCTCTTGATTCCTCCCCTCTCTCCCGGTACCAACCATATTTATATGGTCGGTACTCCACTATGCAAATTAGGTGGATCCTACCACAACAGTTGTGGAGATTTATCCTTGTCAATCCTCTGGTTTTGCGTTGAGCATTTTCGTATATAATGCATTTTTATCACCTATTATGATATATTTAAGCAACGGTTAGTTAGGATGATGTATTTGGAAATTACTTATGACTCAACTTAATAATTATTGAAGCTACCTTGACTTCGACTAATGGTTAAGGAGCTAGTCTAGCGTAACATAACTTCTGTAATGTGTTTGGTTTGGTTTATTTTGTTTTACAGCATTTCAACCTCAATGGGTTATTTAACGACGACAAAAAGTTCATTGTCGGTAATATTTTTTTTCAAAAAATTTATTTCTGGTAATATATTTTCCGTCAAAAACCTATTTCTGGTAATAATTTTCCTTTGCTGGTAAATATTTTTCAAAAAATGTATAGCTTGTTAATTGTTTTTTTTTTTTTTTTTTTTTTTTTTTTTTTTTAAAATGTATTGCTGGTAATGATTTTTTTACAAAGTATTTTTAGTATTAAAATCTATTTTTACACTTTCATAATGTTTTGACCCCAGTTCGGGGGCCAACCACCCGTTCATAGCTGGTACCCCAACAGGTGCTACCACCAAGGTCAGAGTGGACCTGGGAACACCATCAATCAAGAAGTGGTTTCACGGTCCTGAAAACCTCTCGATCAGAGGCCCCGCTGTCGGGCGCAGTTCATCGTCCTACCCAGGACGCGAATTTAGTTTGTCGCCATCCCCAGGACAGTCTGTAATGTGTGTCGTTTCATTTGCTTAAAAGTCACATCGGTTCAAGCGAACTCTACGCTTTACAAATTCTCTTATACAAAAGATTTGGTATTTTTTTCAGTTATGTCAAAATTTGAAAATTTGAATTTGACATCCATAAATGGAAGAATTACAGACCACATCAGAAAAGATATAATAATAATAATAATAACAACAACAACAACAATAATAATAATAATAATAACAACAAACAACAACAACAATAATAATAATAATAATAACAACAACAACAATAATAATAATAACAACAACAACAACAACAACAATAATAATAACAACAACAACAATAATAATAATAATAACAACAACAACAACAATAATAATAATAACAACAACAACAATAATAATAATAATAATAATAATAACAACAACAACAATAATAATAACAACAACAGCAACAACAACAACAATAATAATAATAATAATAATAATAATAATAATCTTTTAATAATAATATTATTATTAATCTTTTGATAATCATAATAATTTTAAATAATAATAGTAATACGAATAGAAATTTGGTTTGGTTTGGTTTGGTTTATTTTGTTTTACAGCATATCAACCTCAATGGGTTATTTAATGCCGACAAAATTTTTTATTGCTGGTAATATTTTGTTTTGTCAAACATCTGTTTCTGGTAATATTTTTCCTTCAAAATTGTATTGCTGGTAATAATTTTTTTCAAAAAAGTATTGGTAATAGTTAACTATTTGCCCATAGCTGGGGCCCTAACAAGTGCTACCACCCCAGGTCAGGGTGGACCTGGGAGTACCAGCAATTAAGAGGTGGTTCCACACTTCTCAAAAATTCCTGACCTGAGGCCTTGCTGCTGGACGTAGTTTATCGTCTTACCCAGGACGCGGATGTAGTTTAACGTCTTACCCAGGACTACGAATAGAAAAGACATATTGTTTGATAATGTTCAACAGTATTTCAACAATATGTCTGTCTTCTTCGAGTTATGTTTAAAAATTGCATACAAGTATAAAACCTTAAAAAATCTACCAAAAAAAAAAAAGTCTTTGTGCAAATGCCGCTTGGATTGAGAGAAACGGCTGTACTGGTAATCAACGCGATAAAACGAATGTAACCCAATCGGTGTGAATGACTTGCAATTGAAATGTGATGGTGAAATTTTCCGTTAGTGGATTATTTACTAGGTAAAATAATCAAGCAGCTTAGTATAAATCGTATGGAACTCTCCTGTCATTTTTCCCGGGGTAGGAAGTTAGTAGTTTGCATACGTAACTATCCTCATGTGTTTCAAGAGTCGCAAAGTCAGTGAATTGTGGATATTCAATTCAGAATGTATACCTTAATATATTCGGAGTATTATTTTGCCATGGCTTCTTTTTGTGCCAGATGAATCGAATCGAAATTAACGTCAAAATTACAGCCGCTTGTAATAAAATGTTCCGCAAGGTCCTATGCCTGTGACGATTGAATCTTTAATTTAATTTTTCCGTTGTGAAACCCACATAGACCAAATCAAGTTTGGTACATTAGGCGACCTATACCAAATGGGAATCAGTACAATTGTCGCCTTCTGATGAAATCTTGATGTTTCTCTTTGAATTTATGAATGAATGAATGAATAATAATAATAATAATAATAATAATAATAATAATAATAATAGTAAGCTTAGAATATATCTGTCGCATATGATCCGGGGCCCTGATATATATTTAGAGATTCTTAATAAAATCCAAAAAGAATCAGCTGTATTAATGATTATGATCTGGCATCTCGGCTTCAGTCGCTTACCTACCACCGTAAAGTTGCTTTCCAGTCCCTCTTCGCCATGTTACCTAGAGTTTCTGAATTTAAGAGCAGTACTAGACTGGCAACGGGGTCTCATCAATTTACAATTGAACTGGCGATGATGTAACCGTAAAATCTATGCTAACTGTTTCTTTTCTCGCACTTGTGGAACTCTCTTCCGACTCTGTTTTCCAGCTAACTTTGATCCATAGAAATTTAAATGCAATGTCAATCGCTATTTATTATATAACTGATTATACTTCTCTATCTGTCTATATTTCTGAGATGAGGCATTATGTACACTATTTACATTATTCGTACTATTGTCCTCATCTTTGTCGCCATATTTATCATAACGTTTCAGCCGTTGTACGCTCCGGCCTTCTTCAGGTGGTTGGAATGTCGAACTGGACCCTTTATTTCGCTCACTGGGTTAGACTGTTCTAGTTCCACGTGCCATGTCTAATAGTCTAATAGTGATTACACTTCTGTTGTTCTCGCTCCTTAATAATGTTTCTGTTTTTTAATTCTTCCACACCCAGTAACCCCTTGTGTCTTAGTGGCTTTACTGCCTTGCTTGGGGTGATCTCGATTAAAAAAAACAAAACAAGAATACACACTGTTAGTGGCTAAACTCTTCTAGTACATAAAGAGTAAAGAAGACGCCATGACAAAATAGCCGTCAGGATATATAGATAACTGTGCAGGAAATATGATATTGAGTGCGCAGAGAAGCGGCACGAGCATTCACCACCTTCAACAGCCGAGAATATGTAAGGGCAGCTCCTGTAACCATATTGACTGACAAGCGCTTGGAGAGTAAACGCTCTGATTTATCATGTGCACAAGAGCGCCATGAATGGATCTGCTGTGTTACCACATCGTATATAGAAATATCGTGGAGGCGGAGCATACAATAATACAGAGGTACTAAGACGTAGAAGTACACATCTGAAAAATTTACCAAATAGCATTTCTAGTTGTCCCTTTTTTGGTAGGTGCCGACGTCATTGGGAATGCGCAGGAGTTAGCGCTTTTTGGAACCCCGCATGTGTTGAGGAAAGTTTTTTTATGCCTAAAAATTGAATGTAGGAGCTGAGATATGATCATTATCACCTGGCCAAAACATCTAAGAGTCGGAGAGGATATCAAATCAAACTATACTACTACTACTACTACTACTACTACTACTACTACCATTACTACTACTAATAATAATACTACTACTACTACTACTAATAATAATAATGATAATAAATGCGCTAATGCTACACCAGGTGTCGTTCTTATGAGTTTAGGTCTTAATTGATTCAAGGTGTTGACATATACACCTTTTGTCTTGCTGATTAAAATGAGAGACTTGTCGGTTGTGTGACCTTAACCAGGTGGAGCTGTCCTCTCGAGGCTGATGAGTGGAAGTATTTGGGGGTGCGTCATTGCTAGATTGATTTGTTTTCTACGGTTTATCAACCCATTGCATGTTATTTAAAACCAGAAGATATTTTTAGATTGTAAGAATTTTATTTTTTAGACAACAATGTTGTAGTGATACAAGTCTTACTATTAGGTTGGTGCAAAAATAACGTTAAAAAATACGTCAAAAACGACATTATTACGTCATTATTTTTGCACCAATTTAATAATTAACCCATAGTTAGGAGGGGGAAGAAGCGGATTCGCATCTTTCCCCAAGGCTATTTGCGCGTAATGAAAAAAAGGAAAAAGACACCCCAGAAAGAAAGAATTGAAACAAAGAAAAGAAATGAAACAAAAAAGAAAAAAATACTCAAAAAAGAAAGAAATGAAATGACAAAAGCAAAAACAAAACTAAAAAAAAAAAATGAAAGGAAAAAATAAAAAAGAACAAGAAAGAAAGGAATGGAATAAAGAAAATGAAACCTAAAAAAAGAAAGAATTGAAAAGAAAGAAACTTAAACTAAAATAAAATGAGAAAAGTAAAGAAGAAACCTAAAAAGAAATGAAATGAAATGAAAAAGAAAGCTAAAGAAGGAAATGAAACGAAAACAGAAAATGAAAAGAAAAATAGAAACTTAAAAAAAGAAATAAAATGAAAAAAACTGAAAATGAAACCTAAAAAAAGAAAACTTCAAAGAAGAAACGAAATGAAAAAAAGAAAAGGTAACCTTAAAAACGAATTAAAAAAAGAAAACCAAAAAGAAATGAAATGAAAAAACTTAAATGAAATGAAATCATAAAAAGGAAATAGAAATCTCAAATACGAAAGAAATGAAATGCAAAAAGAAGAAAGTAACATAAAAAACAAATTTAAAAAAAATCCCCCTCCCCAAAAGAAATGAAATGAAAAAAAGAAATCTAAAACAAAGAATTGAAAAAAAGAAACCTCAAATAATAAAAAAAAAGAAATGATAAAAGGAAAAAAAGAAAGGGAATGAAAAAAAAGGGAAAAAAGAAACCCCAAAAAGAAAAAAGAAATGAAAAAAAAAAACCTCAAAAAAAAAAAAAAAAAAAAAAAAAAATGAAGCCTGAAACGAAGAAATCAAAATATAACTGTATAGTTATTGACATTTATTTTGGTTTGGTTTGTTTTGTTTTACGGCATATCAACACCTCAATGGGTTATTTAATGCCGACAAGATTTTTATTGCTGGTAATTATTTTTTTGCAAAAATCTATTGCTGGTAATATATTTTCTTTTCAAAAAATGTATTGCTGGTAATATTGTTTCCTTCAAAAATGTATTGCTTATAATTATTTGCAAAAATATATTGCTGGTATTAAAAACTATTTTTATGCTTTCATAGTCTTTTGACCCCAGCTTGGAGGTTAACTATTTATCCATAGCCGGGACCTTAACAGGTGCTACCACCGCAGGTCAGAATGGATTTGGGAACACCAGTAATTAAGAGGTGGTTCCACGCTCTTCAAAGACTCCTGATCTGAGGCCTTGCTGTTGGATGTAATTTATCGTCTTACCCAGGACGCGGATGTAGTTTATCGTCTTACCCAGAATGCGTATGTAGTTTATAATCTTACCCAGGACGCGGATGTAGTTTATAGTCTTACCCAGGACGTGGATGTAGTTTATCGTTTTACCCAGGAGGCGGGGTTTGTTTATCGTCATACCCAGGACGCGGGTGTAGTTTCTAGTCTTACACAAAACGCGGTCTAGTTTATCGTCTTACCCAGGACGCGGTGTTTGTTTATCGTCATACCCAGGACGCGGATGTAGTTTATCGTCTTACCCAGGACGCGGTGTTTGTTTATCGTCATACCCAGGACGCGGATGTAGTTTATCGTCTTACCCAGGACGCGGTGTTTGTTTATCATTCATACCCAGGACGCGGATGTAGTTTATTGTTTTACCCAGGACGCGGATGTAGTTTATCGTTTTACCTAGGACGCGGTTTTGTTTATCGTCTTACCCAGGACGCGGATGTAGTTTATCGTCTTACCGAGGACACGGTGTTGTTTATCGTCTTACCCAGGACGCGGATGTAGTTTATCGTCTTACCCAGGGCGCGGTGTTTGTTTATCGTCATACACAGTACGCGGGTGTAGTTTATCGTCTTACACAAGACGCGGTCTAGTTTATCGTCTTACCCAGGACGCGGTGTTGTTTATCGTCTTACCCAGGACGCGTATGTAGTTTATCGTCTTACCCAGGGCGCGGTGTTTGTTTATCGTCATACCCAGGACGCGGATGTAGTTTGTCTTCTTACTCAGGATGCGATATTTATTTTCTTAAATTTCTGATAAGTCGTATGGTCCTTCAACGTACGCTTACTATAGATGCCCTCGGTGAACTTTCAATATATTTTCACTTTAAAACATGTAATTATCTTTTAAACAAAACCATATTATTTAAGCGAAAATTATAGTTCGACCTATTAGGTCGAATGACTAATGCAATATGTTTATAGTTTGGGATAAGATCCCTTTTCTCATCATGTAATTTGTTATTTAAATTTCTCGATGTCTTTTCGATACATTTGATGGAATGTTTTTGCAATCTATCTTGTACATTCATAATACTAACGTTGTTATCTTGTTTTATGTTGAACCCTTATTGCTTTTTAGGTAAGTGTAATATATTCTATATTAAGATTAGAGAAATTCTTTACAATTATATTCATAATAGAGTCCATGGCTACTATTATGAATTATTCAAAAGAGAGTTTTATTATTATCCGCAAGGAATATGATATAAAATGAAGAAGCATTTATTTGAATATTTCCACTTGTGTAAAACTCCGAGGGTAGAGGTGTATTGACCACAGACATCAGGAACTACCTTAAACTTCTTAAAATGTAAATTATTTTTACAAGACGTATTTTTCTCAGAGTTAAAGTATTGTTTAACTTCACTATTATATTTTGGTTTGCAGTCCTAACTTAGCGCGATGGTTAACGAGCTTGACTCTATATCTGACCAAGTTACTTAAAATTTGGGTATGGCGTAGTAGAGAAATACTATTAAAACCCATCTAGTTCTCTGTCAGTTGTGAGTTCAATATCTGAATAAGGTAGCGAGATAGAGCAGCATCAACTGACGGTTCTTCTTTTGTCGGCTAGACGACCATGGCTCTCCACAACTTCCTGTCTTTTTGCTCAAACTGTATCTTTGTCACTGTGGTTCTTTTTCTGTAATTCATTCACTCATACATATCATTTAAGTTATTCGCTTTTTTCTTTGCTTCTGTGTTAAATTCTCTGATATTCTCTCTGGGTTTCTTTCCTTATCAATGAGTTCTAAAGATTTTAACTGTCTCTGCCTGACAGCAGCATTTGTAGTTCCATTTTCCCCTTAAAACTTCCTCATTAGCCACATTCTCTATCTGTGGTATTCTTAGCATTCCTCGGGCTTACGGCCATATCATGTTGAAACACCGATCACCTAAGTTGGGTGATCGCTTGGATGTGCGGCTGGTGAAATGAATAACTGCTCAAAATTGAAAATGGCAGAGCCGAGTTCAATTTTTTAATCATTTCACCCCAAGCAAATTGACAGCGCCACTAAGACGCAAGGGTTTACTGGGAGTGAATGAGATTGATAAGATTTTATGAGAAGGATTCAGGAACTCAATCTTAAACAGAAAACAAGGAATATACCTCTACCCTTTTTCTAGAGACGAGAAAGGAGTGTGAACCGGGCGATAGATGAACCTATCTAGGTTGGTTCTTTTCCAGTCTTGTTCGATATATTCACTTCGGAAAGGTATAGATCCATCGATATGGGCTAATTAGAAGGACTTATATAATTACTTCATTATGATCTTCAAAAGATCCTCACAATCTAAAAGTACTTTCTGGCTTTAAATAACCTGCAAAAGGTTGATAAGCCATAAAAAAACAAATCAATCAATAGCATTCGTTGGTAAGAACCACGTCTCTGTCACTACAAGTTTCTTCTTCATCTGTAAAGAGATTTACCACCAACAATCACTGCCATATGGAAAATTAGATTTTATAGGTATCCAGCACTCATTTTGTTTCCAAAAACATTTTCCGATTTCTTAAGACTTTGCTAAGTTTTTGAAAAGCATCGTCGCTATGTCTTTGTGCTTTCGGATTTTTATGTCACATTTTCCATCGTCTGTTACTACACTACCGATGTGAGTCAACATTCAAGTATATTTATTTCAAAGCAACAAAAATCTTTCGTAGATTTTCAACTGGATCCAAAATTAATTGTCTCAAAATATTGACCGAAATACATTTCGTCGATATTGTTCATAATAAAAAAGAAAGAAAGATGAATGAAAGAAAAATAACAAAGAAAGAAATGAAGTAAAAAAAGAACGAAATAAAATTAACGTAGTCAGCCGGGCCGTATAGATCTGAGCCCTAACTGAGCTCTAGACATACTTAATAGGCACTGCATTTCTTGCTTTAGTTTTATACATAATAGTTTAAATTTTTCTAATGACTTGTATGCACTGATTTTCAAAGAAGACATTTTTATTTCAATTTATTATTTTCAAATAGTGGAATGTATCATTTGAGAAAGAGCAAATTAAATTTAACCCTACTTAAATTCGCGGTAAAAATCAAAGAAAGTGACAGCCTTAACTCGTCGACTGGAGATTTGGGGTGAGGATTGTGACTGGGGTAGTGTTGAGCAAATATGATATTAGTTAGCAGTATTGATCATAAACGTACAATAAATTAAACGCATAGACATATATACAAAGATATCAGCGACTTGATAAGCAGACTATACAACAATAAAAAAAATGGAAAAGGGGCAATAAATAGATAAAGAATATCAAAGAATTTGTCCTCACTTTTTCTTACATGTCTGTAAAGAATTTTAAAAATAAATGTTTATAATTATAGAATAATTACAATTAATATTAAAATAACAATATGTGTTTTTTTTTTTAATTTCATGCACAGAGATTTTTAAAAAATTGTATATTTTAGCTTAAGTAAAGGAATCATTTTAGCTTCTAAGTTATACCAAAAGTATATTTTGTTAGAGATTCTAATGAGCCAGATATCATTGATGATCTAGAGTCGACACTGATATATATATATATATATATATATATATATATATATATATATATATATATAGATAGATAGATAGATAGATAGATGGGGGAGAGAGAGAGAGTTTCAGAAGGGGTACTGCTAAAATCTGTACACAAGAAATCTCACTGAATATTTTTACCTCTACAAATTAAACACAGTTTTGTCGAAAGAAGAAAGAACTGATTTCTTTTTCTGATGTATGCTAATGGAGGTGTACACAGTGAAAGTCACAGATGCCACACACTTGATCGAATGCATAAAGAGTGAATGTCCCCAAATTGACGGCAATGAGGATTTATTGCCTCGAGTTCGTGTGAATCTTGCAAAGCGCATCAACCTTTGCATTACAAATGATGGAAATAATACTGAAGACGTTATTTGTTAATATTGCAATTTAATACAAGAAAATATGCATTTTTATCCGACAGATTTTAGGGACACCATATATATATACAACGTTTGAAGTAATAAAAACTAATTAAATGTGCATGAGGTGTGCATTTCTTGAACATGATAATTGAACTTTGCTTAACTATGAAAATCTTCCGTGATGATGAACTTAACACTGGCTTCCGTCACAATAGTGCCACATGTCTGAACCCTAATAAAAAGCTAATTTTCTTTATTAAGAGTCTCGTATGCACACGCCGGGAGACGGAAATTTGCATTGTTTGAAAAATACCGAGGTGTATACTCAAATACGAGTATCCACTTAATATAATGATTACAGTAATATATATTAGGTTGGTGCAAAAATATTATCGTTTTTACGTTAAAAAATACGTCAAAAAAACGATATTATTTTTGCACCAACCTAATATTAGGTTGGTGCAAAAATAATGACGTAATAATGTCGTTTGTTGATGTATTCATTAACGTCAAAAAACGACATTTTTAACAGGCTGTTTCATGTATAGCATATATATATATTAACGTCAAAAAACGACATTATTACGTCATTATTTTTGCACCAACCTAATATATATATATATATATATTCTGTACCTCCAACAATTTATTTAAATATGTGTATATATATATATATATATATATATATATATATATATAGATAGATAGATAGATAGATAGATAGATAGATAGATATTAGTGACAACAAATATAATTCGAGTGATGATGATAAGCTCTTTTATCAAACTAAGACGCTTTGACATATTCTTAGATTTTGTGAAGATTGTCAAGTCCGGGACATTTCAGCACCCCACTGCACAGATGGGAATAAAGGGCAAAACATCTCTATCTTTAGAAAAGAAAATATGTGTATGGTAAACATTTAATGATAGACGCTAAAAAAGACGTTAGTTACAAAAAAAAAAGTAAAAATAAAAAAAGGGAAAAAAGTTATTAAGTGTATTTCAGGTTTCTGCGCATTTTCTCATTTGAAATACACGCAAGGACATGACTTCGTATGTCTACTATATCGACAGATATATGTATATATCTGTCGATATTTATAGATAATCTATTCAATGGAAAATTTCGTGATATCCGGCCAAGGATACAAGTGAGAGAAAATGACTCAAGCGAACCGTACTTGTCGCAGACACGTACGCCCATTTCCTACCCCAACTCAGTGAATCAGAAATGCCATAAAAGAATGAATATATATGAATATATATATATATATATATATATATATATATATATATATATATATATATATATTAGATAATCTCCCTAGATAGATAGATAGATAGATAGATCTGAAAAATGTATAGGAATAGATTGAAATAGATATGAAAAACAAACTGAGATATAGTAGTGTATAAGGAAATAAACACTTGTAAAATATTTAATTAATATTAATTTCTGATGCTTACATTTACTTGAGCCGGCTTGGTATTTTGATATAACATGAACACTGTATATACTCGTGTATAAGTCGACCCGAATAAAAGCCGACACCGTATTATAAGTCGAAAGCAAACCCAGATATTAAGCCAAGGCAGTTAATCAACGCATAACTAGACAGCTTTCTTTTTAAATGATGAAGTTCTGTCTGATCTGCACTTTATCAGTCATCTTAATGCATCAGCAATTACTCAAAACAATAATTAGTATCAAGTTTTGACCTGTCACTTCATAGTGTCTGTGTCATTAGCATTATATAAATGTGTTTAACTTCCAGAACAAATCAATGATAACGGAGCATCTGTATATATACAAATCGATTGGGATATTTTATAAAGGAAAATTAATTAGGGTTCCCATCAGTCACACGCTGCGATAAATTAAATATAAATAAAGATTGTGAGGTACTAAAAATAGAAAAAGTTGAGAAATATTTCATTATAAAACAATTGCGTATATATATATATGTATATGTATATATATATATATATATATATATATATATAGATAGATAGATAGATAGATAGATAGATAGATAGATAGATAGATAGATAGATAGATATGACCAGACACATTGATAGGTAGATTGATGAGCAAAATCATAGATAGATAACGAATAGACTGAGACAGATAATGAACAGATTGTTATAGATAGATAGATAGATAGATAGATAGATAGATACGAGCATACACATTGATAGGTAGATTTATATGAGCAGAGTCATAGATAGATAGCGAAAAGACTGAGACAGATAATGAACAGACTGCAATTCGTTTGTTTTGAAGATAAATTTACCTAATTTTTGAATAGCAGTTCACACACACACACACACACACACACACACACATATATATATATATATATATATATACACTACTTATTTAATAGATTTCTAATATTCTCGTTTACATTAAATCTATGTAGTTGTATTGTATTACTGTATGCAAGAGACATGGGATAATGTTTGGAAAGATGGAATTCAGCCTTTATAAGTCATAGGTTCGGGAGAGTTATCATCCAAGGAGAATATACAGAATATTAGCAATCAGTCTGTGAGTTGTTGATACACTCTTGTGTATTGTTGATAGCCAAATTATTTTGTAGCCTGCATACATAATGTGTATGCGATTATGCAGCTCTATTTCCTGTGTATCTAACCTTGAATAAATTGAAATACATATTCAGCGGGTCGCCATTTTCTCTTAGTTTGTTTTTCTTTTAATTTTATTTATTTATTAATTTGTAGATACACTGGAATAGCAAAAGTATCTTTCCAAAAATTGAAGTCCGTGAGTCACTCGAGGTAGTGTAAGATAGAGTAAGCGGCATAGTTTATGCGGATAAGTCGAGAAGATAACGGTTAATCCTAGACTAGAAAGGGTTAAGATTGTAGTCATTGGGTAAACATCCTCTTGAAAGTCGGTTTCACATAGCATTCATTCGCGGGAAGAAGTTTTTTGAGTAGAATTTATTTCCCGCCAAAGGGGATAGGGAAAGAATGAGGGTGGTTCACTACAATTCGGGTCCCCTATCCGTGAAGGTTAGAGCTGGTGGAATGTAGTTCATCTGATCACTTTCCATGGAAGTGGCAACAGAGCAGCGAGAGGCTGGCAACTTCTCGTCTGTGTAAGAGTGGTTGAATAATTTGTCACCCACAAGAACTCGGAGATGTTTTGGGACTCTATCGACACTGGAAAGCGAGGACTGGACAGCTTATGTCGAAATATGACAGCAATGCACCATTTTAGGCTTGATCCGGCTCTTGTAAAGGTAGAGGATAGCACGAGGCGTTAGGTATTTACTGGAGCAGTACAGATAACCATTTTTCTAGCATCTTTAGCGATGGGTCGTATGTACAAGTTGTTGTGGATTCCGGGATGAAATCCGGTACCAATAAATAACAAACGCCAAGAAGGAATATAGGAAAATAAATGTATTAACGTAATAAGACAAACTGGTAAAGCAGGTTAGTAGTTCCAGGAATACGGGTTAGTAGCAATATATATATATATATATATATATATATATATATATATATATATATATATATATATATATATATGTATGTATTCCCGCCAAAATAATACTTAGAATGAACTACAACAATCAACCCCAAAATTGAATAAATAGCTTTAATTAAATTCTCAAACCAAAACAAAACTGTTAAATAAGTGATATAAACAAATTTTTACTACGTTAATAAATAAATAAATAAAATAAGAAACAAAAAAATAAAAACAAGCAATATAATTTGACCCAAATAAATAAACAAACGACTTCCGGTAAAATAACCGCCATAATAGAATACCCACAATGCACCACTAACCCGTATATATATAAATAGCCGAGAAAAATAAAAGCATATGTGGCCTGACGATTGCATATAGCATGAAACAGACTGTCGCCTCTAAGTGTTGATTTCTATGTTCACTTTTATATTTACACACGCTCTATCTCTGATATTGAGCACTTTATTCCATAAATATAGCACACTTTAAGACTATATTTCTTTATATATATATATATATATATATATATATATTCTTTGTAATTGAAGCCGTAGATATCTATATATCTGGACTCGACTATAACTCTGGTTGAACACTGGGTCTCGATGTATTGCTGTATTAGTTTCTTACTGAGTCTATGTGCTCGCTGACTGTGACTCTAGCTCGCTACGTACGTTCGTTCTTCGTGCGTTCGTTCTTTTTGGGTATTCTCTAGCAGTAGTATATGTATACTATGGGTGAGTCCATTTGTGTAAAAAGGGGAGGACCCCTCAACACAAGTTCTACTAAAGTCTGGGTTAAATTTGAGACCTAATAGTCCCTTCAAGGCACGGGACCTTCCAGAGGGAACATCTATTTATCGTGACTTGTGGTAGTTTGGGCTCCGATCGACGATGATGGAATGTAACTAGTTTGGATTTCAAGGTATTGAATGTAACCAGCCCGTTTTTGCCCCACTGAGACGTTAGAGGTCGGTCAGAGGAGAGATCAGTTGCCAATCGCTAGTCGTCTCAATTTTTCAAGGTGCCCTCATATACCGTTGTATCATCAACATGAATATTCACAAATGATCAGAGTATACTTTTAGGCAGATCATTTATCTAAAGTAGAAAGAGAGTTGAACAGAGAAGCAACCCCTAGGGGAAGGCGACTGTGTTGATTACGAGGGTTTTGGAGGAGTGGCTGTTAAAAACTACCTTCAGGGACCTACCATTTTTTTTAAGCGTTTCACCTCAAGCAAGGCGGGAAGCCACTAGGACGCAAACGGTTTCAGAAGATTTGGAGCACGATCAGATAGGAGTGATAGAAGAAAAGATGAGGAGAAGGGTCGTGGATAGATCAAGGAAACTGGAGATGTCGATTGATATTACATTTGAATAGTTGGAGATGATGGCTCTCAGGGAAACTGGAATAGGGAAGGGAGTTCCACAGGTGAGAGGTGCGAGATATGAAGCTATTGGAGTAGAAGAAAGTTTCTACAGTGAAAGGGTGAGAGCGGGAGGCCAGCCTTGGAGGGCGCTTGAACTCATGAAGTCTGGGAACCAGCGAATGCAGCTTCTCGGAGCAATTGCCATGAAAGTATTTGTAAAAAAGACAGAGAGAGGTGACGGCGCGTCTGTGAGAAAGTGACTGTAGACGAGATGCCAGAACAGGGCCAATTATTTAGGAAGGACTTTATTGAAAAGGCACTTTCAGTGATTCCATAACTAGAGAGCATGAGCAGAAATTCTTTGCGTCCCACCTTTGCCAAAGGCCTTTGAAATATCTAATATCAACATCCATCACCTCACTGATTCTGTGAGTAATGGCAGTTAGGGCATCAGCAGTGGATAGGGCCGACTGAAACTCGTACTGCTTATTAAATTTAAAAATAAAGAAAAGAATGTACCATCAATTCGCCTAGATGGAACGAGCTACTGGACAGTTTGCTCGCAGAGGAAGAGAAAACTTAAGGAGTCACAGATGTGTTTCTACAGAAGGATGTTGAGAATACCGAGAATGGAGCATTTAAGCAACGCAGTTTTAAGGAAAGCACGAACAAAAAGGGTCATTATACATGAAATCAGAAAGTGAGAGCTGAAATTTCAAAAACTTATATTGAGAAAAGAATGCTTGGAAATTTTGACACTCAGAGGACAGTGATACTAAGTGAGATAATTGGATAGTAAAAAGATAGGTTGGATATTAAAAAGACAAACATTGTTAAGATCTACAAAGAATAGGACGTTGTGGAGAGTCATGATCGCTTACGTCTTGAAAGGATACGGCACATAGAAAAAGTCCAGTTTATCGTAATATCCAACGTTGTGTTCCCATCACTCGATAACTTTACAATATCTTGTCTTTTTATATAAGTCATATTTTGCTTGCAACCCATGACAACCATTATATATCTGAAAATAATAAATATATATCAATAACTATATATATATATATATATATATATATATATATATATATATATATATATATATATATGTTCGCAATACAAACCATGAACTGCACAATAAGATATCTACCATTAATTTATTGTAAATATTTCCATTAAAAATATAACTGAAACTCACATGCAATATTTATCATCGACAGATGCCAACATCGGTTGCTTAATTTCGAAGTTTATTATGAAGAATTGTCTTGCATAATATCTGATATGAACGGAGGCAAAATAGATAGATAGATAGATAGATAGATAGATAGATAGATAGATAGATAGAATGAGATATATATATATAAATACAGAGATAGATATATAGATGGATAGATATGAAGAGAATGAGATAGATAGATAGATAGATAGATAGATAGATAGATAGATAGATAGATAGATAGATAGATAGATATGAACAGACTTAGAAATTAAGTATCAATTTTCTTTATTTTCCATATAAAATTTCATTTTTTCGAAAGTTAGCAACTAGTAAATATATAAATTATTTACTTTATAACGTGAGGCCATCTTCATTCTTTTTTTTCTTATCATCCGAATTAATGTCCCCCCAAAATACGCTTTCGTGATCACTAAGTGGTAAGTTTGTGAGAAAGTTTACAAAAGAAAATAAAGGTGGGCTGTAGAAAGAAAGAAGGAAAGAAAGAAAGTAAGAAAGAAAGAAAGAAAGAAAGAAAGATAGAAAGAAAGAAAGAAAAGAAAAAAGAAAAGAAAAAAAAGAAAGTGCGCTCTAAACTAATAATACCAAAATATGTTTCTAAATGGCGCCAAAGATACTTTCCCATTGATGTAAGCGGGGATCTTGTCAGGTTATCGGCTGCTGAAGCAAAGTAAAAAAAAGGAAGAAAAAATGGCACACGTGGTCAAAATTGGGCGAGAGGCAAGAGGAAATTTTTAAAAAAATGTTATTCTTTGTCGCAACACGAGTCGACGTCTTTTTATTTATTTCCTTATTTCCTTTTTCTTTTATTTTTCAGTCACTCTTCCTTGTCCCGAGGGAGATTAACATGGCCGGCAAGACTAATTCTCTCTCCAGTTGCGAACTATCTGTAACCAGACAAGTTTTGATAGCTAATAGGGGGTCCGTGTGATGAATTGGGACTGCTTTGTGGTAGCTGTGCTACCGATATTAGTAAAGGGTCATTCGCGTGTTGTCCTTCAGGGTGTCGAGAAGGGGGTCTCGAAATTATAACACCTTGCATCAGTGGGAGTAGATAAACAGTCAACGACAGAAAGCGACAGAGAGAGAGAGGGGGAGGGAGAGAGGGAGAGATAAAGAAAGCGGTTGTAGAGTTGCAGAATGTAACAACGAAAGTGAAAGCAAACGCGACGAAACAGGCGCAAGTACAAACATTAACAATAATATCTATGTTTTTAAGAATAAAAGTGATGCCGAAGAACATACTTTTTGTTTTAGCGCCATGTCCCTTCAGGCCGTAGACGATCATTACTTTCCACAGATTGAATATTCTTTTATGGTGTGACGTCCTGTGAAATTAACAATATTCAAAAACAAACCCCTTAAAAATTAATTACATTTTCCTTTTCTGTCATGTTCAACAAGACATATTTAAAAGAAACGTTGATGCCCAAATATGCGCTAATACATACATACATACATATATATATATATATATATATATATATATATATATATATATATATGAAAGTATATAGAAAATAGGAAAGAACTGGTTAGGTAAATAATCCAAACTTCTTTAGTATTTTTGTTATTATTTTTTAAAAATAGTGCTCGATACAAAAGTAGAGCATAAATATAATTATTTATTTAAAAATATGATTCCAACACGCTACATAAGAGTTCTCATGTTTCAAAACAAGAGCTGAAAACTTCAATATAATTATTTGAATTAAATTGAATTAAAGTAAGTTCTGTTCCATCTTCGAGCGAAATTTTTTTGGAATAACTTATTTCTGAAATTTACGTGTTTTAATAGCATATTCATTATTGAAATCTCTCTCTCTCTCTCTCTCTCTCTCTATATATATATATATATATATATATATATATATATAGAGAGAGAGAGAGAGTGAGAGAGAGATAGAGAGAGAGAGAGAATTAATACAAGTAAGGTGTGGCACTTAGCTGATAGATGTTATTTTCAGCATCCAGACTCCAGAGTTTCATAGATGAACCCTCCGGAAATCACTCGAGCCACTCGTCAGAAGATATCAGCAATTGACTTTATATTTCTGGATTTTTCTTTTTTTTTACTTTTTGATATGCACTTTTCATTGGTGCAAGTTTTCCTTTTCGTAGTGATTGTGCGCGTACGTTTATACAAAGAGAGAGAGAGAAAGGGAGAGTGTGTGTATTTGGGTAGCAAGCCTTCTTTTATGCATGTTTAATTAAACTGATGGACAAGGAATATCTTGTGAGATTTGTTTGATATTTTTTCTTGTGTTCTTACAATTTTTACTTTTTGAGGACTAATAGTCATTTTCCAAGCGTAACTTGGATGTGGCACAAGGCCGAAAGTATGGTGCACCCAGTGAGGATCGCATTCACTACTCAGTCATAATTGTTCTAGCGAGACAAGCTTGTTAACCATTGCAACACCACGAGGTGCCCCTTTGAGGACTATTATGTGGAGAAATCGGTTGCTTTCATATGTTAGACTTCTTTAAGTAGGAGTAGTGGTAGTTGTCGTTACAACGGCTTTGTTAAAAAAAAATAAATAAATAAAATAGACCCCTGGGATTCTTGAATGGATTTCGATCGTGAACATCTAGAAAATTCGTTAGAAACAAAAAAAGTTCTTAATTGTAATATCAATTTTCCTACATGCCAGTGAATACTGACCAATTTCCTAGTTGATGAATAGAAGACTCTAAAAGAACAGAGAATACCATGGACGGAGTATGTAAGCAACGAGGAAGTTTTAAGGAAAATGCAAAGAAAGAAGACACTATCAAAGAGAAACAGTTGAGATTTCTAGGACATATAATGAGAAAAGAGTGCTTCGAGAATTTGACCATTTCACGTTCACTTAGATTTTAAAATTATCCACTCGTTTGTTAAAGAAATCGTATTTTACGTCTTGATTTTTACGGTGAAGTAATGGATAACGGCTCGGATTGAGGAATCGAAAAGACGAGTTCGAATTCCAATCGAACCCATTACATTCACTTACGTGCTAATACCCTTAGGAAAGTTATAAATCATCTTCTCCCCACCTCAAGCTATGGGCAAATAGCAGGACAGACCGGATTCTATAGCCTTGGATGGCAACTGGTCTACTGCAGAAAGAAATGGCAATCTACTGCGGGAAAAATCTGCCTCGTCAGTCATGTATCGAAACTGACCGTTTTTTACCCAAGCGATTCAGCAGATCCATTCTACAGTTTTCTATAAGTCGTAATACCTAAGGAAAGAAAAAGATCTCGCACTCTCTTTTTCTTTCTTTCTATTTCTCTTTATTTCGCACTCTGTCTACCTGCGCAAAATGGCAACTAAAAAAAAAAAAAAAAAAAAAAATAGGAGTTAATTTACTGTCTCTGTACAAACTTAATTTGCCAGTCGTTTCAGTTCAAATTTACCAACAATTTAAGATTAATTTTTCGATCATTTCAGATCAACTTTAGACCTTAAAACTTTGATATCGATTTATACGATTTCTTTTTTAAAACCGAGACTAAATTTGACACAAAACCATATTTTTCATTAGAATATTCCCCAGTAGAATTCAAGTCAGTTATTTATATGTCATACGTGATACACAGTTTAACTATCATGCCTCTTTCAATTCATGATTGACTTGCCAGTAGATGTTCCCGCAGTAGGTTGCCGTTTCTTTCTGCGGTAGACTGGTTACCAACAATGGCTATAGGACCTAAAAGGGTGTAAACACGGGTTAAAAGGAAACTGACACAACGGCCAAGTTTCTGTTTTTAATTTTTAAAGGTTAAGTCAGACTATTCGATTTGCAAATTATGTATAAATGTCTGATAACCAATTTGATATAATGATATGGTTATTAGCTTAGTTTTTTTCCGAAGCCACAAGCATAGGGCACTCAGAGAGGATTAAATTCACGTAAGACCAGCTTTCTAACCATTGCTATACAACGAGGTGCGATTACTTAAAATTTGGTATTTGAAATGTATATTAGTGTTGAACTCTTAACTATTAACACCAAAAGCAGCAAATGTGTTTTGAAGAAGATTCTATTGAACAATGAACGAAGAATCTACTTCTGCATTTCCCAATTTGATAAAAACGGAAAAAGAGAAAAAAAAAAATGGCAAATAAATTTGTGTAGGACGTTAATAAATACGAGCTTAATTCCATTTATAAAAAAAATCTAAAAAAAAAAAATCTCTTTTGATCTGCCTGTCTGTATGCATAAATTGTAAAGCTAACTCTTAATTTATTTGTGCGATAACGTATCCTATTTGATCTGTAGTACGAAACATTTAATGCGTGTAAACATATTGCATAAAAACAATGTTGATCATGATAATTTTTTTTGATGCCAGTTTAATGTCCGTTGACCGCTAGTTGCATTTCATAATTACAAAAAAAAAAAAAAAAAAAAGAAAAAAAACGATGACCAAAATATGATACTCTTCTTGAGTAGATGGGTAAATAATGGTGAAGGTAGGCTTTTGGAATATGATTATAGTCTGGGGGTGTTAGGCAGCATATCTTCATTCAAGCAAGTATGGTTGAATAATCTAGCCATATTATGTCTTTATTTTTATTTTAATCCTCTCAAATTCACGAACCAGTTTCTTAATAAAAGAAATGAAAAACTACGGCGCATTCCTTAATAAGTTTAATAACGACATCAAGAAATTGATCGACGATGAAGAATGAAGAAGAAACGTGAGGCAATATAAATGTGGTTCTACAGAAGGATGCTGAGAATGCCGTAAATTGAACATGTGAGCAACGACGAGGCTTCGAGAAAAGAGTATTTAATACTTAGAATCAGATATTGAAAGTTGAAATTTCTAGGCCACATAATGAGGAAAGAGTGTTTAGAAAATTTGACACTAACAGGATATATATAATTAAATACACAATGTAATGTCTTAAAAGTAAGTGTTTTTTTTTTCTTTCAGGAGGCATCCTTTTTACTTATCTATTTTCAAATTTCATGACTAATTTTCCTTATTAAAATTTAAAGTTCGCTTTAATGTTCACTTATATTATGTTGGTGCAAAAATAATGACGTAATAATGTCGTTTTTTGACGTATTTTTAACGTCAAAAAACGACATTATTACGTCATTATTTTTGCACCAACCTAATAACTACATACACACGCATATATATATATATATATATATATATATATATATATATATATATGTAAGTGAACATTTCATATTGGACGCAATCGTCAGGCCGCGAATGCTGGATTTTTCCTCGGCTATATATGTGGGTCAGTGGTGCATTGTGGGTAATCTATTCTGGCGGTTATTTGCGGGAGTGGCTTTTTTATTTATTTATTTGTTTAGGATGATTTATTTCACTTGTTTTTCATTTTCATCTTGTATTATTTATTCTTTTCGTTTTTTAGTGTTTTATTGACGTAGTAAAAAAATTGGGGGTTGCTTAGGCCGCTTATTTAATAGTTTCTTTTGGCCTCGGAAGATAATTAAAGCTATTTATTCTTCCAATGTCTAGATTGCTTGCCGTGGTCTATTCTGTTATTTTGGCGGGTGGACAGTTTAGGTAATGCATGCAGAGGCATCGTCCGGGAATGATTCATTTTGAATACTTAAAACGCAGTGCAACACTAAATGCACATGCATACGTCCAGCAACTGCAACGTGTCCATAAAACCTTTGTTGTAAAGCGTCTTGCGCATGTCGATAGGAAAAATGTTATTCTCCTCCATGGCAACGCGAGGCTGCTTGCTACAAGAATAATACATAAAATTCGGACGTTTATACATTGGAATTTTGATTCGAACTTGTTATGGTCCAGGTTTGGACCAAGGAAGAACAACACGAACACAAGAGTAGAAATAACGAAGGTATACTACACGAAATAATAATACAAGATGTAGAAGATGTTAGTATGACTGTCAGTCTGGTTTGGACTGAGCTACTATCGGCTCGACTCGATTCGTCCCTCTCTCTTGAGAGGCGTAGTATAGTTAGTGTTAGGAAGGGGTTCATTCTGTAGTGATACAGAACCCTTATGACAGAACCTTTATTAAACAAAAGTTTCCTAAGTCAGCCAAGAATAGATATGAATACAATATGGCAACTAGTAATACAGAGTGCTAGTGAAAAACAACAATAACAAAAATTATAATATGAGGTCTGATAAAAAAAGTAACTGAGACATTAGATTTATATATCCCTAAATTTCATACACTGATATCCCCAAGGACACAGATCCCAGTGGATAAAAGTGTTGGTTGAAATAATCCATTCATTTGACCCAAAGAGTTGCGAGTTCAATACGGCAGAGTTGGAGAGTTGAGTTACTGAAACTGTATGGAATCTACCCTAGTAGACTAAATAAAGGGTTTGGTTCGAAGTTCCAACGTATATCACGTGAAGAAGGCTGAAACGTCGTGAAGTATAATGCATCAAAAACAAAACTGCTTTGTATTACTCACCACAGAGAACCATCCCTTCCTCCCATTAGAATGTCTGACGTTCAACTCCACGAGAGCACCTCTTTGCGAATGCCCTGTCTCACATCTGCTGACCTGAGATGGAACAATTACATAGAGTCAATAGCTTCGGCCATCGCAAGAAAAGTTGTCTCCCTGTGCCGCACCAGGAAATTTTTCTCGCCGGGGTTGATCCTTCAAATCTACAAATCAACCATTCGCCCTTTCATGGAGTATTGCTGCCATATATGATCTGGAGCCCCTTCTGTTTGTCTCAAGGTCCTTGATAAAATCCAAAGACGTATATGCAATGTAACTGGCCCTGATCTGGCATCTCGTCTGCAGTCGCTCTCTCACAGACGTGCTGTTGCCTCCCACTGCCTTTTTTTTTTACAAATACTTTCATGGTAACTGTTCAGATGAACTGCTTTGGCTGGTTCCCAGATTTCATGAATTTAAGCGTTCAACTAGGCTGGCATCTCGCTTTCACTCTTTCACTGTCGAAACTGTTAAATGTAGCCGTCTCTTCTACTCCAATAGCTTCATGTCTCGCATTTCTCGCCTGTGGAACTTCCTCACCCTTTTCTTGTTTCCCTGATAGCTATAATCTCCAACTATTCAAATGTAACGTCAGTCGACGTCTCCAGATGCCCTGATCTATCCCCTAACCTTCTCTTCATCCTTTCCTCTATCACTCCTATATGTTTGTGTGTGTGTGTGTGTGTGTAAGTTAAGTGCATTTTAAGGGAGAATACTAGTTAACAAATATTTTTTTGTGTAAAATAAATGCATTTTTCATTTTGTTAATACTGGATTAATAATGCAACCCTCATACACACACAAAGACCCTCCTATATATATATATATATATTATAATGATGCCCATCTCGTACAAGGCCCAAGAGTCACTCGAGATAGAAGAGAAGTTTACAGGGTAAGAGGCAGAAATCGATCACTCATACATGTTTTGTTAAAATGACTGACAACGTACTTCTGTTAAGTTTTTTATTGAATTTTTCTTATGTCCGAACAAGAGTTTCTTTTTAGGAATTTAATGAGCGTAAAGTACCTTGTCAGTCATTTTTAATGATATACCCAGACCGCCCATATATCCGTTAGGATTCTTTTAAAAGCAGTCCATACTACGAAATGATGAGGTAAAAATACTATCAATTTTATTATCGATTACACATTTTAATTTGTATTTGCAATACAAATTATTGTAATAATTATTGTTATTGTCACCCCAGAAAGTAGTTTAAATTACAATATCAGCGCTTCTTTTTTTTTCGGTCGGGGAAAAATTTTATGGCCCGAAAATGAATGAAAAGCGCAAAAAACTCCTTAATGCAAATATATCCTGATATAAAGTATAAAAATAAATTATTTGACGATATCAATAAATATATATTTTATTTCTTTATATTAAAAGAGAAATGTCTTCCATAAAATATACTTTTAATACAAGAGTACTAATTAATACAAAAGGCTAAAAAAGAAAGTATAGAGTTCCACTGGGCTCCATAATTAACACAAAGCGTGAAAATTTGATGTAATAGCTTAAAATAGGTATAGTATTTTTCAAAATAATAAGTATACTTTTTTATTACACATAATTTTTCATCACGGTAGCAAATCAGCGTGCAACTTTTTATCTATTTACCATCAAGCTATATGATGCATAAAGCTTCCTCACATTTCTAATAGTCGTTTATAAAAAAACGTTATAATGTAGTGTAGTGAATTGTATAAATATATTTAGCATATTTAAATTTATTTAATAATGTTTATTATTTTTCACGCACATAACAGTTGCAATATAAATATACAAGTGTTTGTTTAAATACGTGGAGAATGTGTGTAGAAAACGAATACAGAATTTTCTATTAAAACTATCGTAAAAGCTGAAAACATCCCTAACTCAAGAACCCCTTGTCTGAATTTAATGACATTAGGCACAGTACTAGGGAGGGGCTCAAGGTTCAATATACACCTAAATTGGTTGGGGTACTATGTACCGTGAATACCCATACAATATTCCATGGAATATTAGTGTTTAACCCTTTTTATTATATCCTTACTCTGTCCTGGACATTGAGTTCTACCTGGATTCTATCCTCTCGGAATTTTTTTTATACAAAATATATATGTATGTGTATGCATGTATCTATATATATTTATATATTTTGCATATGTATGTGTATATTTACCACTAATATTATCTCTCTCTCTATATATATATATACACACGCATACACGAACACACACACACATATATATATATATATATATATATATATATATATATATATTGCAGATACTTGTATGTGAGAGGCAGAGAAAGATATAGAGAGAGTGAGAAGAAGTGTTGGGTCAGGAAAACACATTGTTAAACAAAAAAGTAATCTTGTATGATACTGCAATAATCACTGAACGTTGATGTCACACCATACGATAAATGAAGACAAGTGTATCAGGGGTTTGACCAGAGGGAAAAATTTATATATATATATATATATATATATATATATATATATATATATATATATATATATATATATATATATATATATATGTCTCTATCGACACACACACACACACACACACACACACATATATATATATATATATATATACATACACACACGCACATATATATACATATACACACACATATATGTGCGTATGTCTGTACGCATATATATATATATATATATCGCATATATATACGTATGTACAAACAAATACATATATATATATATATATATATATATATATATATATATATATATATACGCATATGTCCATATATTTACAAAGGTAAATATAAATGGCATATATATTCACATATACATATGTGCACATATATACACGCATATATGTACATATATATTGGCGCACGCGCGCACATACACACATAAACACACACACACCCGCACGCATATATATATATATATATATATATATATATATATATATATATATATGTGTGTGTGTGTATAACCCCTATATATATATATATATATATATATATATATATATATATATATATATGCACACGAACAAGCAAAAAGTAAAGTTTTCAATTGAAGAGACACTTGAAGAACATCTTTTAGACTCTGTGAAAGCATTCACTGAAAAAGTCTGGGTTTTGGAGGCTTGAGTGATACTGTAGCTAAGAATGATAAACGCGCGCTCGCACACACACACATTCACACATACATAGGTGTGTGTGTATTCTTATATATGTGTGTGTGTGTTTATAGATGGACAGAAAAAAAATCATCGTTGTTCTGTGAGTTCAATGTACAAAGCGGCATCTTGGTCAGTACTCGAAAACTGAATGAGTTTACAGAGAGATTCCGTTAGTGGAATAACTTGAGTGGAATGTCTCAGTTTTCTCGATTGGAGCCGGATAGAATTATGACGGTGTCTTCAGAGTAGTGGTTATGGTTGAAAGTATGAAGAACGGATATTAGAAGAACACTCACGCACACAAAAGATATAATCACTTGTTCAACAAAGATCTGCTTCTTTTTGGGAAATTGCAGAAGAGAAGAAGATAAGATACGAAGATGAAAAGAACGGGAATAAAATCGAGAATGAATAAGAAGAAGAATTAAAAAAAATAGAATGAAAATAGGGATAGAGAGGGAAGAATGAAAAAAAGAGGATAAAAGTGAGCCAAGAAAGAGGAAGAAAGAAAAATATATGAGAAAGAGAGAGAAAAATCGGAAGAAAGTGCAAAGATGAAAGGCAATGAAAAAGAAAACGAAAACAAAGAACGAGAGGAAAGTGATCAAAGAAACGAAGAAAAAAAGAATGTAAAATAAAAAAAGAAAGTTAAAGATGGTAGAATCAAAAAAGGCAAACGAAGGAGAAAGATAGAATAATGGACGAAGGAAAAATAAAAATGTAAAAAGAAAAAACGAAAGTGAACGAAAAACAAGGAAGAAAAAAAGAGATAAATAAATTGAACAAAGAAGGAGGAACGAAAGAAATTAACAAAAAAAAAAATAAAAAACGAAAAAGAAAAACACTGACCGATAAATTGAGGTAGGAAAGAAAAAAGTGAAAAAGTGAAAAAGAAAGAATATAGAAGAAAAGAAAGAAAAATAAAAAAACTCATGAGAGCGAAAGATAAAGAAAATGAAAATAAAGTAAATAAGCGATGGTTGGTGTAAGTAAAAACAAAAGAAAGAATAAATAAAATAGATAAAACGAAGAAAAGACGAAGGAAAAAAAAAAGAAGGAAAAAAGAAGCAAAAGTAAGAATGAAAGAAAGCAGTGGACATTAGAAAAAAAAAAAAAAAAAACAATATAATAAAATAATGAACAAGAAAGTTAGCGAAAAACGAGGGAAACTCGGAGAAAAAGATAAAACGTGAATAATGAAAGAGAATGATTGGGAGAAAAGCAAGGAAGAAAAATAAAAAAAAAGCGAAAGAAAGGAGAATAAAACAAAAGAAATGGGATGTTAAAAAACACAAATAAAAATTAAAAAGAGGGGGAGGAGGAAGTAAGTTAAATGAAAAGGAATCTGAAGGAATATAAAGAGAAAAAGAAGGAAAACCAAGAAAATGAATGATTTGAATATGAATATTTCATAAAGGCAAATAAAATAAGAAAGAAAGATATAATCAAAAATAAAGATAAACGAAAGAATGTAAAAGAAAGAAAGAAAGAAAGAAAGAAAGAAAGAAAGAAAGAAAGAAAGAAAGAAAAAATAAAATAAATTAAAATAAAGATGCAGGAAAGAATAATGGAACAGAAAGAAAGAAAGAAAGAAAGAAAGAAAGAAAGAAAGAAAGAAAGAAATAAAGAAAGAAAGAAAGAAAGAATGAAAGAAAGAATGAAAGAAAGAACAAAGTGTAGGAAACAAGAATGGCAGGAAAAAAGGAAAAAAGAAATTTTGGAAGAAATAAAGAAAGAAAGAAAGAAAGAAAGAAAGAATGAATGAAAGAAAGAAAGAAAGAAAGAAAGAAAGAAAGAAAGAAAGAAAGAAAGAAAGAAAGAAAAAATAAAATAAATTAAAATAAAGATGCAGGAAAGAATAATGGAACAGAAAGAAAGAAAGAAAGAAAGAAAGAAAGAAAGAAAGAAAGAAAGAAAGAAAGAAAGAAAGAATGAAAGAAAGAACAAAGTGTAGGAAACAAGAATGGCAGGAAGAAAGGAAAAAAGAAATTTTGGAAGAAAGAAAGAAAGAAAAAAAGAAAAAATAAAATAAAATAAAATAAAATAAAGATGCAGGAAAGAATAATGGAACAGAAAAAAACGAAATAGAAAGAAGGAAAGAAAGAAGGAAAGAAAGAAAGAAAGAAAGAAAGAAAGAAAGAAAGAAAGAATGAAAGAAAGAACAAAGTGTAGGAAACAAGAATGGCAGGAAAAAAGGAAAAAAGAAATTTTGGAAGAAATAAAGAAAGAAAGAAAGAAAGAATGAATGAAAGAAAGAAAGAAAGAAAGAAAGAAAGAAAAAATAAAATAAATTAAAATAAAGATGCAGGAAAGAATAATGGAACAGAAAGAAAGAAAGAAAGAAAGAAAGAAAGAAAGAAAGAAAGAAAGAAAGAAAGAATGAAAGAAAGAACAAAGTGTAGGAAACAAGAATGGCAGGAAAAAAGGAAAAAAGAAAATTTGCAAGAAATAAAGAAAGAAAGAAAGAAAGAAAGAATGAATGAAAGAAAGAAAGAAAGAAAGAATAAAAGAAAGAAAGAAAATGAATAGAGAACAAAATGTATGAAAGAAGGGTGACAGGTAGATAGAAATAAAGAAATCATGGAAGTATCAATCACAAAAGAAAGAAAGAAAGAAAGAAAGAAAGAAAGAAAGAACGGAGAACAAAATGTAGGGAAGAAGGATGGCAGGAAGAAAGGAAAAAAGAAATCATGGAAGAAGAAAGAAAGAAAGAAAGATTCAGGAAAGAAGAATGGAGCAGAAAAAACGAAATAGAAAGAAAGAAAGAAAGAAAGAAAGAAAGAAAGAAAGAAAAAGTAAAGAAAGAAAGAAAGAAAGAAAGAAAGAAAGAAAAAGTAAAGAAAGAAAGAAAGAAAGAAAGAATAGAGAACAAAGTGTAAGTAAGAAGGATGGCAGGATGAAAGAAATAAAGAAACCATCGAAGTATTTATCATGAAAGAAAGAAACAGAAAAATAAATAAAGAAAAGACAGGAAAAGAGAAAGAAGAAGATAAAGAAATATAAAAGGAAATTATATTAAAAGGAATGAAGAAAGAATGAAAGAATAAATAAAGAAGCAAAAAAGGTGAAGGAAAAAACATAAAGCAAAAGAAATTAATAAAAAAATAAACAAGCAAAGAACAAAATGTAAGAAAGGAAGGAAGGAAGGAAAGCAATAAAGAAAGAAAGAAAAAAAGTAAATCGAACTAAATTTTAAAAATTAAATAAAACCAGAACAAAAATAAAATTAAATAAAATAACCAAGGAACTGACAAAAATTTGACAGGAATTTCTCAGCATCATGGAAAAATATTTTTGCTTGTCCGTGATGAGGTGTTGTCATGAAACGACAAACAAAAAAAAAAAAACTTGCATTTTCAAGGAACGAAGCAACGAAAATGGTACGTACAAAACAAATAAGTAGACGAGCGAAATTTGAAAAAAAAAGAAATAGAAAAATAGAATAAGAAATGAAATATGAAATAAAACAAAGTGAATTGACAAGAGAACTTTAAGGACAAGGCGATGGATTTGATAGGAAAAGTGGAGAAGAAAGTTTGTCATAAGAGATACGGAATTTTCAAGTCAAAATTTTATCGTTTGAATCTGTTGCGAAAATTTTTCCGACGCCAAAATTGATTCAGCAGATATCCAATGACAAGGGACTGGTAAATATGTCACCATTGCATCATCAACAAATTTCGAGAGTAAACGTGTTAATGATCCAAGCGTAGGGCGGACGCATAAGAGGAGGCGTCGGTTATTGGAGGAGATGATCAAGAAGTCCTACTACTTGATTGTTTCCATCAGGCATCTCCAGTTTGGCACCACTTTTTCGCGGCATCAGCGAAAGGTGGTCACGAGATCTTATCTAAAGACTGCAAACATTTGAACAAGTGCGTATATATCCTTAACAATATTGAGACTCTGTGGATGCAAACCATGTCGTATAATTCGTTTATGCATGTCTATATTTGATTTTAGATCTATTTTCTTTCCTATATTTTATTTTAATTTGTTTAACGATAAAAATTATTCAGAAACTTCCTTGATCGTATCAGATAACTCATTTCTATAAAGGTATTCATGAAAATATGCTGTGTGCGTGTCTGCGTACATCTGTGTGATATATTTACCACTGAATTTTATCAGTATTTAAACTTATTCTAAAACTTCATCTAATGTGTTCCTGTCTTCGTACGCACGTTACGCCCTATCATTACCACAGATAAATAATGGACCAATCCGTTTTGAATTCATAGAAAATAAAAGGATATATCAGAGACTCTATCTGGTTTTTGTGAGAAAAAGAAAGCATACATAATACATTAGAAAGAAAGGAAGAAAGAAAGAAAAGAAACAGAAAGAAAGAAAAGAAAGAAAAAAGAAAGAAAAAGAAACAGAAAGAAAGAAAGAAAGAAAGAAAAAGAAACAGAAAGAAAGAAAAAGAAACAGAAAGAAAGAAAGAAAGAAAGAAAAAGAAAGAAAGAGAAAGAAAGAAAGGAAGAAAAAGAAAGAGAAAGAAAGAAAGAAAGAAAGAAAAAGAAACAGAAAGAAAGAAAGAAAGAAAGAAAGAAAGAAAGAAAAAGAAACAGAAAGAAAGAAAGAAAGAAAGAAAGAAAAAGAAAGAGAAAGGAAGAAAGGAAGAAAAAGAAAGAGAAAGAAAGAAAGAAAGAAAGAAAGAAAGAAAAAGAAAGAGAAAGAAAGAAAAACAAGGAAAGAAAGGGAATATACAGAAAGCGGTAACGCTATCAGGTGCTTAACTCCTGCTTTAGCGAAAGGAAAAACCTTATTAATTTCAAATCTTTTTCATTTTTACCCGCTTACTTCTTTAAATAATGACCTGCATTCTTAAATTCATATGGTTTTAGTGAGTAAAAGAAAGCATACGTAATCATAAGAAAAGTGAAAGAAAAAAGGAATACATAAATAAAAAGAAACAGAAAAAAAGGAAATGTTTTTACTTGTACCCTCTTACTTCTCTAAATAATGACCTGCATTTATGCCATGTTTCGTTAATGTTTAGCGATGCGACAGGCAATTTCCGCGGGCATTTTACAGTTGTGGAAATCGCAGGGAGCTAAATCAACCGTTAAATGAAGACTTATAAAGAATATTCAAAAGGTACGAAAATCGTAAAATTTTCTCTGGTACTGATAGTATCTATGTAATTTCACGTGTGATACCTACACTGACATAGCATGAATAGAGAAAGCCGAGCCTGTCTGATAAGCCATTTAGTGTCTCTTGGTGTCGAATGAGTCATTTGATGTCAGGTGGGGATTTGTAAAGGAACTTACAGAAATTATGTTATACCTTTCGAGTATTTCAACCACAGTTGGTTGTTTTCACGGAAAGAAGGTAGAAACACGGGAAGTAAACAGCGTAAGATTTATTGAGAATGGTCCGAAGTTTGAAATGAATGTGAGTTTCCATACTATGAGTAGAAGAGATTTGAACGTCACAAAGCTAAAATGGTCTTACAGCTCAAAGGCATTTTAACCCGAGATTGAAACACGTTTCATTGATAGTGTGTTGCCGTTGTTTGATGCAAAGGGCTTCCAGGATTTTTAATCGTTATTTTTTTTCTTTTTAGATCGAGTTGCTGGCAACAAAATGTGAAGAGATGCCGTGATTGTGTACTATATTTTCAAATGGCACTTTCCCTAGAAAGATAACAAATCAATCTTTTCGAGTGGAATGTTGTATGACCAATATGTCGATGTTTCTATTATTGACAGAGACACAGTCTCCCAATGGATAAGAGAATTTATAGATATATATTTTGCAAGAAAGTTTTATTTTATACAGAAGTGCTTTTAATTACAACAAAATTGCTAAGAAGACAGTCTCTTCTTTACTGTATCTTGAGGGGTATAAGTCAACCTGGCGTACAAGTCGACCTTAAGATTTTTGCGCTAAAATTCTGAGTTAGGCCTACTTAAATTTACGTATAAGTCAACCCGCAAACATACGGTAGGCTATCGGCGGCTCAAAACTTAGGTCTACCGATAAATCAAGTTTTGTTATGTCAACTAATTATCTTTGTCACTTTCGTAATGCTCGTTGTAGTAGAGACTTTGTAATCGCAGATACAACTATAGTAGGTACCTCCACTATTTCGGCAAAAAATTTCTATATTTAAGTTTAAAATGAATTTTTTACAACGAAAAAACATTTTTGAAGATTTCATTTTAGCTTTAATTGAAAGTTTAATAATTAAATTTACGATTTCTATTAATTAAACAATTCTGGTGTATTTCAGATAGAAACTATATACATTTGATTGTCAAATTTAATTTCAAATTTTTGAATTTTCTTAAAAACGGCCATTTTCTTAATTTTAAGAAATTTGTAAACAAGCACAAATTTATCGATTTTGAAAATATTTAAAAAAATTTCTGACATTATTTTAGTAAAATTAAAAAAGTTAAAGTTAAAGTAATCTGATTTGAAAGAAATCTTTCTTACTTATAGCGTAAAAGAATAATATACAACCAATTATTAATGATCGATCCTGTTAATCTGACCCAACTATTGATGGATTGTTGAATGACGAAGCGATGACAGCTACTACGGATTACCATAAATGACATAATTTTTAAAAGTCTGAGTTTAAAAAAAAATATTCTATTTGAGTATGACCCACACTAATGGAAATACAATACATAAAATAAAATTATTTAGTGAAATAGTAAATGAAAAAAAAAAAATATTTTAAAATTTAAAGTTTACACTTTTAAAGTTGAACGGAAAATAAGAAATGCTATGAAAAGGCCACGTAAAGGGACAAAACCCTTAAATCACGTGACCTTGTAATAATACTGGCAATTTCAGTATATCATACACGGAAATAAGGAATGTATTAAGTAAAAAAATACAACATAAAAAATTATTTTTAAAAAAAGTAGCTCAACTAAATTTATTAAACTTAGCAATTTTGGATTCGTAAATTTTTTTCTACTTAATTACTACATAATATCGAGGAACCTTCTTAATACAGAGCTTTACACGATGTTAAACTATTATAAATTATTATAATTAAAATTTCTTAAAAAACGAAAAAATTCTTGTAAAAATTAATTATTCATCAGAAAAAAATTATTTCTTCAGACAATAATGTCCTTAATATTACTTATTTACAAAAGCAATTAAGAGCTTTTCTAATTACGTAATATCATAGTTTTATTGGATTCATTATTTTTCAATTCAGACAAGATTTTCAGTTAAATAGCTCAAATTTGAAAAAAAAAGTAGGTTATTTACCATCTCCAAAGACTCCTTCTTTTAACAAAAAAAAAATAATTCAGGGACGAAAGTTCATGAAATTAAATAAGTGGGGGGTAACATATTTAAAAAAAAAATATTTTTTACCAAAATTATTTAAAAACAAAATATTGCAAAAACAATTTCATTCATTTGTGAATAAGTCCTGAAAATTTCATTAAGATCGGACAATTATTTGATTTTTACAAGAATTTCCAAATCAATATGTTTTCAACGGGAAAAAAGCGCAAAAAAAACCTGTTATTTTAACGTCACCGCGATGACATAAAAAAAGAAGACTTTAACCAAAATTTCGAAAAATAATTAAAAAATACTTTTTTCTTTCATCTTAATAATAACATAAGCATCTTGACGATAATACTTTATTTTCTTTAAGTTTGTGGCATTTTTCATTTACGCTATGCTGTTTTCCCGCGAAAACAGTGGACATGGCTAAACTATAGTAATGCCGTTAAATGATTCTGGTGTCAGACGCTTTCGAATAACACTTGCTCGAAAATACTCGCTCCGTATAGTGATCCGAATAAAGAAATAGTGTAGTGAATAGTATAGAGAATAGCGGTCTGTATAGTAATAGATAATAGATAGATATCCGTATAGTATAGAGGATAGACTAGAAATGGCGATCAATTAGACACCAAGCTACTTTCTACTTATGCGTTTCCCCCTTGAAAGAAAAAATGGCTAGAAATAAGGAAAGAAAGAAAATATCATGGGGAAAAAGAAAGAAATAGCTTGAAAGAAAGAAAGAAAGAAAGAAAGAAAGAAAGAAACAAACAAACAAACAAACAAACAAACAAAGAAATAAAGAAACAAAGTCAAACAATGAAATGGCTTGAAATAAGAAAGTAAGAAAGAAAGAAATGGCTTGAAAGAAAGAAAGAAATATAGCTTGATAGAAATAAAAATGGTTAGAAAGAAGAACAGAAAGAAAGAAATGGTTTGAGAAAAAAGAAAGAAAATAGTTTGAAAGAAAGAAAGAAAGAAAGAAAGAAGAAAGAAAATGGCTTGTAAGAAAGAAAGAAAGAACGAAATAGCTTGAAAAAGAAAGAAATATGTTGGGAAAACGAAAGAAAGAAACAAAGAAAGAAACAAAAAAAAAAACATTTCTAATTAAAGACTCTTAAATATTCCAGATATGAGATACACCTGAGGGAAACTGGGAAGATCGCATTGTCCAAACTTTTATAAGTGAGCTACTTATGGACAATATATTTGACGTCTTCAATATCGACATAACATTTTTTGAATTAGTGTTTTGAAGATATGAAACAAGCCAAAGAATGACGACATTGATATTTTTTTTCGAATTTTGGCAGCTATAAAACGTTTCAAGACTTCTCGATAAGCAAACATGTTTATCAGTGGCCAAATATCTTATCTACGCTTTATCATTTATAATTCAAAACTTTAACAAAGCGAGTTACGTTGCCACTGGAAAAGGTTTGCTATTTTTTAAAGAAATATCAAGACAGAAACTGAAAAATAACATTAAAAAATTGTGTTTGGGACATTCTTGGCGACAATTAAACTATTGACTAAACTTTAACTTACGTAATTGAAAGTTGTCCTCTACCTTCAGGAAAAAGTTTTTCAAAAATCTTTGTTGTACTTATTACTTTTTGAGATTTTGAATTTCTAAGGTGGTTGTGCTGCGTAAAGATGTGTTTTTAGATAAACTTAAGAATATCGTCTTTTTTAACACTTAAATGTTTTTTCTATTATTTTATTTTGCTTATTTTTCATTTTCTTTTAAACAAACATTCTTTCATTCGTTCCTTCTTTTACTGTCTACGTTTATCAATTTATTATGCCTGCTTTAACATTGTTTACTTTCTTTCATTCTTTCTTTAATTGTTCTTGCTTATTAATCTAGAATTTCTTTCTTACAATGATAAAAGTTTCTGTTTCACTTTTCGGGTATCCTCTGCGCAACTATGTTTATAACTATTAGGTTGGTGCAAAAATAATGACGTAATAATGTCGTTTTTTGACGTAACGTCAAAAAAACGACATTATTACGTCATTATTTTTGCACCAACCTAATATTATTCGTTTCACTTTGCTTTTTGTAAGAGTATTTCAAAAGAAAGTAAATTTCAATAAAAATTTTCATGTTTCTACAATTTACAAACAGTTTCTCATACTACATCCTTTACATGTGACCTACTCGGTGTAGTGTCCATCATTGCAATAACTCGATCAGCAGACGGAGCATAAAGAATAATACCTTATTGGAAGTATTAATCCGAAAAGAACACATAGTCATTTTATGGTTCCATATTGATGGCATAAGAGATATGAATGAATGCAACGTTCGACAGGTACTCACACACAAAACAGAGAGTTCCAGGAAATAAAACGGACACACGCAAGCATGCACCTGGTGAGAGACGATGCGCAAGCGCTCTCAGAATCCTATTCAACGATCTTCTGCAACACAACAGATCATAAGGATGTGCGGGAGGAAACTTTGTAACAAAAAAAGAAATCAAAGAGAAAGACGTTAATCCGAAAAAAAACGGCCACATCCAATGTTCCGAAATTAATATTAAAGTTTTTGTAGAGAACATAAAACTCGTCGAGGCAAAGGTTCAATTTATTTAACAATAAAGTAATAATTATTATTAGCAAAAAAAAAAACGCTTATTAAATTGTTGCTTCCATTTCGATTATTATTGATATAATTATGGAAAGGCATGAAACCATCTCTCCCCCTTCCAGTTATAGGTAAATAGCTGGACAGACAGTCTATAGCCCTGGGTAGCAATTAGTCTAGAAGAAGGACAACTTTGAACTCCAAATCTGAGGACGGTCGTTCGGCTTTCTTCAGATATGGATAAATAACAGGACAGGCTATTGCCTATAACCTTGGTTAGCAACTAGCCTACGATTCAAAACCATCCAGGAGATGGTTGGGCTCTATCAGGGTATCTTTCCCAGGACGCGTAATTGCTATTGCAGTGCACGTAGGTCCCCTAGTGGATTACGGGTCTCGTAATTATAGACACGACGTTTCGGCCAAGTACTCTCTGGTCATCTTCAGCTGTTCAATGTTTGGCTGATATGGAATATCCGTTGATTTTTTACTTACTAGTGTTCACCGTATACAAGGCCCAAGAACTACTTGAGGTAATGGGTTACTGCAGTTTGCTGTATCAGAATTGTAAGATGTTAATGACGCGGTTTAGGAGGTAAAGATAACGCTTAACCCTATACTTGGACAGGTTAAGATTGTAATTATTGGGGATTCACCCACATAAGAGTCGGTTCCACATAGCAGCCGCTCTTGGGAAGACGTTGTTCAAGTGAAACCTTATCTTATATAATATATAATCTATAAATGTTATAACTTTTTTATTTTATATATATATATATATATATATATATATATATATGAAGCACAAAACACAGACAATACTAGAAAAGCAATAATAAATATTTTCAAAAATAACAGATTCGACAAAGATATAAAAACTAAACGAAGTAGATTTTCTAAATGTTACCTTCAACCTAAGAAAAGGCACATATAAACCATGTAGAAAACCCAATGATAGTTATCATTACCTTCCCAGACCAAAATAAATTATTAAATAAAAGATCTGAGCTCATCTCAAAATGCAGACATGAAAACAAATTTTTACTACGTTACTTAAAATCGAAAACTGAAAAAAATAAAATGAAATAAAAATAAATAAACAAAATGACAATAAAATATGAAAAAATAAATTAACCCAAACAAATTACCAAACTACACCCGTTAGAATAGACTAAATAGAATAAATAAATAAATAAAAATCAATGTACCCAAATAAATAAAGTAAATAATAAACAAATTATCAAACCATTATGACCAAAATATTAGTTAGACTATAAAAATCAAACAAAAAATCGGACGAAAAAAATAGCTATAACTGTTATATAACGTTAAAAGAAAAGCAATCGCCCAAACATTAGACCTAGATGACCGAATAAGTTGCATCAGCAAGGCGCAAGCCTTTATCACACTAAAAGACCACAAAGAAAATTTCAAAACCAACCCTGCATGTAGACCCCCCTAAACCCAGCCAAAAGCGAACGAGGTAAAATACGTAAAACGATACTAGAAAAAATTAATGCTGAACTTAGGAAGAAGTTAGGAGTAAACCAGTGGAAAAACACAAAAGCAACTATTGATTGGTTCCACAGAATAAATAACAAACCAAAGTGCCAATTGCTACAATTAGGCATAAAAGAATTTTTACCCATCCATAACAGAACGCATGTTAGATAAGGCCATCAACTTTGCTCAGGAACAAATAATAATAAAACCAAGCGAAATCGACATCATTAAGCACTCCCGTAAATCATTACTATTTCACAATGAAGAAGCATGGATAAAGAAAAATGGGATATTTGACACTACAATGGGAAGCTTTGACGGTGCAAAACATGCGAAATCATAGGTATTTACTTACTACACGAACTAAGCAAAATAATAGATAGAAATGACACAGGACTCTACAGGGACGACATTCTCATAATCTTAAGAAACTGTAACAAACAAAACACAGACAATACTAGAAAAGCAATAATAAATATTTTCAAAAATAATAGATTCGACAAAGATATAAAAACTAAACGAAGTAGATTTTCTAAATGTTACCTTCAACCTAAGAAAAGGCACATATAAACCATATAGAAAACCCAATGATAAACCACTCTATATACACACATCTTCCAACCACCCGCCTTCTATAATCAAACAGATACCAAAATCGATTAACCCCAGGCTTTTCGACAATTCCTCCAATGAATCCATATTTAACAAAGCTAAGAATTACTACGAAACAGCCCTAAAACATAGCGGACTCACAGCAACACTCACATACTCACTACAGAACACAATAAAAAGACCAACAGGAAAATAAATATTATATGGTTCAACCCACCGTACAGCAAAAACGTAAAAACAAACGTAGGAAAAAATATTCTTCAAACTCTTACACACTTCCCGGAATCAACCACCCTACACAAAATATTAACAAAAACACAGTAAAAATCAGCAACAGTTGCACCGAGAACATGGCACAAATAATAAAAAAAAACACAACAGTAAAATTATAAACAAACCACACGAACAAATTAAACCCACGTGCAACTGCAAAATAAAGAACGAATCTCTCTTAAACGGTAATTGTTTACAAAATAACGTAATATACCAAGCCACGATAAAATCACCAGATAATGAAGAAAAAGTATACATAGGAGTAATTGAAGGACCATGAAAACAAAGAAATTATGCACACAAAACATCTTTCACAAATAGTAAATATGCGAACAGCACAGTGCTTTCTAAGTATATCTGGAAAATTAAAAACAAAACTCACATCACACCAAAAATATCTTGAAAAATAAGGAAAAGATCATCAGCCTACAACAACCAATCAAAAACTTCCAACTTTGCTTGGAGGAAAAAATAGTTATCATTACCTTACCAGACCAAAATAAATTATTAAATAAAAGATCTGAACTCATCTCAAAATGCAGACATGAAAACAAATTTTTACTACGTTACTTAAAATCGAAAACTGAAAAAAATAAAATAAAAATAAATAAACAAAATGACAATAAAATATGAAAAAATAAATTAACCCAAACAAATTACCAAATCACACCCGTTAGAATAGACGAAATAGAATAAATAAAAAAAATAAAGAAATCAATGTACCCAAATAAATAAAGTAAATAATAAACAAATTAACAAACCATTATGACCAAAATATTAGTTAGACTATAAAAATCAAACAAAAAATCGGACGAAAAAAATAGCTATAACTGTTATATAACGTTAAGAGAAAAATAAATACTATGTTATGTAAAAATCGAAAACAGAAAGGTGTAAATAAAAATATACAGTATAATAAATAAATAATAAAAAACAAGTAAAATAAATTAATCTAAATTCATCCAAATAAATAAATAAACTAACAAACCGATCCCGATAAAGTAACCGATAGAAAAAACATATAATAGATAATCAATTCAAATAAATACATAAAGCAATAAACAAATTAAAAACTGCTCCAGCAAAAATAATACTTAAAATAAACTACAACAATCAACCCCCAAAATTGAATAAATAGCTTTAATAATCTTCACAAACCAAAACAAATCTATTAAATAAGCGATATAAACAAAATTTTTACTACGTTAATAAAAACACTGACTAATAAAAATAAAAAATAAAATAACCGCCAAAATAGACTACCCACAATGCACCACTGACCCGTATATATAAGTAGCCGAAAAAAAATAACAGCACTTATATGTGTTATGATCTATAAATATATAATCCTATAGCTGTTATTATAGATGTTATAGACGCAATGTTTAAACCACATACGTTCTAACGATCTTCATGTTTTGATTTCGGATTATATATATATATATATATATATATATATATATATAGATAAATAGATAGATAGATATATCGACTGTTGTTGTTCGTATATTGCCGTTTCTTATTTCTGAATCAGATATATATTTTTCATTCTCTGAATGAATTCGCGGACACTTGATTAACTAACACCAGTGGCCATTGCTCCAGCGATCAGAAAGAGAACAGTAGCATTTTTGTAGTCTTTAAATCCGATGGCTTTGATATATATTCCGTTATCATGGCGGGTTCGTGCGGCTTGTTCAGTTTATCATTTGATTCTGTTTAAATGATTTGAACCGATAGATTAGACCATGTGCTCTAAAACAATAAAAAAACATATCTATTGCCTCAGTGACTTGTGAACACAATATTAAAGAAAGACCTGAACTATACGTTATCTTTAATGTTAATATGCTGTATAGGTTCTTACCCTGCACATCAATACTTGATGCAAATATTGAGAGATATCAACACTAGAGCATTATAAAAACTTGATCTTTGCGACTGCAATTATTAAATTTACTTCTCCTTTCTCGATGAGCAATATTCCTCTAATATTACAAACATTTACCCATATATATATATATATATATATATATATATATATATATATATATATATATATATATATACAGTAACGAGCATAAAGATCAGAACGATGTTAAGAAAAAGGCTAAATATGAAATAACTTTTTATTTTAAAGCTTCAAAGAACATTTTTTCAAGGAAAAATAAGGATATAAAGGTAAATTATATAATTATAAAAGTATAAAGGTCAATAAACTTATTTTGATAAAGTTATAAGAGTAAATATACAACATTCGTAAAAAAATAGATGATCAAAAACATCAGAACCATTAACAAAATCATACTATTATAATGGATACATCATATCCAAATGAAAATAGCGTTCATAATTCATTAGTACTTGATGTGTAGACCTTTACTTGCAATAACAGCTTGACATCTTTTGCTACATGAGTGAATTAATGTCTTGCATTCATTAACGGATATTTTCTCCCATTCTCCTTTCAAATTAGTCCATAGTTCTTCGACGGTTTTTGGATTCTTTTCCTGAGCTCTTTCATTTAGTAACTTCCAAATATTCTCAATAGGATTCATATGAAACACTATGAACGTATAAAAAGAGTGTTATTGTAAATATACCAGCAATATATTTAAAAAAAAAAAAATATTACCAGCAATACATTTTTAGAAAAAAAATATTACAAGCAATACATGTTTGGAAAAAAATATTTCCAACAATACATTTGACTCACGACGAAAACCCTCTTTACAAAAATACGTCAATGAAAAATGATCTACAAACAGATTTTTGTAAAGAATAATTATTATACTCATAAGAACCTATTGTTATTTTTAATTTATTTTGTTTAAATGTTATTTTCTATGGATAATCATATCCGAGTAGAAGGTCTGTTTGTTAATTAAACAGTATTTTCCTTAAAAGACTTGTTGACATTAAATAACTCATTGACACTGATATACAATAAAACAAAACAAACCAAATATTGAGCACTTTAGCCTATAAATATAGCATACCATAAAGCTATATTTTATCATATATATATATATATATATATATATATATATATATATATATATATATACATATATATATATATATATATTAACAGTATTACTCGGTTGAAAAAAACTCGATGACCAAGGTAGGTTTGCCTGGCTCATTAGGATTTATTCTCTCTCTCTCTCTCTCTCTCTCTCTATATATATATATATATATATATATATATATATATATATATATATATATATATATATATATATATATATATATATATATTGCCATCTACAGACAGACTGTTTCGCTGTATCACAGCTCTCCAGTGTGGCTAGACTTTTGGTTGCTTCCAGCCGGGATCGATCCTACTCCTAAGCTATCGGCGCACGGTAGAGTGAAAGGGAAATTTTAGCGTTTTCTTTATGAAATACGCCAATACCCAGGAGAGCTCAATTCATAGTTGCAGAGCAATGCGTTTATAGCAGTGAAATATCAGTGAAATAGCGGTGAAATGTCACTAGTTTATTTCACTTTTGAGGTTATATCATTCTTACACGCCATGGAATTGCTAATATATCTGAAAATAAAAAGAAATAAATAGCGATAATTATACGATTACTTATATGTGCTTATGCTATAATGGACAAACCTTGAATCCCATACTTAAATCTCACATCACCAAATAAGTTAAAAGGGGATATTATAAGATTAAGTTCACATGGTATATTTATAATATAAATATAAGTGCTTTCTGAAAATGTTATCAACATTGGTTGGCTAACATCAATTTTACTGTGAAATATTGACTTGCATAACGAAATCTGAAAGAGCATATATGTATGGATGTACGTGCATATGTGTGCTTCTAAAATTGAAACTTTGAAATACCCTTTCTTTCAAATTCCTTATCTTTGTTTTCACAAGAAAACCAAGGAAGCTAGAATTAAAAACACTTTTCTCGAAAGATATGTTCCCTTCCCTAACTGTGGAGTTCTAACATCCATTATAGAGTTTATCCTTTTAAAGCTCCAAGAGGGAAAATCCATAGATGAGATTAAATTTCTGGAAAAAATCACCCCCAAACAGACCTCAGTCACACTGAGATTTTTATATTGCTTTTTTATTATTAATTTTTTTTGCTCCCTTTCGGTTTTAAATAAGAATAATATGTAAGTCCAACAAACACAGAAAGAAGAAAAATCAGCTTTTGATTATAAGAAAAACATACAGAATGCATTATATGACAATTTTCTGTTTCTTCTACAAACCTCTTCCTGATATTCTTGTGGTTGTCTTTGAATTTTTATTTACGATTCTTTTCACTTTTTTCTTCTTGCTTCTTAATATTCACAGAATGTTTATATAAAAATAAATATTTTCAAATTATTATTATTATTTTTTTTTTTTGATTCAACGTAATTAACAATAATTCTACACAGAATTGTTTTCAGTTTCCTGTTTTCTTACGAATTTTGATTAGGTTTCTTGCAACACCAAAATGTCTTATTTGGTATTCTTCTCTTTCTGTCACTTGTGTTTTTTTACGCATGTGTATATATGTGTGTATTTGTACGTGGGTGTGAATTTATTAGTGTATCTACGTGCGTGTGTACAGCTGCATATAAGAGTACATGTGCTTGTGGATGCGTGTATGCTTGTGTCCGCCAACATGTGTGCGTGTATATGTCAGTGCGCTGCAGTTGTGTGCACAGATTGTTTGAAGCAATGTATTCACAATAGTGTGTATTGCTGGATGTGTGTAGGGGTGTAATTCTTTGAAGCGAAGTGTCTTTGAATTTCAAAGTAAAGAAATAAGCCGATCGTCTTCTTGAAAATAGATACACAAAAACAATCTCCAAGAACAAAGATGTCCATAATGTCATTGGATGACTTTTCTACCTAGAATCAAACAAAATTTTATAAGAATTTAATTAATTAATTACACTGATAATAATTTATTTTGCCTCATATTATAAATGTATTATATTTCAAATATTTATGCATCACACATCTACCAAAACCTTTGTGTTAACTTCTGGACATTTTTAGTCCTATATCTGTCTGTTAGTTCCATTGACATTACGTAAATTCCGAGATATAAAATGATAGAAGTCAACTCCATTATATTACTAGATACGGAAGAAGAAAGACAGGCGGGGTCAATAAAACTTACCTAGCATAAGTATGGAAGACACGAAGAACAAAAAAGTAAACCAATAAATTTTATTTATTTATTTTAAGAATGAGTCAGAAATATTGATCCACAGAATTACGTAATAATTGATTACTATAGTTTTTGAGGAAAAAATATTATCATTTAAGAAAATTGTTTATCATGCAGGATAACTCAATAAAACATATTTATATTTACAATGTCTTCTCGGTATAATAATTAAATACCAAAATCATTATATGGATAGACCGAATATACTCTATTACAGGTTTTATGATAAGTTTTTTACGTAAAAATAGGGGTTCGCATTATACGCATGTAATTTTTTTGGGAGAGGTTACAAATCATTTCCGTCCTGGGTATGACGATAAACCACATCCGCGTCCTGGGTAAGACGATAAGGCCTCTGATCCTTGCCGGTAGCACCTGTTAGGGTCCCAGCTATGGGCAAATAATTAACCCCTAAACTGGGTCAAAACACTATGAAAGCGTAAAAATAGGTTTTAACATCAGAAAAACTTTTTTGTAAAAAATTATTACTAGAAATACATTATTACCAGCAATATATTTTTGAAAAAAATTAATAAAAAAAAAAAAAAATTACCAGCAATACATTTCTCGAAAAAAAATATTACCAGCAATAAAACATTTTGTCGGCATTAAATAATCCATTGACGTTGATATGCCGTAAAACAAACCAAACCAAACCAAACTAAAAAATCATTTATTTTCGGTGACTGCACTATACAAAGGTACATTTTTTGGAGGAGTTAAAATTCATTGATCGCACTATATATGAAGTCGGCTTATAGACAAATATATATATATATATATATATATATATATATATATATATCCATTGTCTACACTTAACCTTAAAATATAGTTAAAAAGTTTTTTTCATAAATAATAACATTTTACAATCGTATAGTCAATATTCTATTAGTGTATAGTAGTACACCCAAAATTTATTCGATTATTCAGCTATAAAATTGTCATGTTTTACCTTCTATTAAGTATAATTAACAAATTATATAGCGGTTTCTACATTTTTTAATTTTACCTATAGGCCCCTTTAAAAAGCTACCTGAGTAAATTAAACTTTAAATTAAAAAAAAATCCCTTTTCTGATAAATTTTATTTACTCCAATGAATCGCCAAATCATATTTTGATAGACCAATGATACATTTGTCGCGGTATTGTTTCCTAGTATCGTTGAATGACATGTCTAAACATCAGTTTTCTTGACATGCAATAATAACCCATCCACCTCCACCCTCTGACCTTATTTTTTATAATTTAGCGTTGAGTTGATGTTCATTGGTTCAACTAGACATACCCATATGTATATTTTTTAATCCTGACCTTATGCGCCCCCACCCCGTGTTAACTCACGAAAAGAGGTAAAGATTGTTTTTTTTAAATTTCCCTAATAAATCATTTTTATCCATAGTTATCAACCGTCGCCTGAAGAGATACCATCTTAGTACCGAAACACGAAAGTTTTTGTGTAGCGATGTTAATTGTTTTTTATTGTAATTTATTATAATAAAAATATTATAATATATAAATAAATATAAATATAAAAGTGAACATTGAAGTCAACACTCAGAGGCGACAGGCTGTTTCATGCTAGACGCAATCGTCAGGCCGCCTGACGATTCCGTCTAGCATGAAACAGCCTGTCGCCTTTGAGTGTTAACTTCAATATTCCCTTTTATATTTATATTTACATATGCTCTATCTCTGATATTGAGCACTGTATCTCATAAATATAGCACACATTAAAACTATATTTCTTCATATTATAATATATATCATGTTATATATATATATATATATATATATATATATATATATACTTCGGGAGAAACTAAAGACAAAAACTGTTCAACATTTGGATAGTTTTTCTTTCAGCTCACATGAACCATTATCAGGGTGGTTATCTGCACATTGCAACAGAGATGTTCACCATCAAAGATGACATCCGGTTATGTTAGCTATGCGACGATAACTGTCGCGGAATAACAGACAGTTATCGTAATGACCAGTTATCGTGCATGACCAAATGAGAGAAAGAAATTTTATCAACAGTTCCATGTGTCTAGATGCAATGTAATGTTGTGACTGGTGAACATCTCTGTTGTAATGTCCATATAAGCACTCTGATGATGGCTCATATGAGCCGAAAGCTTAAATCGAGGAACAGTTTAATGAAAAAATATCCAAATATAAGACAGTTTTTGTCTTTATTTTTCCACGAAACTAAAGCCACTATACAAAGCTTAGAACGACTCATTATCAAACATAATAGATATTCGTAGTCTGTTACATTAAATAATATATGTTTGAATGATGCGCTGCTATCCCAATACACATAAATATATATCCCATGTTGTGAAACCTAGGTAGGTAGTACTTCACTCATTAGGATTTATTTATTTTTCTTTTGCTCTTAGTACTTTTCGTTTTAACTTATTACTCGCTGTTTTGGGGGTTTTTTTATACCAGAGATTTAAGGTACTGGACGATTTCTTTCGTCCTGTTCGGAGGTTTCTTGGGCTTTCTTTTCTTTTTTTTTTTTCATTTTTCCTCGGATGACAATTTATTTTAAAATTGTGCTATCCAGGATTTCTCTCTCTCTCTCTCACACACACACACACACACACACACACACACACATATATATATATATATAAATATAAAAGTGAACATAGAAGTCAACACTTAGAGGCGACAGTCTGTTTCATGTTATATGCAATCGTCAGGACTGACGATTGCATATAACATGAAACAGACTGTCGCCTCTAAGTGTTGACTTCTATGTTCACTTTTATATTTACACACGCTCTATCTCTGATATTGAGCACGTTATTCCATAAATATAGCACACCTTAAGACTATATTTCTTCATATATATATATATATATATATATATATAGTGCTGGTATTAATAGCTAAAAAATTCATGTTTACTGCTGGAAGTATATATTAATACATATACATATCTATTTAATTTGAATATAAATTGATGTTTTTGGGTTATTTTTTTTTAAAAAAAAGAACATGTAATCCTTCTTTAATTAAAGAAGTTTAAAAAATTAAAAAGTGAATATTCACCGCTTAAAAATAATTTTAATAAATTTTCTTTCTTTACATACATATATAAACCCCGCTTATTTTAACTGCCAAATATAATTTATAGAATTAAAAAACTGTAATCCCAGCATAATATAAATTACACCAACATTACACCATAAATTACACCAATCAGATATATAATTCAAATTGCTTATGGGTCACTCCATACTCAGTTCATATTTTATTTTACATATAGCAGTGTTTTATTGTTATTAGCACTCACTGCACTGAATAATAATCTAAGTAAATTGCACGTGTTTTCCTTAAATAGTATAAAAATGTTTTGTTTGAAGATAAATCTTTGTGGCCTAACTGTAAAGCATGCCTGATCAAACGGTATATATAATTTTTTACCTCTTGATTGTTTTTTCACCTTTTCGTTAATTTCCGCGGATTCCCGTTGAATCAAACATTGGCCGTGTGACCATTAGGATGTAGGTCAGCTCATCGGTTTCCCCTTCCTCTCTCCCAACCCAGGCTCTCTTACCTCCATAATATAATTCCTGTAGCGGTGCTTTCTTCTGCCATATCTTCCACTACGTCCCCTCTAACGCCCTCTTTCTCTCTCTCTTCCTTTCCCCAACGAACGAGTATCCCACTATAAGCTGATACCATAAACAGTTTTAAAATTCTGCGAATTTTAAAATTAAAATAAGTAGGTGAAAATGATCATTAACTAAAGGTGTCTATATTTCAAATTGTAAGGAAAATTTGCTTTGTTTAATAAAAATAAACATTGGTGTCAATTTTAGCATATTTCAAATTCTATGTTGTGTTAATAGGACTCGCCTGGATTGTATCAACGGATTACTACACACACACACACACACACACACACACACATATATATATATATATATATATATATATATATATATATATATATGGCTTTTAGACTGAATCAGAATCAACGAATTGTTGGTGTCCGACATTACTGTCAGTGTGGCTCAAATGCAGCTGTGGCAAATCGTCGCCTCAGAGAAGGATCGGGCGAAAATTTTTGTACACCATGTATATATATATATATATATATATATATATATATATATATACAAACACACACAATACTATGTACATCCGATTGGCCAGTTCTGGACCCTTTCCATCGACTGCTGCGATTAAATGGCCAAGTTGAGAATACCCTTTTTTATGTGCCGTGTTCTTCGGGGCATCATGGCTCTCCACATCTTCCTGTCCCTTGTAGCTCTTTATAAGTTTTGTCTTTTTATTCTTTCTCCCAAACCCTGTTCTGTCATCTATTTTCCCGTCAAGTATGTCACGCGCTGCTTTTCCCTGTCCCTCATTTCCTTCAATCTGTCCCGTAAGTATCAGATTTTCCAAGCCCTCCCTTCTTCATTACGTGCCCCAGACATTTCAACTTCCTCTTGCTGATGTTTTCTTTTTGCTTTCATTTTCTCTAAAACCTCATCGTTGTTCATATGTTCGGTCGATGGTAACCTCAGCATTTCTCTATAGATCCACATTTCTGCTCCTTCAAGTCTCATCTTTGAGTAGATTGTCCGGCATTCACTGCCATATAAGAGGACAGAACAGTGCTGAATTCAACATGTGATTTTGCAGAAAGAATTCATAATATGCAATGGCTTTCTAATCCTACCAGACACAATGCAGCAGCTCCTTCGGAGGCAGTACAACTTTTGAAGTAATTAACGATGGCATTTTTTCGTTCAACATTGCTGTAAGCAATCTATTTTTCATCGCCTGTTATCACTTATTTTGTGTTTTGCGTAGTTTTTGTTGCGTCTGAGCAGATGCGTTCAATTCATTTTTTACCGTTAAATTAAGAGGCTCTGAAACATTGTAGTGATTCTCCGGAACTGGATTATTTTCAGTAAGCTCTTCGATTTGGCTATCTTCAACGGCTGTATATCTGCCGGAACCTTATCGCTCTTTCATATCTAAATTTCCACTTCTGAGCCTCGAACATAGGTACCGTACTCTCAGCTATGGCACTATCTCCATAAACGGCACATATTTTTCTGTTTATACAGAGTTTCTCGGAAATAAAAGCGTCTCAAACAACGAAAATGGATCTCATTTTCTATCGGTGTCAGTTTTAAGTTAAAACCATTTAAAATTCAAGATCTACACGCAAATCACAAAGAAAGACTTGTTGAGATGCCAAAATATGGATATATGTCATAAATTCCAGTCACATGTAAAACGAAATTACGTTTTCAAATACCACCTATAAAAAACAGTATGAACTTTTGTACCAACCGAGATAGATAGATAGATAGATAGACAGACAGACAGACTGATTGATTGATTTTCGTAAATATATTACAGTGTGCAGCTTATATTTTATATTATAAAGAAGCAATTTAAGATTTTGCTAACTCCTATAGATATGTGATATCTCTTTTGTTGACAGTGGACCCTAGTAATGTCTGTGTTTGAAATGAGAAAGTGAGCTCATGCATATTCTCTTCGAGATGGCAACCATCTCAGGGACGTAATACTCAAAAGTTAGATATGTCGAACTCCTCTATATCAGTTATGTAATAAATATATTTGTCACTATATGTCATTTTTATAATCCAAGGAACTGAAAATGCGGACACCCTATATGTATATACATATACATATATTCATGAAAAGACTAAAATGCCAACCAACTTCGCAACCCGAGTTTCGACCGTAAGTTTTCCTCAGGTAAGTTGACTTCAATGTCCACTTTTATATCTACATGTGCTCTATTCCAGATATTGAGCATTAAGGTCTCCTCAGGCACTTGCCCCGGGGAGAGCTTTTAGTCGAAATCCGGTTTGCGGTTGGTTGTCATTTTAGCCTTTTCTTAAATATCTTTTGTATTGAGCAGTTTTAGGCGTGTCTGTTTTGTCTTCCTTTTACATTTTTATCCGTATATATATATATATATTTATATATATATATATATATATATATCGTTGGAACTGTGTAGCGAAAAACCATATTTTAAGTCTATTAACTTATAATATTAATGCTCTGTAAATTTACATTGAGCACTTTTTTGTAAAAATAAAAATATCTATAAGAACACCGGATTATATATCTTACTGTTCTTTTTTTTATATTAATATATATATATATATATATATATATATATATATATACACACACACACACACACACACACGCACACACATATCTGTCTGTGGATGACAATATATATATATATATATATATATGTATATTTATGATGGGCTCTCCCGTCGAGTTCGAGGTATGCATTTCCGACGACTACGAACTAATTATCTGCGTGCCTATGACTGGCATGACTTTTGAGACCGGCTCGAGAATTGCACAAAAGACCACACACAGTAAAGGAGAATTTATGGTATCCAAGTGCATCAGAAACACTGTTAGCTGTCTTACAAGGGTGAATCATCCCCATTCCCTTTGTATTCCATTAGTAAGGAGTAAGTTCTACCCGGCAGCTTCTTCTCAAGAACTGTTGCCTTATAAAACAGAATCCCAGCAGGATGTTTTCCAAAACATTTTGACCTCTTCAAGTCTAGAGTTAACCGTTAACCTGCATATTTTTTTAAAATAATTTTTAAAGCAATTCGCTCCAAGCAAGGCTGGAGTGCCACTAGCTTGAAAGGGCTTACAGAGAATTGAGAACAAGAGTGAGAAAGCATGTTTGAGGAAAGAATACAGAAAAAGACGGGGAACAAGATCAAAGTATCACATGTCGATTGACATTACACTTAAATATTTGAAGATTATAGTCATTGGGGAAGCAAGTAAGGGGAAGGGAGTTCCCCAGACGGGAAGTGCGGGAAAAGAAGCTGTTTGAGAAGAAGAGACGATTACATTTAACCGTTTTGAAAGGGTGAGACCGAGATGCCATCCTGGTAACTCGTTTAAATTCATGAAATCTGGGAACCAGCGAAAGTAGCTCATTGGAACAGTCGCCGTGAAAATACTTGTAGAAGATTGAGTGATTGAAGATTATTTGTATACCAGGAAGGTCTTTTACAGTGTTCAAGCCATTTGGTATGGTGGACATTAAAGTTTGTGTTTGGGTTTGACCAATTCGTAAAAAAAAAAAAAGAAAAAAAAAAACTAATTAAGACAGGCGTGTCCGTCAACCTTAAACAATAATCTTTGTCAATTTTATTTTTCAGTCTTTATGATGGTCGATACTTGATCTATCTGTTACTGTTACATCCCCGGGCAACGCTGGGCTCTACTGCTAGTATATATATATAAAGATAGACAGATAGATAGATAGATATGCTATATTTATTGGTTAAAGGGTTCAATATCAGGAATAGAATATGGAAATATAAAAGTGCACATTGAAGTCAACATGCAGAGGTAACAGTCTGTTTCATGCTGCTAAACCCAATCGTCAGGCCACCTATGTTGTGTTTTTGGTCGACTCTCTCTCTCTCTATTTATCTGCATCTATCTATCTCTCTCTCTCTATATATATATATATTTGTGTCTTTAGGCAGCAATCTTTCTTTCATGCACATTTCATTGAATGCGACAGACAAGGTACTTTGATTTAATTTTTTATACAATTTCTCATGTGATCATTAGGTCACATAAAAAATTCTATAAAAAAACTAAATCAAAGCACCTTGTCTGTCGTATTCAATTATATATATATATATATATATATATATATATGGGGAATGCCTGAAAACGATACCACGAGTTGACCTAAGCCTTGTGAGTGAAATTGGATAGACAGAACACTTGGGGCCGTCCATAGCTGTGATAGCACGAAGTCACAAATCATCGTGGCCGAGGGTTTGAGTATGCTGGTATTGTTCAGATTGTTGATCATTCTAGATAACATGCTCTCTCTCAGAAATTGTAACTAAGGTCTGCTCAGCATAATTGCAGTATGAACAACAAGTTGGCTCCGTGGGTGTCGAAAAAGCACAAATTGGCCTGAGCGAGTGTCTGCAATAGGGATTGGCTAGCCGCCCTAGTAGACGAGTATCCTCGATTACAAGTGGCCAGCTATTATATATATATATATATATATATATATATATATATATATATATATATATATATGTATATATATATATATATATATATATATATATATATATATATATGTGTGTGTGTGTGTATATATATATATATATGTGTGTGTGTGTGTGTGTGGTTATTGATTGTAATTTATTAGTTTGTAATGTAGTTTATTATTTCTTTATGTTTATGTCGACGAGGGGCGCCGAAAAATCTCATCGTGGCCCACCTGATAACATATGAGGCAATGATTAAAGCAATAGATTTATTTTTCAACGCCTGCCTGGTCGGGCCGTGTACTTTTCAGTAGGCACTCGTATGTTTATTACCAAGTAGGTATACTCCTCTGTATGTCAATAAATTAAATGTACATCTCTGTCTATGACAATGACCATATATGGACTTGTATAAAAACCATATTTACACGTGTTATTAGGGATATATATATATATATATATATATATATATATATATATATATATATATATATATATATATATAAATGTATGTATATGTATGTATGTATATATATGGTTGTATACAAATGGAAATGCTATATATTGTTTCAAGTCAATTCTCCTGGTTACATGTAAATATATTTGCTAA
>OZ010592.1:55444318-55466818 GCA_963932145.1 Acanthosepion lycidas | reverse complement strand
ACAAAAAGAAAAATACATTTATTTTACGCACAAAAATATTTATTTAGATTTTCTTCCTTAGGATGCACACAAACACACACACGTATCACATATATATATATTTTATATTACATACATATGCATATTATATATTATACATATATTATATCACATATATATATATATATATACATATTATATATATATATATATTATATCACATATATTACATTTTATTATATTACATAGAAATCACATATATATATTTATTTATCACATATGTATTATATTCTATATATATCATATCTATCTATCTATCTATCTATCTATCTATCTATCTATATATATATATATATATATATATATATATATATACAATATATCACACATACATATTATATTACATATATATCACATATTTATCACATCCTATATATATTATATCATATATATATGCATATGTATAACATATTAAATATGTATAAGATTGTATTCATCCATGTGTATGTATGTATGTGTAGATTATCAGATTATTTTCATATTATACCATGTGCAACTGAAAATCCTCCCACATAATGGCAAGACATTACCTAGATGAAGACATGATTTTCACTAACATCTTAGCATTATGTGTGAGCAGTGGCGTATCTAAGGGTTGCGAAGGGACGGACCGCCCCGAGTGCCAGCACAGGAGGGGTGACACAATGTCACCCCCAACAAAATTTTTCAACCAGGGTAAGGGGCTAAAAATAGTCTGAAAACAGTGGTGGAGATACAGAGTTTCGCAGGCGGGCATATGACCCCCCAGAAATAATTTATGACCCCCTAGTTTTGTCCCCCTGTCAGAAATTTTCTAATAAATTGTCGGGAAATTTGTGAGTAGGAAAAATAGCAATGTTTTCAGCTTTTGATTTGAACTGATTATTTTGTTGTATTGGATTTTGTCTTGGATCATACACGTAAACAGTAACGTAGCGGTCAGTAGAGTAAAGTAGAGGTAGAGCATGTATGAAAATTTAGCTACAGCTAACCATTCAGCATAGGGTGAATCGGGGTCATTGGGGTGACATCTGAGCGGACCGCCCCGGGTGACGTTTACTCTAGCTACGCCACTGTGTGTGACGTATTTTTGGAAGATATATGTGGGAAGTGTTCCTGCCGTACCCTAAACAAGTCAAAGTATTCAAAACGAAATTGCTATTATCTATCTGATGGCGGTAAACTTTTCTTAAATATACATAAATGCTAAATATCCAAATCTTGGGCCTTTTTTCTCCAGTTGGAGTAACCCTTCTATGATTCACCATGTCTTCAGCAGTGTATCCCTACTCCCCACTTTTTGTCAATTGCTGACGAGGTTACTTTAACACATATTTGGAGGTTTTGTCCTTCTCCTAGACCGGTTGCCATCTAAGTCTGTCCTGCTACCCTCACTACCCCTTCTTTCTCACACTCTTCTTTTATATATATATATATATATATATATATATATATATAGGATATTCATAAAGTTCGTGTGCACTTTAAAGTTATACATTATTTAAAGTGCACATGAAGTTTATGGACGCCCTGTATACATTATATATATATATATATATATATATATATATATATATATATATATATATATATATACGTAAAGGGAAGAGGTTATAGTAGTTCCGACGAGAGAAAAGTGTGTATAATAAAAAGAAAAGAGAAGCCGCAAACGTTTTTGGTTGTAATGTGGATTTAAAAAAATATATATTATGCTTTATTTTCCATAATTTTGCTACACCTTAATCAGACAAAGAGTGGATATTTCCACATATTATTTAAAGGAAATGTGCAAATATCCACTCTTTGCCTGATGAAGGTGGCGAGACCGGAAACCCGTGTAACAAAATTATGGCAAATAAAGCATAATTTTTAAAAAAAATCCACATTACAATCAAAAACATTTGCGGTTTCTCTCTTCTTTTTATTACATACATACATATATATATATATATATATATATATATATATATATATATATATATATATATATACTAGCAGTATAATCTGTCTTTGACCTGGTTTTTCATTACTGGGAATTTTGGCAGTTGGGAGAGTTTAAGTTTAAAGTCAGCCCAGCTGAAAATCAATATTAGTAACAACATTTGGGTACAACTAAGACACGTCCTTAAATGGTGGGGGGGTAACAATTTGAATGTCGGGTGGCCCTGAAAACTAAACTGTATAATAATAAATAATAATATTGTAATAATTTAAAATATTTATTTTTTTATTAAAGTTTTTATATATCCAAGAACAGATAGTAAATAGTAAAACGTTGCTGAGAGTTATAATAGACAGGAAGTAGTGGAGAGCCAATGTCACCAACAATCTGGACTCAAAACCGTCACTAAAGAATTATCTATCAAACAAAAAAATACCATCGAAATCGGATGAAAACTGTGGAAACGCATAAACAAGATCCGAGCACACGCACATACATACACACGCATTTTGAGAATTATAGAAATAAGATATATATATATATATATATATTTATGTGTGTGTGTGTGCGTGTGTACGTTCTCCCCCACCCCCCCGAAAGTACGCGTCCGTGTCATACATGTACATAATCTCGAAGATAAACGCCTTAAGACAATTAAGACTTGAAATTCCGTTCATCGGTAGGTTTATTAATAACGAAAATGGCAAAATGTTGTTGGTAACATTGAGGAGGAGATTAGGATAATGAAACTACTGACCGCGTACTTAGTGTCATGGCTTTATTGAGAAGGGTCCGGTGAAGGGTAACCGGAAGTCTTCAAAACAGCGGCCAATCTAAAAGGTGACAGAACAATATATATATATATATATATATATATATATATATATATTAGTTTTTAATTAAAAAATATGATTCCAACGCTACATAATAGTTCTCGTGTTTCAAAACCAGAGCCGAAAACTTCAATTTAATTATTTGAATTAAATTGAATTAAAGTACTAAGCTCTGTTCCATCTTCAAGCAAAATTTTTTGGGGAATAACTTATTCCTGAAATTTGCGCGTTTTATAAGCATATTCATTATTGAAATTAAAATTACTATGGTAACGGCTAGAGCAATTGTTTAAAGAAAATTATACTATTATAAGCGTTAATAATTTGTATCAATATCAGTTATATTCACAGACGTAAAGTCAGGGTAAGATTTGGGTGTCTAAATTTATGCTCTACTTTTGTATCGAGCACTATTTTTTAAATATAATAAAAATACTAAGGGACTTTGGATAATTTACCTAACGAGTTCTTTCCTATTTTCTATATATTTTTACACACACACACACACACACACACACATATATATATATATATATATATATATATATTTATATATATATATATACACGCACAACGGTTGAAACAGCAAATTGGTAAATTGATAGATAAAGATTTGAACCGTTCTATCTTAAATATTATTAATGATATTGAAATTCTTCGAGTTTTTATAACATTACTGGACTCTACTTTTAACAATAAGAATGTATTTACTTGAAATGATGATCCCTCTTCCTGTTGTGACCTCCTGATCCAGTTTTCCTCTCTACTGTTCCCTCTTTTCTAAACTTATTCACCGTTCTCTTGATGCTTCTTGAATGGACTTTGAAGATGGAAGCCAGAGTATGAATGATTTTTTCCTCTCACCATTGCACAGTTGAGAAGACAATGGGTCCGACACAAAACGATTTTAACTTGTTCACTTTTGTATCTGAATAACTCAAAGAGGTTTTCAGTGATTCTTACAGCAAATGCTGTCAATATGGCCAAAAGTGTCATCTGAAAATCTAGAAAAAAGAAACTCAATTAGTTTGGTGGTTTTAGATATTAAACATATTATGGGATGGACAATTATGCTGTTACACGATTTGGACAATTTTGCTGTTACATCCGGTGTATATATATATATATATATATATATATATATATATATATATATACAAGTATATGATTGGTGTATATGGAATGAATACCAATAACCAACAATTACTATTCTTAAAAGAGTGCTCAATACAAAGTAGAGCAGATATAATTATTTATTTTTAAAGAAAAAAAAATTTATAACATAAATATGTTATAAAATCACTACAAAAATAGGCATTTTGTTTCAACACCTTCGGTGTCTTATCAAGTGATGACGTTGAATGTAAAATAAATGGTTTTAAAAGTTTCAAATTAATTAATATTCTACGCAAAGGGAAAACGTTGTTACAAAGGCTAGATGGACCAATCAGAACACAAGTACAGGAAAATTCAAAAAGCTCGATAACGAAGTCATGTTATAATATCTATTCAGATGTTTAGTATTAAAAAATAATTTATTCCAACGAATAATTACTAAATTATATGATAAAATTTAATATTAAAATTTAAAACTGCTAATTACAAAATCAAAATTTAACATTTATTCGCTATCAAGTTTACAACTATAAAATTTACACATCATGAGGATTAAAATGTATACATTGTAAAAAGACCGGATATTAGATATAGCTAAAGTAACTTCAATGAAAAAATAAATTGAATAACATATATATTTCTTCTTTTCTCCTCAGTAATTTTATAGTTGTAAACTTGATAGCGAATAAATGTTAAATTTTGATTTTGTAATTAGCAGTTTTAAATTTTAATATTAAATTTTATCATATAATTTAGTAATTATTCGTTGGAATAAATTATTTTTTAATACTAAACATCTGAATAGATATTATAACATGACTTCGTTATCGAGCTTTTTGAATTTTCCTGTACTTGTGTTCTGATTGGTCCATCTAGCCTTTGTAACAACGTTTTCCCCTTGCGTAGAATATTAATTAATTTGAAACTTTTAAAACCATTTATTTTACATTCAACGTCATCACTTAATAAGACACCGAAGGTGTTGAAACAAAATGGCTATTTTTGTAGTGATTTTATAACATATTTATGTTATAAATTTTTTTTCTTTAAAAATAAATAATTATATATATATATATATATATATATATATATATATATATATATATCCCATCGTTTTCGATGTACTAGTTACAGCAACTCAGTTTTTAGAACTGAACAGCCAGTACTATCCGCACATTAATTATATTCGTGAAGGCTTGTGTATAACTAATCACACTTTTTGAAATGGCCAAACACAGAGAACTAGTGATCATAGTGCGCCAAAATGTCCCCAGACAAACCTTTTCACGTTTTGAATTCAAAGTTGTCCTTATCATAGACCAGTTGCTATTTAAGGCTATATTTATGTTAGTTGTTGGGTCCTTCGTGGTTTAGACTACAAGCAGTAACATTTTTTCGGTGTTGATAATGACACCATGATAAATACAGTGAATTATTGCAATGAATACAAAAGAAATAGTTCTTGGAATGAGTAAAACCAGCTTCAACAAAGAAACTAAGTGAAAGAGGATAGTCATACATGAAAATACTCTTTTACATTCTGCAAGACCCACATTCCGTAAAAACGTTAACCAAATTTCAAATTAATAAAATTGGTCTCTTGCTTCTCAAGATTTTATAGAAAGGCTTTTGTTTCATCATTGTCAGAAAGGTGTATAAGAATGAAAAATAATATTTTTGGAGAAATTGGCCATGGTTAAGTGTAATTGACAAAATGGTCAACAAGGGAAATTGACAAAGTTCTCAATAAGCAATAAGGAAAAGAAAAAAAGATCAGAGCAAAAGAGTACTAAGCAAACAATATATATATATATATATACATATTATGAAAGTCCGACAATTATTTAAGACATATAAGACATTTTTTATGTTTATACGTTCTTTTTATAGATACAAATATTTAAGTAATTGCTCTGTTTATAATAAACAGTATTTACCGGCCTGAAAGACCGAGAAAAAATGTCTTAAAATAATTGTCGGACGTAGCCCATTTCATAATGTATGACGTCATTTGTTTACATTTGGATACGCATTGAGCAGATATGAATGAATGAGAGAAAATCATGGAGAATTGTGTTTAAAATCAGTAAAATCGATCTTGCTAAACGAATATGTGTCCCAATCTGTTAAGGCACGTCAGGCTAGATAACGGTTCCATATAGGATACAGGTTCGATTCTTGTCGGAGGACACATATTTTCTATGAAAATATAGGATTAATGCGAGTGAAATTTTTCAGTTCGCCGATTGATATTACCTTCAGCATCCAGAGTTTCGTAGACGGACCTCTTTGTCCACTATTCATGGATTATCAGCAATATACATAGAATGTATTTTAGTGTCATCAGATACAATTCGAGGGAGTGCTGATAAGCTCTTTTGGCAAACTAAGATACTTTGAGATTTTCTTAGATTTTGTGAAGTTTATCGAGCCGGGATATTTTATTACCCGCTCGTACAAAAGGAATTGAAAATCAAAACATGGCTATCTGCAAAAAAGAAAATATGTGTATGGTAAACATTTAATGATAGACGCAAAAATACTATTATTTATAATGAGAAAACGAAGAAAAAGAACAGGATTAAAGAATACTAAGCAAACAATATATATATATATATATATATATATATATATATATATATATATTAAATTTAAAGTTAAATTTTAAATTTCTAATTCCGACATGAACACAGTCCATACATCGGGGTTGAATAAGACTAACGTACCTCTCGTTGGTTTAAATAGACGTATACCAACCCCACTCCATATGAGATAATTTTGGATTTTGTTGCGTAATTTCTATGCTCTGTTATAAAAAAATATATTGAGCTCTTTTTGTGAATCAGTTTTAATATTTGATATTACTAGGAATCACTTGGATTATATCCCAACGGATTTATTAGTACAAGTGTATATATATATATATATATATATATATATATATATATATATATATATATATATATGTGTGTGTGTGTGTGTGTATGTGTGTGTGTGAAGCAAGAAAAATCTAAGCAAAGCAATATTTATAAAGCAAAAAGTTCCTAAAGTAAGAATGGTGATCACACGCAAATGGGATACAATGAACTGATTCTAGCGTTCTGACGTCAGGACATGAAAAACAAAAAATTGTCCCTTTGTTATTGTTTTGAAAGAAATCCCAGCATGCATCTGTAGGATTAGTCCATATATGTGGGGAGGGGTGGAGTTTTTTTTTTTCTTAGCAGTCATTCCTAAGACTGAAACCAGCAATATTCTAACGAAGATTTCTGGGAAACAACACAAACTGAAGTAATTTGTGTTAAAGTCAAAACGGTAGACCACTTAAGAAAATCAATGAACGGAAGTTTTATGAGTATTATATAACAGTGGTCTCCATTTTTTTTTATACCACGGACCGGATTCATACCGGACAATGTTTAATTTTAGCGCATTTCGGTAAAGAGAGCAACAATAAAAAGATCAATTTATTAAAGTGGAGAAAAAGTGTATAATCTTTTGACTCCCATGTTTGGGGTCCAGCCCGACCACACCCTTGCGTGCTTAGTTTCTCTGAATCAATATTTATTACACTATTATCATATTAATATCAACTCGCCATAATGTAGAATCAGTGAAAATCTGAAAATTAGTTGAAAATTATTACAAATAAATAAATACACAGTAATTGTAAAATGTACTTATAGTCATGATCGACAGTACACATGGCACAGTGGATAAAGGCGTTGGTTAGATCCAGTGACAGGACCCAAAGAGTGTGAGTTCAATACCCGTTTAAGGCAGTGGAGAACTTTCAGAGGGAAATTAGCAGGAAATAACTGATAACTGACATCCATCAAACATGGCACGTGTAACTAGAACAGTCTATTCCAGTGAGCGAAATAAAGGGTTCAGTTCGAAATTCCAACCACCTGAAGAAGGCCGGAGCGTACAACGGCCGGAACGTTGTGATAAATATGGCGACAAAGATGAGGACTATAGTCCGAATAATGTAAATAATGTACATAATACCTCATCTCAGAAATATAGACAGACTCAGATAGTATTGAGTAGATAAATATTGAATACTTAAACAAATCTTTTTAAATTAAATTCCAATATTTAATTTATTTATTATATAATTTTAAACAAGTTAATTATTTCTTTGGGGTTCGGTAGTAAATGATTCACGCATCGGTATCAGTCCGCGGCCCGATGGTTGGAGACCTCTGTTATAGAATATCAAGAAACTTGTTATGTCTGTGTAGTAGAAGTCATAGTACGGTTCTCCGTGTCCTGAATAGCAACCGGGTTTGCTAAGCATAGCTCCCTTATGTTCGCCAATTGTTCTCTATTTATACTTGTCTATCGAATTTGCATACGATACTACAAAACTCATGGAAGATAAAATAATTTATTCAGGTATGTGTTAATCAAATACCGACAATCGCATATGGCAGACACTGTGTTTCTGTCGCTTTCTTGATGGTTATTTCTGTATGTCGTAAACTCTAGATGATTCGATACTTTATAAATCCCCAAAGCTTGGTAGAGATACACTGCTATCAAGAATTTTTCAGAATTCTCTGTTTACTGTTTTGGACGATATGTGTTGTATATGCTTCACAACACGTGATACATACCAGATGTATATCGATTCGGGTAAATTACGTAACAATAGCCACGAGGATTAAATCTTTGGTTTGGGAATTGGGTGACATAGTAATAGTGAATTCAATTCCCAAGCCGAGCATTGTTTTCTAAGACTCAGTGGGAACAGGGCGTACAGTAACTGAACATTATTAGGTGTTACTATAGCGTGTGGTTTACCTCAATATAGCGTGAGGTCTACCTCCCGTTTCGTCTATAGTGTGTCGTTTACCTCAATATACCGTAAGGTCAAGCTCCCATTTCGTATATATCGTGAGGTCTAGTTCCCGTTTCGTCTATAGTGTGAGGTCTACCTCAATATAGCGTGAGGTTACGAAACATCTATAGCGTGAGGTTTACCTCAATATATCGTGAGGTATAGTTCCCGTTTCGTCTATAGCGTGAGGTCTACCTCAATATATCGTGAGGTCTAGCTCCCGTTTTGTCTATAACGTGAGGTCTACCTCAATATATCGTGAGGTCTAGCTCCCGTTTTGTCTATAGACTGAGATCTAACTCAATATAGCGTGAGGTTACGAAACATCTATAGCGTGAGATTTACCTCAATATATCGTGAGGTCTAATTCCCGTTTCGTCTATAGCGTGAGGTCTACCTCAATATATCGTGAGGTCTAGCTCCCGTTTTGTCTATAACGTGAGGTCTACATCAATATATCGTGAGGTCTAGTTCCCGTTTCGTCTATAGCATTAGGTCTACCTCAATATATCGTGAGGTATAGCTCCCGTTTCGTCTATAGCGTGTGATCTACCTCAATATATCGTGAGGTTACGAAACATCTATAGCGTGTGGTTTACCTCAATATATCGTGAGGTCTAGCTCCCGTTTTGTCTATAACTTGAGGTCTACCTCAATATATCGTGAGGTCTACTTCCTGTTTCATCTATAGCGTGAGGTTTAACTCAATATAGCGTGAGGTCTAACTCCCGTTTCCTCTATAACGTGAGGTCTACTTCAGTATAGCGTGAGGTCTACTTCAATATAGCGTGAGGTCTTTCTCCCGTTTGGTCTATAGCGTGAGGTCTACCGCAGCATCGAAATATAATATAATATTTTATGTGTATACATATTTATTTAAACCTTATAATATCATTCCTGTATCTATATACTATTCATATTTATATTAAAGGCAGAGAGGTAAAAATAAACACGCCATCAAATACAATACATACATTTATTATTATGTTTGCATAATGGGAAAATTGATTTCCTTTACGAACAGACCGTGTAGTCTGACAACCCTTTCGAGAACAACGTACGACAGGCTTCTCCTCCTCTTTTAAATTTTCGTTTTATGGCCACGTGAGGGGAGGAGGAAGGCAGACCGCCACGATGCCATTACTAAAACTAAAAACTAGAGGAGATATCCCTAGACATGGACAGTTGAGCGACAACAATCTACTCTCGGAGATTATATAAAGGGTTCATTTCAAAATTCCCTGGAGGTTACCCGGGTCGATATACACCTGATGATGATCAGGTGCACAATCGTAGAAACGTTGTGATAACAACAACAAAGATTAGGATAATCTGAATATAAATTGTGTAAATAATAACTCTTTATCCCAGAAATTCAGACAGAAACTTGAAGAATGTCGGTGGCTATTATTGCTTTTTGTTTCACAAATTGCATAAATCTCCATGGTGGACTTAAAAAAAATCTTACGACGTGAGGAAAAAATTAAAAAAAAAAAAAAATAACGGAGAAAAATTAATTAAAAAATAGAAGTAAGAAAAATATAAAAAAAAATTAGTTATAAATAAAAAACTGAAATTTGTAAACAATTTCCTAACAACATAAACAAAAACATGAAAATTTGTCACATCGTCGATATTTCTGATGCAGAAGTTTAAAATTGAAAAAAATATGAAGACGGTGGACCAATATTTAAATCTTAAATGAGAATAGATAAAAATGGGGAACATGAATGTGACAGCCATTCCTGCTGTTGCTGGAGCACCTGGAACATTCTGAAAGGGGTTAGCAAAAAGGTAAGACAAATGGAAAGAATTAAAACCAACAGATTTACGAAAATTAACTATTAGGTTAGTGCAAAAATAATGACGTAATAATGTCGTTTTTTGACATTAAAAAATACGTCAAAAACTACATTATTACGTCATTTTTTTTTCATTAGTGGGATCTCAAAATTGAACCAAACGGTCATTGGTTTTTGAACCCCCTGAATAATTTTCAACTTAATTATGGAACTGCATTAATGATATTTATGCTTAAGAGGAAGATTCAAACATAACTTTTATATTTTCTAATTTTAAAGAAATAGGGTTGCAAGTCTACAAAACCCTGGTGTGCATTGAAGAGACAAAATTTCCGGAAAGAATTTAAATTTTAACTCATTGAGACGTATGGGGGATTTTTTCAATACCACATATAGAGTCAACATTCAAACAAACATAGGAATAGAAGACTAGATCATGATTTTTGGTGCCAGTCATTATGATGCCAAAAACGAGTAATGATCAATGTAACGCTTGAAATGAACTGAATATGTTTCAAATATCTTCCCAAGAACAATTTTCTTACACTTTTGCAGATTTAAGTTGGTTTAATATTTGGGAGCTTACCCTCAAAAAAGAGAAAAAAATGTCTTCGGCATTTTTTGTTAGCGTTATTCGAGGTAGAGTCATAAACAAAAAGCAGGCAAAATATGTCAAGAAATCGTGTTAATTTGACTGAATTTTGCGTTGTAGGTTCCCAAATCCACTTGATATACTTCAAGAGTTTTTAAGTGTCAAGTTAAACCTGTCTGTCACTTCAACAAAATAACGATGACATCCTGAACTGAAGAAGAGACTGAAAAAAAAAACCGACTATTCAGAACTGATCATCTCAAAATCAATGATTAAACTTGTATGAATTTTGATTAACTTCAAACGATAACTTGACAAGTATTTGACTTTAAGACAAAGTTCGACTAATTCTGTAATCCTGATGCTGCCTTCTTTCAGATTAGATACAGGACTTGGGAAGATGGACACTTCGACGTGGTGTAATGGTTAACAAGCTTGCCTCCCATGTTCAATTACGACTGAATAGTGATGATCAAACACACTGCCACATACTTTCGACCACGTGCCACATCTAAACTACGCTTAAAAAATCGCCATTTCTCTTGAGAAATGATGCAAAAATATCAGATGTCCACTTGGGAGCACGAAGTGTACTGAGAAAAAGTGCTATAAAGAAAAAATTACTGACACAAAATCTCCTGAGAAAGCGAAGCGACTGGTGTGAAGACTCAGTGATTACAATGATATATATATATATATATATATATATATATATATATATATATATATATATATATATATATATATATATATATATATATATATATATAAGATTAATACAAATAGTTTAGCTGAACGTATTAAAAGTGCTCAATACAAAAAAGCTGCATGGGCAGTATCATAAAAAGAATGGATAGCAGAAATTTAAAGCTACAAAGTGACCTGAAAGGCGAGAGTGCGATCTTTTGCAGGACAAAAAATGACTGTCCTTTAAATGGATTATGCCGTACTGAACGTGTTGTATATTGTGCCGAAGTTGAAGGTGAAAATAGTAGTACAAAAAAAAAAAAATACATCGGGTGTACTGAGGGCCAGTTTAAGAGGAGGTGGTACAATCACACCTCTTCTTTTAGAATTCCGGAGCATAGGTACAACACGAAGCTAGCAAGCTACTGTTGGAAATTTAGGGAGGAACAATAGCAAAAGTCCAAGCATTAAATGGAGCATTTTAAGAAGTATAAATCTAAAATAATATTCGAGAATACGTGTAGGCCATGTCAGGAAGAGAAACTCGCTATAGCAACATATAAAAACAGCAATGAATTGCTGAACGGGAGGTCAGAGGTCATGATCAAATACAAACATTTTAAGAAGTTCAGCTTGAGGTTATTTGAACCCGGGTTAAAGTTAGAATTTGTTCTCCCCCCCCATATATATATATTGTTCACTCAATATAAGGCTCAAGAGCCACTCATGGTAGATGGGTTCAAATTGAGGTTGTTGTAAGGACGTACAGCAAGGGAGCAAGAGGTGGGTGCTTATTATGTGAATATGTAGGATGGATAACGCTTAATAAAGAATTCTGAGCAGAGTGCTGGAACATCGTTTCCAAATTGGGCTAGAAATTGCGAATTAGGCTCCATTTGAAAGGCCAGTACTAATAAATTTTAAACTGACTTTATTATTAATAAGTACCAGTCCGCTCAACTTATTAACAATCTGTTTTCATTCTCCTTCACTCCCAGTAGCCCCTTGCGTCTTAGTAGCATTATCGCCTTGCTTGAGGCGATTCAATTAGGAAAAAATATTCTGAAAGTCACAAGTTAAGAAATTCAAAATTTAGCGTTAGGCTTTCAAAAGGAACTTATTCTGATAAACTTGTGTAAGTTTGTTGAGAAAACTTGCTGTTACTTGATCTCCAGTGACAGTCACTCGTGACTATTCGCGTGAAAACACAATGAGTACAAATAATAATTTGAAGAAAAAATAGCGGGGAGATTTAAAAAAAGAAAATATGTAGTAAAAATAACTATACTGGTTATAACAATGTAAAAGATAATAAAACTATGGTTGAATTGAACAGCAGTAGCTTCAGTTTTTCCCTTTGTTTTCTTTTTCTTTCTTTTCCTTCACATCTTTTTTCTTCTTTCTTTTTCTTTTTTCGTCATTTTTCATTTTCTTTCTTTTTCTTTTTTCTTTACTTTTACCTTTTCATTTTTCTTTATTCTTTCTTTTTCTCTTTCTACTGTTCTTTTTACTTTTTTCTTTTACTCTTTTTTCTTTTACTCTTTTTCTTCCTTTTCTATTAATTCGGTTTAAGTCCATATCCACGTTGAAACACTGGCTCTCCTACGATCACCGAAGTTAAGCAACGTCGAGCCTGGTCAGTACCAAGATGAATGACCGTGCTGTACACTTGGATGAACGAGTGGTGTAATGAATAACGGATTTAGAAATCGCAGAACCAAGTTCCAATTCCAGTCGGGTTCGTTTCCTTGAGAAAGGTATACATCCACCTCTTCCTCCTCCAGCTATTTATTATTTAGTAGGCTATATATCTGAAAAAAATATTATCGCCAAAGAATTATTACAATCTAAAAAATATTTTAAATTTTATTAATTTTTAAAATATTTTCTGGCTTTAAATAACCTACAAAAGGTTGATAAAGCATAAAAAAGTAATTTATTTGTTCTCTTTCTTTTTTTCTTTCTTTCTTTCTTTCTATTCTAATATTTCTTTTTCTTTCTTCATTTTTCTTTCATCCAGTCTTTTGAATAGGAGTAATGGTTTATCTCTTGTTTCCTATTTCGGATTAGATTTCTGGTTCCTTGTAAAGTGTATTTTTTTTCATTCTCTTTCACTCTCTGTAATCCCTTGCATCTTAGTGGCATTATCCCCTTGCTTGGGGTGAAGTGGTTAAATAAGATAATTTTTCTTTTTTTTAATAATTCTTTTCTTATTTTTCTTCATTTTATGTTCTTTTTTATAACTATTTCTTTTTCTTATTTTTCCATCTTTTTTCTTCTTTTTTCATTTTTCATTCTTTTACTACTATTTTTTCTAATATTTTCATCTTTTTTCTTTCTTCCTTTTTCATTTTTTCTTCTTTCTTTTACAACTATTTCTTTTTCTTCCTTTTTCATTTTTCTTCTTTCTTTTACTGCTATTTTTTTTTCATATTTTTTCATCTTTTTCTTCTTTTTCTCTTATTTTTTCCCCTTCTAATTTTTCTTCTTGCAATAGATGAAGTTACAAATTTTAAGAAAATACTTGTAACATGATCTTTTGTCCTAGTAGCATAAACTGCATTAATTTAGAAACCCAAAAATGGAAGAAAGAAAGAAAGAAAAGTAAAGAAAAGAAAAAAAATGATATATAATTATATCTACGTAACCATAAAGTATGAACTGAACAAGATATATTGATTAAGAAACTGACTGATTGATAGGATCAATAGAGATTCCCTAGAAAGATGGGTAACATATCGATATGGAAATTGTTCTGAGCTTAATTCTTATTGGCTGCTTTGTCTCAAATTCAGTAGCGCTTTGTAGTGTAAGGGTTAACAAGCTACTTCAAGAAAACCGTTTGTTCCTGTAGTGAAATCCATTCTTACACTTGTGAGCTTCTATTATGAAACAAGTCTCACGGTGATCAAGAGTCTTCGCCATTTTTTTTTTTCCTTTTGATGCTCTAAGTAACTTTTGAACCTTTTACCATAACTCTTTTCCCTATACTTCCATCTGTTTAAACAAATGTTACTCACTGTTTCTTCTAGATTTTGTGAGTGTTATATTCTCTAGGCCACCTTACCTCATTGTATGTCCATGAAATATTTCTTAAAACTTGCACGTTGCCCATATGAATGCTCTGTACATGGTACTCTCAGCATTCGGTAGAACCATATCTCTTTCGCTTCAAGTCTTCTTTTGGTCTGTGGGGAGGTTGTCCAACATTCCGGTTGGTTGGTTGGTTGGTTGGTTGAGTTTTATGGCATATCAACCACTGTGGGTCATTTAATGCCAAATTAAGGTATATATATATATATATATATATATATATATATATATATATATATATATATATTACACACATACCTATACATATATCAAATATACAGTACTATTAAACATAGCTGGCAACATTACTCTTTCCAAAAAACGCATAGCTGGCAACATTACTCTTTCCAAAAAACGTATAGCTGGCAACATTACTCTTTCCAAAAAACGCATAGCTGGCAACATTACTCTTTCCAAAAAACGTATAGCTGGCAACATTACTCTTTCCAAAAAACGCATAGCTGGCAACATTACTCTTTCCAAAAAACGCATAGCTGGCAACATTACTCTTTCCAAAAAACGTATAGCTGGCAACATTATTTTTCCGAAAACATTATCTGAAGCTTTGTTGTTGGACGTAGTTTATCGTCATACCCAGGACGCAAAACGTATAGCTGGCAACATTATTTTTTCCAAAAAACACATAGCTGGCAACATTATTTTTTCCAAAAAACACATAGCTGGCAACATTATTTTTTTCCAAAAAACACATAGCTGGCAACATCATTGTTTCAAAAACGCATACCTGGCAACATTATTTTTCCGAAAACATTATCTGTTGGATGTAGTTTATCGTCTTACACAGGACGCGGATGTAGTTTATCATCATACCCAGGACGCGGATGTAGTTTACCGTCATACCCAGGACGTCCAACATTCCGGGTTATCAAGAATATTCGATATTACTTAGCAGTTCAGTACCATTTTTTTTTTTTTTTTTTTTTGGCAATGAATATTTCCCATCTCTTAATACTTTTCTTAGATTCTGAAACACATAATTCGTCTCATTTTCCGTCGCGTTATTGCTTGTAAGCTTAAATACATTTATACCAACAATGCAAACGCATTTTTAGGCTTATATGAAGGATTAGCGTGATCGGAACCTCTCTCATCATTCGCTTTCTCCCCGTCTAGTGACGGAGATGTCTGTGATGGTTGTGTTTTCTCATTGCACAAAGGAAGTGATGTCGTATTTTAGAAGGGAAATCTTTATTTGAAATTATCCTTTCTTTTTCTTTGTTTATTACATTTTAATTTTCTTATTATGCATTTAGAATATTTAATCTATATAATAAATGCGAATCTCAGTGTGTCAGTGTGTCACACTTTTGCCCAACATATCATTCAATTTTGGAATCAGGCTGACTCTGTGTGCAAATTAAAAACATTCCGACCCAGATCCGAACCCACCATCCTGAAATTTTGGGTTCCAAAATTTTCATCGCTGCGATATTTTTCGGATTTCGCCATCTTGGCTCCTACTGATAAAACAATTAAAGGGACACAACTCTCTAACTTCCAATAGCTCGTGTTCAAATGCAAAAATGCTGTTCTCAAATTACAGTGTTTCAAAATAAAATTGTCCGTGTTTTCAACTTTACTCCTAGAGACCTTAGCCCAACATATTCCATTTTAGAATTAGGCCGACTTTGTGAGCAAATTAAAAACATTCCGGGTTGGATCCAGACCCCAACACTGAAATTTTGGATTCCCAAGTTTTCATTACTGCGATTGTTTTCGGCGATTTTTTTTAGTGATTTTTTCTTTTTGTTTTTTAACTTGAATATAAATTTGGGGATAATCGAAATTAATTGCGAAATCCAGCGAGAGTGAGACATGAAATAAAAATAATTGCTTGTACAGAATGTAAGGACTTACATACATTGAATTGCCTTTAAATTAAGTGGCGACAGAAGAATTATTGCTGAACTTTTAAAACGTAAGCTTAAATATTAATGCAATACTTAAATGCAGCGAGCATTTTTGAGTTCTGTAGTTTATTGTTGCCTGTCGCGTCTACTCCTCTCTGCTGTGATGAAGTCCCAATTAAGATCTCTCCGTGGGAACTAGCTTAGTTATTAATATACACATTATTTTATTTTTCTAAGGTAAATCGATGTATACATCAATTGTTTTATTTTTAAAATAAGTCTTTTATCTATTTTACTTTATTAAATTGTCTATTATCACGAGGAATTATTATATTAAGAACATTTAATGCAGTGTATTAATAATACTATATTTATTTATATTTAAATCTAACATTTCTCTTTTATGAAAGAGGACGTAATTTTCGAATATATAAGGAAATGCAAGGATTAATTTCTGTACCAATGAACAAATATTTGGTGTAATAAGGTTTGTTTGTGAGTATGTGTGTATGAAAACTGGATTTATTTTTTAAATGTGAGTTACGTCCACGATATAGGTGATCATGGCTCTCTGCTTATTCCATCTGTATGAATATTCTTGTAAACGACAGTAGAGTGGTTTCCTTTCGTCTTCTCCACGCTTTGGAATTGAGAGTTTGTCTTCGCCTAGACGGGTTACCGCCCAAAGATAAAGAACTCAGGCGACTCTGCTATTTAACGCATAGTTGGTAAGTCGGGGAGAAAAGATGGATTCGTGCGTTCTCTAATGGTATTTTAAGCGAAAGTAAATGCATCAGACTAGGACAGAATATAACATAAGATGTTAACATTGATCTTCAGTTATTATTACATCCAAGGTAGAATAGAGCAATGGCGAGGTTCAGTCAGTTATCTGCTATGCGTGATACACGCTTAGGCGATCATTTATCTTTCGATACATTAGTGACGAGGCAGATTTTTTCCCGCAGTAGGTTGCCATTTCTTTCTGCGTTAGACCGGTTACCATCAAACCTGGCCTGTCCTGCTATTTACCCATAGCTGGGAGAGGGAAAAGAAGAGGATTCATACCTTTCCCAAGGGTATTAGCACGTAAGTGAATGCAATGGATTCGACTGGAATTCGAACTCGGTTCTCCGATTCCACAATCCGAGACCGCTTCCTCTGCAGAGAGTGATGTTGATGTTACCTCATCTCGGAAGTTAAAGTAGCAAGGCCTACAAGTTACTTTGAATTCAGAGTTTTCTTTCTCCTAGACTATAAGAGGGAAGAGATAGAACAGTACCTTTCCCATTAGTATTAGGCTATTAGCACGTAAGTGAATGCAATGAGATCGGCTGGAGTTCGAACATGGATCTCCGATACCTCAATCCGAGACGCTATCCATTACACCACCATATGAGATTGACAAAATATTTGTGCATAGCTGTATAAGTAACTAAATATTGTGTCGATGGAATAGTTGCATTTGGCATCTATAAATTCCGTTTATCGACCTAAAAGATATATGTATACAGTGTAACCCAGATATAAGAGACTCTGATATAAGAGAAACACGGATATAAGAGATATTTTATCTGGTCCCAAATTAGAGCCATACGTACCTAAACAAAATAGACCAAACACGGATATAAGATAAACCCGGATATAAGAGACTTCTTCTCCGGTCCCGACAACTCTCTTATATCCGGGTTACACTGTATATATATATTTATATTATATATAAATGAAGCCAAATGGAATTAACCCATAATACATTCTTAAATTTGCCAACAAACAATTTATTTTCGTTTTGAACAGATTAAGCAAATTTACTTTTCTTATTCGCCTTTATATATTAGGTTGGTGCAAAAATAATGTCGTTTTTTGACGTTCATCTTCAAAAGATCATAACTCCTTTCATAATAAACTTTATTAATCGAAATAAGAACCATTAGAATCGACCCATTTTTGCCAACGAGAAACAAGTTTATTTATCCCATTAGCATAGAAATCCGGAGTTCTGGAAGCGATGAAGTCATTGAAGGCCGATTCGGCATCATCTCGGCTTTTTAAGCATTTTTCGCGTAGGAAGTTGTCGAGATGCTTGAAAAAGTGATAATCGGTGGGCGAGAGGTCCGGTGAATATGGCGGATGAGGCAGAATCTCGTAGCCCAATTCGTTCAGCTTCTGCAGGGTCAGTTGAGCAACATGCGGGCGAGCGTTGTCATGGAGGAGAATTGGTCTCTTCATATTGACCAATCTCGGGCACATACGTTGGAACTTCTGGTGCATTTCGTCAATTTGTCAGCAGTACTTCCTCGCCGTAATCGTTTCGCCCGGATTCAAGAAGCTGTGATGGATGAGACCGGCCGCAGACCACCAAACAGTCACCATAACCATTTTTTGGTGCAATTTCGGCTTCGGGAAGTGTTGTGGAGCTTCTCCGGTATCCAACCACTGTGCCGAACGTCGCCGGTTGTCGTAGAGGATCCACTTCTCATCACACGTCACAATCCGCTCGAGAAATGGGTCGTTTTTGTTGCGCAGAAGAAGCGTAGAGGACACCTCAAAACGACGATTTTTTTTGATTATCGTTCAATTCATGCGGCACCCATTTATTCAACTTTTTTGACTTCCCTATTTGCTTTAAATGGCGAACGACTGTTGAGTGGTCGACCTCGAGTTCAACAGCAACTTCTCGTGTGGTTTTGCGAGGATCGGCTTCAATTAAGGCTTTCAAATGTTCGTTATCAACCGCAGTCGGCCGGCCGCGACCGTCTTCATCTTCGAGGCTCTCGTCACCATTGCGAAATTTCTTGAACCACCGTTGTGCCACACGTTCGTTAGTGGTTCCTGGGCCAAACGCATCATTGATATCACGAGCTGTCTCGGCAGCTTTTCAGCCTAGTTTGAACTGGAACAAGAAAATCGTGCGGATTTGAATTTTGTCCATGCTGTCGAAAAGCCTGCAAAAAAATGAATGAAGAGATTGAGAACGGCAACGAATAACACGATTCGATAGAGCGAAAAACGCGCTTCAAAATGATATATAACATTGCTATATATATCAATGAATTAATTCAGAAATCATATATAAATGTAACATATGTGAAAAAACGACATTATTTTTGCACCAACCGAATACTTCCTATATTTTGACTTGATCATTGTATTTAATCCACTTACGGCTTGCAAGGACAGCTGAAATTTCACCAATGTCCCATTAGCTGTATATTTGAGGAATCAATACATTTTGTCACTCAAACTAAAGTCCCGTAGACTCCCAAATGTATATGTGGTCACCTCTCTCGGCACGCTAAATATTCGGTAGCCCAATGCTCAACCGATTTTAAATTCAGTGTTGTCCTTCTCCTAGACTGGTTATCAACCACGATTAAAGAACCTAGACTTCCCTACTATCGAATGCAGTAAACTCGATTGGAATTCAAACTCGGCTCTCTAATTTCTCCAAGCCACTATCCATTACACCATCCGCACACAGGCTGGCTAAAAGTGCTGCAAAAAAGAAAGCACGTTCAAACGCCTCAAGAGGCACCAATGCAACTTTTGAATTTAGTGATGTTCTTCTGTACTAGTTGTTAGAGTTACTAAGTTCAATTCGCTCTGCTGTGTTATGCATAGCTATAGAAGACATGATTCATGTCTTTTCCAATGTCACTAGTCCGAAGAAAGGTCCAACCGTAGCAAGCAAGATAAGCTTTATTTTTTTTTTAAATTCTCTTTTTGTTATTATTGATTGATGTTTAAATTTTTAATCGATTTTTATCTTGTGCTCACTACTTACATCATTCGGACTATTGTCCTCATCTTTGTCGACATATTTTATCACAACTTTTCGGCCGTTGTTTCAGTTTCCAAAATTCGCCTGAAAATGAAACTGGACTAGGGACTTTAATTTAATTCTATAATTGAATTTGAAGTTTTTAGTTTCTGTTTTTGAAACATGGTAATTCCTGTGTAGCGATGGAACCATATTTTTAAATTAATAAATTTATAATATTTATGCTCTGTAGATTTCCATTGAGCACTATTTTGTAAAAATAAAAATATAAATAAGAACACTGGATTATATATTTTACTGTTCTTTCTCTTTATAATAACACACACACACATATATATATATATATATATATATATATATATATATATATATATATATATATATATATATATATATATATATATATATATATATATATATATATATATATATATATATATATATATATATATATATATATATATATATATATATATATATATATATATATATATATATATATATATATATATATATATATATATATATATATATATATATATATATATATATATATATATATATATATATATATATATATATATATATATATATATATATATATATATATATATATATATATATATATATATATATATATGAGAAATAAATATATACAGTGGTGAGAGGTGAACAAATATTCGTACAGAGAACGAAGAGTTAGAGGTTTAGACTGACACCAAATCGGTTGGGTTTCGATCCGGGCTTGAGGCATTCGGTTGTCTGAGGGGCTGTGAAACAGCGAAACAATACTGTCTGCGAATCACACACACACACACACACACACATATATATATATATATATATATATATATATATATATATATATATATATATATATATATATATATTCATTCACTCCGAGCAGCGTGATAATATCTCTAAGACGCAAGGTGTGACTGGGAGTGAAAGTGAATGAGAAAACTTTATAAGAAACAGAAAACTCAATCTTAAACAGGAAACAAGGGATAAACCCCTAATCCTGTTCAAACCCAAAGCTGTTGATTAACCTGTCATGATAGGCAGATAGACAGACGTGTGCATGAATGCTCATATTCATATATGTACATATATATTTATGTAAGGAAACCCGCATGTATGGATTGCTTTTGAAATATTCAAATGTTTCCATATTCGTAATAATTGTCGCTTATCCTACAACGAGCTTCATCTGGTCTGGTTAATCCCGTAAATTCGCATTTAATCTTTGCGGGTAACTCGGTCAGTTTCTCATATTGATTTCCAATGTATATAATTACTTGATAATGCATATATTAAATATGTATTCATTTCTCATAATAAGTATACAAAATCAAACACACAGATATATATATATATATATTGATGAACTGACTGAGTTTTTTTTATGGTTTATCAACCTTTTTCACATTATTTTAAATATTTTTGGATTGTAAGAATTTTTATGTGAGGTAATAATGACTTACTGATAGAAGTCTACAAATTAACCCATATTTGATCGTCGGGAAAATGAGTTGAATTCATACCATTCCCAACGGTATCTGCGCATAAATGAACCCAATTGGAATTGGAACTCGAGCAGTTATCCATTTACACCACTTGCATGTTAAAGGTATTCACAAGCAGTCACCCATCTAGGCACTGACCAGGCTAGACATTGCTTAATTTCGGTGATCGTACAGAACCATTATCTATCTATCTATCTATATATATATATATATATATATATATATATATATATATATATATATATATATATATAGATAGATAGATAGATAGATATAATATATAATAATACAAATAAAATAAAATTGATATTTAGTCACTTCGCCATACGGTTGGAGTGAGAATATTTCCAACACCATATCCACTGTGTTAGTGTGTGTGTATGTGGGTGTGGA
>OZ010592.1:55429318-55434318 GCA_963932145.1 Acanthosepion lycidas | reverse complement strand
TCCTGCGCAGAAGCACTTAAACACGTGCCTTCTTTGTGTGTTGAGGTTTGAAAATAGGAATGAACAAAACTTTCTCAGCGTGACATTAGTGTGTTTGTGTGTGTCTTTGTGTGCGCGTGCGTACGTGCTAGAACGTGTGCGCAAGTTTGCATGCGTTTTTGTGTCTGTGTGTCTGCGTACTGAGTGTGTGTCTTTGAAACTCTCCCTATGTGTAGATATGTCTGTGCATATGCGCGTCTCTGTGTGTGTGAGTGCGCGTGCATTTTTCTGCGTCCCTGTATCTCTGCGTTCTGAGTGTGTGGATATAAGACTCTGTTTGTGTGCACGCGCGTCTGTCTGTGTATGTGTGTGTGTACGTGCGCGCGTGTGTGTGTATGTGTGTGTAAGACCATGTGTGCGGGTGTCTGTCCCGATGAGTGTGTGGATATGAAACTTTCCATGTGAGTGTTTGTATGTGTAGGCATGTGTGTAGACACGTGTGTATGTATATGTGTGCGTATGCGTATGTGTATGTATGTGTATGTATGTGTATGTTTTCCACAAGGAGATAAACAACTTGATTATTTTATCAATTTGTCTTTCATTGCTGAAGCCATAAGTTCTCGCCTTAAGTTTCCCAGACTTTTGTGCACGCGCACACACGTGCACATACGCAGCCAATGCGTATACACAACATATATATATATATATATATATATATATATATATATATATATATATATATGAATGGTAGGTGGGTGCTGAAAAGTTATCAACCGATTCCATAACATTCTGCAGTCAGCAGGACCAAGAAATGTTCTTACCCGCGCTAACTCCTCAAAATTCTAATCAAATGAACATCAAATTTTTGGCGTGGGAGTGGGGTAGATTATTCTTCCTTTATCTTCAGTAGCCATTCGTACATATGCCTTTTGGGATGTGTGTCCTGTACTAAATTTTCTAATATAAAACTATGCATTTTTTGTGATTATAACTTTTTTTTTTATTGACGCTGAAAAATAGACATACATGAGAAAAATTGCTACACAAATTACTGATCTTGAGGTTTAACTGAAAACAAAAAGAAAATATCTGATTCAAAGGATAATTGCCCCGAACAGTCTAAGTGTGTTTTGTTCTACAAATAAAACCTTAAAACAAAGCAAATTTGTGTAACAGTGAGTGAATTGACAGTTTTATTTATTTATTTTACTAAATTTCATCCAACACAAGGCCTAAGCGCCACTCAGGTAGAGGATTACTGGATGAGGTGTGTGGTGTGTGGTATGGACGTAGGAAGAGAGAGTAGGGAGTGACAATTATGTGGATATGAAGAATAGATAGAGGTTTCTCTTACTGTTGAAATTGCTAGATGTAACCGTACGTTCTATTGCTCTTTCTTCTGTCGCACTTCTCACTTGTGGAACTTTTTCCGGCTTCTCGCTTCCAAGTCGACATTTGATCGTCAAAGATTTAAATCCAATCTTAATCGTTATCTTCTCTTTCTTAATTCCTGTTCTTTTATTGTTCTCTCTCTTTAATAATTTTTTTCTTATATTCTCTAACACTCAGTAACCCTTTGCGTCTTAGTGGCTTTATTGCCTTGCTTCGGGTGAAATGATAAAACCACAAAGAAAACGACTGATTTGAAGAGGTTAAGATTGTAGTGTTCGGTGAAGCGGGAGTCTGTTCCACATACTAGTTGTTCTTAGGAAGAAGCTGTCTGAGTAGAACTTTCTCCTTACAAATGGAATACAGAGGAAAAGAAGGAGATTCGACTCTGCGAATGTAGCATAGCGGTCTTAGATGTAAAGGGCTGAACTAGTGGCACTAACGAATGCTATTCATCTGAACATTTGCCATGGAAATAGATATAGGTTTGTGATGGCAGCTAGCGGGGTGGATAAGAGAAATAAATTTTGGAAGGGTAATGATTCTGAAAAGTTGCAAGGGCGAGTAGATGATAGTGGACAGAAAAACGAAAGAGGCAGGTAGAGAAATCTGCTTTGGTAGGGTCTAGTCTGTATATGTAACGCGCGCAGACGGAAACTGACAAGAGAGGAGTTTGGGAATGTGTATTTTAACAATTTAGTACTTTAGACAAGTTCTAATGTCCTCTGAGCTATGCCCCAACGAAATAGTAAACAAATATGTGACTAATATCGGAACAAATCAGAAAGTGAAAGAAAAAAGTGAAAGAAAAAAAATCAAGATTATCAAGCGTCAATCTTCTTAGTTAGGAAGACAGTTATGAAAATCAAGATTCGGAATCTCTTATTTTAGCTGAATTCACACGTTTATAACTGTCGCCGGTAAAAAAAAGAAAAAAAGAAAAATACGTCATCCCCAAACACACACACACACACGTACGCACCCACTATATATATATATATATATATATATATATATATATATATATATATATATATATATGTATATATCGTATTTAAAAGCATATCATGCGATCTTTGAACACCTAATTTTGAAGCTAATTTGACTACAGTAAATAAATATATAATTGGTCAAGAGTGCAACCAGAGCCAGCAGTACATACATTAATTTTATATCTTATGTATCAGTGACCACTTAAAATTGGCATCAAAGTTACGTCTTCAAAAGTCGTACGATACGCAGATATATATATATATATATATATATATATATATATATATATATATATATAAATATATATATATAATAGTGTTAAAAAGATCTCAACACAAAACAAATGAAATAAAATAGATATTTAGTCATTTGGCCATACAGTTGAAGTGAGAATATTTTCAACACCATATCCTCCGTGTTAGTGTGTGTGTGTGTGTGTGTGTGTGCGTGTGGATATGCGCGAATGAATAAAACTCAATCTCTCTATATATAATTATGCCCCAATACCTGCCCCTTTATGTCTCTCTCGGCCCTTCCCCCCTCTCTCTCTCTCTCTCTCTATATATATATATATATATATATATATATATATATGTGTGTGTGTGTGTGCGTGTGATGAAGATATGAAATCGATATAACTTTTACGTTTTGCTGTTTATTTACATCTATCTAATTATCTGTGTGTGTATTGGTGTGAATGTTCATATGTGTATGTATGTAACCTAATCACGTGATATATATATATATATATATATATATATATATATATATATATATATATATATATATATATTATAATCATATATAAGTATATTCTAATCTCCGTATTGATATCGCAAGCTCTTTCTTTATACATGTGTGTGTGTGTGTTAAAGAGTTAAATATACAGTCCAACAAAGTGATTAAATGAGGAAAGTGGGAAAACATTTCTAAATTTATCCATCTATCATATATATATATATATATATATATATATATATATATGTGTGTGTGTGTGTGTGTGTGTGTTTGTGTTTACGTGTGTGTAATATATATATATATATATATATATATATGTATATATATACACAAACACACACACATATATATATATATATATATATATATATATGAGTGATGAGTACTTAATACATGCATGCGCAGACATAACAACAATCAACTTCCTTCTACGCACATAGTAAAGAACAATAATAATAATATTAATAAGATTAAACGCATACTCGCACAAACATGAATAATTACCATACACTTTATATATATATATATATATATATATTTGTGCGTGTGTGTGCGTGCGTGTAACTATCTATGTCCGCTCACATTTCACTTTTAGCCATCATTTTAAGGCTTATATACAAGACACGATATACAGTTATTTAGATATGCCGCTCTCATTTGAATGCCGCTCTCATTTAACATACAAAAAGACGGCAATGGAAGAAATTCATCTAGAACGTTCGTGCTTTTATGGGCGGTTTAAATGAAAATGCGTATCAGCTTAGATGTGTATGCGTGTTTAAATATCAACAATAATAATTACTCTCAAGAAAATTTTATTAATATACGCCCGCAGACATAAATGCTCATATCAACTAACGCATAAGCCGACCCCCAAAACATTAAGATAGTTTAAGCATAGCGTCGTCGGATGAGTCGCACCTAGTCGCATTGAACAAACAAGGGCTCACAGACTATCATAAAATTTAATAATAAAAATTGAACTAGACTGCCGAATCCCCTCTCTCTCTCCGTCTCTCTCTCTCTCTCTCATATATATATATATATATATATATATATATATATATATATATATATATATATATAAATATATATATATATATATATATATATATATATATATATATAATCATTTCACCCCAATGCGTATATATTTTTATTAATTCTCTCCGGGCAGGGTGATAATGTCTCTAAGATGCAAGGCGTGACTGAGAGTGAAAAGGAATGAGAAAACTTTATAAGAAACAGAAAACTCAATCTTAAATAGGAAACTAGGGATAAACCCCTACTCCTGTTCAAACCCAAAACTGTTGATTACCCTGGGATGAAAGACAGGCAGATAGACAGACATGCAGACATTTACATGAATGCCCATATTCAGATATGTACATATATATTTATGTAAGGAAACCCGCATGTATGAGTTGCTTTTGAAGATTTCAAATGTTTCCATATTCGTAATAATGGTCGCTTATCCGACAACGAGCTTCAGCTGATCTGGTTAATCCTGTAAATTCGCATTTAATCTTTGCCAGTTTCTCATATAGATTTTCCAAGGTATATAATTACTTGATAATGCATATATTAAATATGTATTCATTTCTCATAATAAGTATACGAAATCATCACACACACGCACGATTAACAGCAAACACATACACACCCATATATATATATATATATATATATATATATATATATATATATATATATTGATGAACTGACTGAGTTTTTTTACGGTTTATCAACCTTTTTCACATTATTTTAAATATTTGTAGATTGTAAGAATTTTTACGGGAGGTAATAATGACTTACTGATAAAAGTCTACAAATTAACCCATATTTGATCGTCGGGAAAATGAGTTGAATTCATACCATTCCCAATGGTATTTGCGCAA
>OZ010592.1:55404318-55416818 GCA_963932145.1 Acanthosepion lycidas | reverse complement strand
CCATCTTCAAGCGAAATTTTTTCGGAAAAAAAAATATATATATATATATATATATATATATATGTGTGTGTGTGTGTGTGTGTGTGTGTGTGTGTGTGTGTGCGTGTGTGTGTGCACGTAACAATGATCATTAAATTAAAGAATTAATTGTAATTAGATCAGAGATTATGGTGATTGGTTTTCATGCTTACGAACACAAGGTCTCCCTCTCTCTTACTCGCTCTCTCTCTCTCTCTCCTTCCAAATACGCACACATTTATAGATACATTAATAAGTCCATTGCTTAATGATGCAATTACAGACTTATTGATCCAACCTGTGCATACCCCAAAATTTGTGTACGAAACCAATTTATAATAATAATAATAATAATATTAATAATAATAATAATGATGATTAAGAAGAAGAAGAAGAAGAAGAAGAAGAAGGAGGAGGAGGAGGAGGAGGGGAGGAGGAGGAGGGGGAGGAGGAGGCGGTGGAAGAGGAGAAGAAGAAAAAGGAAAAGAAAAGAAGAAAAGTAGAAGCAAAAGAAGAAGGAAAAAGAAGGAATAAAGAAAAAGAAGGAAAAGTAGAAGAAGGAAAAAAAGAAGGAAAAGAAGGAGGAGAAGAAAAAAAGGAAAAAGAAGAAAACGAAGGAAAAAGTAATAGAAAAAGACTAATAAGAAGAAGAATGTCACATAACTTTCTAACAGAATACAAATTATTAATAATATTATTAACAAACAGATGTCCTGGTAGTCACAATTATCAATGTCGAACGTGGAATCGGTGAGCCGTGTTCAAATTCAGTACAAGAAAATTAATAAATTAATCTTTATTGGTCTCAACTGTCTATCTATGGGTTAAATAACAAGGTAGACTAGCTTCTCTAGTCTGGACAACAACCTGTCTAGGGGGATTTGAAGAGACATACTGTGACATTAAGTCACAGTATGTCTCTTCAAATCCCCCTAGACAACGATAATCATCAAGCATCTGATGTGAACATTAATATGAAAAAGCATGAAATAATAATAATAATAATAATAATAATAATAATAATAATAATAATAACTAGAAATACCTGTGAAAACTTTACGGTTTTCCAATATTAATTTTCTGACGAATTTTAATTCTTCAGCCAATGATTGAATAATCTCTTTGTAAGTTCCAAGACAATAAAATACTCGTGGAAATTCTTTTACTGACTCGTTAAATATTTGAGCTTAATATCTTTAACAAAATATCGCAATAACAATAATTAACATGAATCATTATTTAAAGAAGTAATAGGGTACAAATGAAAAGGTCTTCCATTTTACTGAAGCAGGTGTTAATCTTATGAGAGTATTATCCTCTTCTTTCTTTCTTTCTTTCTTTCTTTCTTTCTTTCTTTCTTTCTTTCTTTCTTTCTTTCCCTGAGTCCAAACTGCGCAAACAAGAATAGAGCATTGTTTATCTGAGGTAATATTGTAAGGCGTAACCTGTGTGCTAAGGATTTTTTTTTTTTTTTTTTTTTTACAGCCAGCCAACTCTTTTATGTGTTATTTAAAGCCGAGACACACTTTTTTTTGGAGGGAGGGGGGGTTGTAAGAATAATTTATTTTTTGAGAATGAATATTGCACTAACTATATTTTGAGAATAGGAATGATTTTTCTTGATACAAATATATCCTAATATTTAACCCATAGCAGAGGGAGGTGATGCATTCATACCTTTTCTAAGGATATATGTGTGTAAGTAAATATAAGGAACATTGGCTGGAATTCGACTCTCCGATCTCTCATTCGGAGCCACTATTCATTACACCAACCGTACATCTAAGACATAATAATAATAATATCTAAATGAATACTGAGGAAGGTGCTGGTCAATATTTCCGGCGACAATATGAAAATATTATAATAAATTCAATAATGGTGACGCTGTCAGAAGTGGTGTTGTTCGTGCTCACTAAAAAATAACAAACGACTATAAGAAAAAAAGGAGAAATGCCTCGAACACATATATACATTTTTATTGTTAAAACATTGATATTTACGTGTCTAAATAGCATGTGTACTCATATTAATATAATCAACTCGTAAAGAAGAAAAAATATAATGTAGAAAAAGTTAACAAATATGTTTCAAACGAGAATTTAATGAAAAATAACAAAACCAAGCATTTTGGTAACAACAAAAATAATAAAAAAAAAAACGCCTTCAACTTTCTGTGATAATCAGATGCAAACTAACTACGAAGATAATGAAAAAGCCATTAATATTATAATTCGCCAGTACATATCACTTGTTGACTGTAATATATACCTTATTAGTTTGCTATAAAAAGTTTAAAACATCTAACCTAATCATTACCAATAACTCAAAAATACTCACGATGTAAAAACAATGTTGTTTATAAATTCTCATTAAGCAGGTTACTACTAATAAAACAGAACAATAAATTCTGACATTGGTAACACAAACACCACATACTCTTGTAGGTTAACTTGTTACTTATCAAACCTTAGCATAATTCATGCACATACTGATCAGCACGTCACAAACAATTAAAATACAACAATTAACTTAAGATTGACTGTTTTGTTTTTACGACTCATCAACTTTTTTTTTAAGTTATTTAAAGCCAAAAACATATTTTTTGATTGTAGGAGTAATTATTTTTCGCGGGGAGAGGAATATTGTACTAACAATTTTGGGGAGATAATAATGATTTTCACACGCAAATCGTACTATTTTAAGAAGAGGGAAAGAGGTGAATTTATACCTTTACTAAAGGTATTTGCGCGTAAATGAATGTACAAAATACGATTGGAATTCGGCTCTCTAATTTCTCATTCCAAGCCGTTATCAATTACACCACTGGCCCAAGCTAACAGCACCTGATATTCCGAAGCGATACTGACCAGCTTCGACGTTGCTTAACCGGTGTCTCCACGTGATATTACTGTAAGCCCAAAATAGGACAAATAGCATCAAAGCTATTATCTTACAAAAGACCACTTGGATTGGTGCACTGGTTAGCAAACTTGTTTCCTTAGATCAATTACGACTGAGTAGTGAGTTCGATCCTCACTGTGTGCACCGCATTAAATAAAAGATCTTTTAACACGGGAAACGTATAAAATGTTTTAAAATGCATATAAGATATAATTAAATCAACATTCTCTATCAAGTGTTCCAAGAAATTGGACTCAAGATAAACTTTTCTAAAATAGACGCTATGATCTAGAATTGGAATGAAAGCAGCGATGGCACCAACCCTAAATTCATCATAAAAATACAGGATGTGGAATTAGTAAGTAAAGGGTGTTTCATTAAGACGGATCAAAGTCAGCAGTAAATAAAACAGTGTTATTGGTGAAAATTGATTTATTTCTCTATTGGATCATGTTATTTAAGCCATGGCAGTTATGCGTGAAAAATGATATCGCCCAAATGTCAGCCAAACTATGAAAGAAAAGAAAAAAGAAAAAAATCATTAGACACTTAAACTTAATTCAGATTTAAAATCGATCCAAGTTATTGGAACACCCTTTATTAAGCACTTCAAATTCCTGAGGGTATGGATCAGTTGTAACAAATTTAATTTAGGAGATGAGAAAACTGAACATTAGAATAGGCTGTGCTAAAAGTAGTTTTGTCCGCTACCGCAAATTGCTACAAAAATTTTACCTGAAAACTCGAGTCATGTTTTTAGATAGCCCCGTCAGAGACTTTCATATGGATGTCACGCATGGCGTCAAATTTGTCCAGAAATACCTAAATCTCCTGTATACAGCCACTTTATTTTATCAGATGTGGTTAAAAATGGCTTTGAGCGAGTGAAACCTTAGTGTCGTGGCGAAGACCATCCTGCTTCGAACCTTGTGGACTGGCGCCACAGAATCACAAAACTACCAAAATGAAAGGAACCACATCACTTGAGAACTTTCAACAGCAGCTGCAACTAAAATGGATATCGCATGTAACTCGAAGAGAAAATAATTACATAAGGAAAGTGTTGACATTCTACACTATTTTATATAAAAGGTTAGGAAGGAAATTCCCATTAATAGTGAAAAGAGCAATAACAGCTACTGGACTTGAGAAACGTATTTTCCTGCAAGAAAGGTTTTAAGAGAAAGATTTTATAAATTTCAACTGACAACAGTATGGGCTGTTCGGTCAATAAATGCCGAATGTATCCTTATAAGGAAACAGTTAATATTACCATTACTATTTTGCGTGTTCAAGAGAGAAGTCACGTGGTTTATCTGGTAATGGTTGAGTAAAAACTGTCGAAACGAAAATTGTTCAATTTCGGACCCACAAGAATATATCTTAAATATTTCCCATTTTAGCACAGCACAAGGTGGGGAATAAGAGTAAGATTATGTTGCTCCAATTTTCTAAATATAGTGAGCCTGTTGCCTAGAAATTGGCATCCCTGGGTCTTTATTTTATTCGGTCGGGTTAGTTCGGACATTGATGAGTTTATCGTGCCAACCATCACGCTCCAACATCAAGGTCGGAAGGTCATTAGGGTGGCATTCTGTGTCATAAAATAGCCAGTCAATGTAGGTGGGTGCTGGGCGACCAACGCGTTTTAATCCGTGTCTAGGTGTTCAGAACAGTTATCACACGCGAGTTCTTTTGCATTCTGCGTTCGCGTAATATTGTAGAAATACCAGGGATAGGTCAATAGAGCTGTGATTTAGTTGGATGTTGTCTCCAAGTATAGCTCTCAGCGTCCAAATGTAGGTTCCATCAAGCTTAGACTCTAGAGTTTTACTTAATGTCCAGGCAGTGATACCATACATTAACACCGCTTCTACAGTGTCTAGAAAAAAATCTCGGCTTGAAGTTGTCTGGTTGATCAGATTTCCAGATTACATCCATTTTATTCAAGGCAGCTCAAGCTTTAGCTATGAGAATTTCTCACTTCTTATGTGTGTCAAAGACAGATAAGAAAAATTTAACTGTAAAAACCACGATGCCCCTAGGCACTTGCTCGCTAAAGCCATATTTTCCATTAAATGTAATTGTAAAAATAACCGTTTCCATACAGGGAATTAATCGACATTGCCTTCAAAATACCAGAACTGCAAGAAAGAAATTAAATTTCTCAAATCCACTAAATGTTATAGCTCTTTCTATCGCTGTCATACGCCTGTATAATACCATAAACGCAATAAATTAAACATTAAGTAAAATCAAATTATTTAGACTTTAATTTAATTTGTCAAATACGCCCCCACCCCCCCAAAAAAAAACGGAATATAAAAATCAAAGAGTGAAAAGATCGTGTTAACCCAAGAGAGAATTACTTGTCTGCCGTCAAAATCAGCATTTTAAATATTGAAATTTTCCTTTTCTTTTACCTGCAATCATCTATTGGCTGTTGTTGCTGGGGAGGAATGCTCTCCTTAACGACCAAGAACTTTAGCCGTACAAATATAAGGTTTCATAAACACATAGATAGTTTTTATGCAGAAACAAATATATAGATACGTATATCCGCACGCATAAAATCGCTTGCACATACACTAATCTTGTTAATCACACGGAAACACGCGCACATACAGACACACACTTAAAACTGGTAGTAAATATTTAAAAAGTGGACACAATATATCCTCACACTAATCTTTAAATATTTGCGCGCAAACTAACACACACGCGCACATACACACGCGCACATACACACGCGCACATACACACGTACACAAACATATGGAATATATAAACCACCCAGAAATACACACGCAATACATATATACATACCCCACCACACAAACAGAAGAATTTAGTTTTAAGGTATGCAATATGAGAATGTAGTTTTAAAGTATGCGATTCTGGTGTACGTAATGAAGAAGGAAGGCTTAGAAATTCTGATACTCACAGGACAGAGGAAAACAGCACATGACATGCTTGATGGGTCTGAGTAAATGGTTGGCAGAACGGGGTTTAGGAAAAATAGCAAAAAGACGAAATTTATTAAGAGCTGCAAGAAACAGGAAGTAGTGGAGATCCATGATCACCTACTTCCTAAAGGGAGACGGCTCATAAAGAGAATGAAATTTATGGGTAAAAGTTCCCAAAATCAGAATAGTGTTTACGTGTAAATATAAGGGTGAACACTGAGGTCATTACTGAGTTGCAATAGTCTGTTTCATATATGTGTGTGTGTGTGTTAAAGACCAAATAGAAAAGGTTTATCAGTCTAAGATGCTTCAATTTTATTAGAGCTTCGTCAGAGTTTGAGAGAAACTGTCGAAGTTTTATTAAAAGTGAAACATGTTCGATAGATAAACGTTTCTTATTTGTTCTATATCTTTATCATCCTTTCGGATTCCAATCCATATTTGATCTCCATTTTATCTTTAACTCTCTCTCTCACTCACTCTGTCTCTCTCTCACACACACACACACACACACACACACACACACACACACACATATATATATATATATATATATATATATATATATATATATATATATAATAGAGGGCCTGAAGATGTTTGAAACAGACTGTCGCCATTCTAGGTTGATCTCAGTGTCCACTTTTATATTTACATTCCCTCTATCCCTGATATTGCCCACTTATACTCATACATATATATATATATATATATATATATATATATATATATATATATATATATATCAGTTTAAGTGCTCTCTCTCTCTCTCTCTATATATATATATATATGTATATATATATATATATATCACTTATACTGATATATATATATGTACATATATATATAGCACTTATACTGATATATATATATATGTATATATATATATATAGCACTTATACTGATATATATATATATGTATATATATATATATATATATATATATGTATATATATATAGCACTTATACTGATATATATATATGTATATATATATATATAGCACTTATACTGATATATATATATATGTATATATATATATATGTATATGTATCTATATATAGCACATACTGATATATATATATATATATATATATATATATATATCAGTATAAGTGCTATATATATATCAGTATAAGTTCTCTCTCTCTCTATATATATATATACACATATATATATATGTATATATAGCACTTATACTAATATATATATATATATATGTATGTATATATATATACCACTTATACTGATATATATATATATATATATATATATATGTATATGTATATATATATGTATATGTATATATATATATAGCACTTATACTGATATATATATATATATATATCAGTATAAGTGCTATATATATATATATATATATATATATATATATATATATATATATATATATATATATATATATTTACGTACGTTCATGTATCTCCTGAAAACACAAAATGTTGTGGAATCTCAGAACCAAATGAAACTTTTTTTTAACGAATAACTCCTGAATTTTATTTCTTAAGTAAATAATTTTCTTATATAAGTTATTTTATCTTTTTTCAAATATTTAACAATTAGCAAATATTAGGATTTATGGTAGTTGATAGTTAAATCTAAACTCTTGTTTGATAGTAAATTTGTTAAATTCTCGAGAACATTCATTTTTTTTTTTATCTAACTTATTTGAAATTTAAACTACGTGAAAAGATATTTTTGAAATTTGGTGTGTTCTGTAAATTTAATAGAAGTTTTCATGTACTTTTCGAATAAAGTTCAACAAACAAAATCAGTTCTTCTGCAAAGTTTAGGAAAACTGAAATATTGGTTGGGTCGGCGGAGAGCATTTTTCGGACAGTATCGCATTCGTCCACATTTCGGTGAATATGCCAACTTCATGGAAATATTTATTTTTCGGATTTATTCTAAAGTCTCGTCGCTTTACTCTTAAAATCAATGATGCACTTCTAGATCTCGTCCTCTGTACAGACATCCAGCCTGACCAACACTTTAATAGACAGATGAAGATACAAAGAAATTACCTTACATATTCAAGCATTCAAAAACTCTCCAGTTGTGACGTTATGGTTAACGATCTACTCCCATTACTACTATGTCTCCTAACCGCATTCTCCACATCTGTATACGCTCAAGCTATATTTAGTAAACATACACATGATAAAATTACACACGTACACACAAAAAAAGCTCATACACACACACATACGCGCGTGTATGCACACATCTAGAATCGACCGAAATGATAAACTGCATTTATTTAATTTGATAATTTTATACAAATAAAAAGGTTTTCTTTATAAAATCGTATTCTTCCCACCAACCGCTACTTTTTGGAATCGACTCCCAAGAGTATGCTTCCTGAGTCACTATAATTTTAACCTGTTCAAGTCAACCTTCCACATATATCATGATAAGTTCTATCTCTAACCTATTATTCTGTAAGCTTTGTACAGAATGAAAATTGTAAAAAAAAAAAAAAAAAAAATGCATTATTTACAATCAGACTAATGTCTTTATCTTTGATTTTATGATCATAACGTTTCAACCTTTTGTACTCCCTGGCCTTCTTCAGGTGTCTGCAGATCCGTCTAACCTTCAGGGAATTCCGAGCTGAATCATTTTATTTAATCGACAGGAGTAGATTGTTCTCTTTATGCTACCCATGTATAGGGATAGCTTGCCTTGTATCTTTTCTTTTTTTTAATTCTCTTACTACCCTACTCGGGGATTGAACTCACAATTATTATGCTATCAAATACATGAGCCAACTCTTTTGACTATTAGCTCCGGGAGGGAGAACAGAAGAGGTAAGTCTTACGGCCACATCAGGTTAAAGCACCGATTCCCATAAGATCACCGAAGTTAAGCAACATCGAGTCTAGATCGGTGACCGCTTCGGAATAGCAGGTGACCGCTTCGGAATAGCAAGTGCTGTAAGGTTGGATGCGCGGTTGGTGTAATGGATAATGGCTCGGAATTGTTAATCGGAGAGCCAAGTTCTAATTCCCGTTGGGTTTATTATATTCATTTATGCACAAATACCATTAGGAAAGGCATTAATCCACCACTTCTACTCCCCTTCAGCTATGGGTCAATTAGTAAGACTTGTATTATTATCTACAAAAAAACAATTTTACAATCACAAATATTTTCTGGCTTTATAAATCATGCAAAGGGGTTGATAAACACTAGAAAACGAATCCACCAACAAACCAAAAGCAGTAACAAAAAAAAAAGAAAAAAGAAAAAGACGAGATTTGAAACCATGGACAACGGTTTGGAAACAATTTAATGATTTCTGTTCAATACCTGTTCAGGTAGTCGAAAATCAAATTTGAAATATTGATTGATTTGGGCTTTTTTTTTTTTTTGGCTTATCAACCTATTGTATGATATTTAAAGCCAGAAAAATTTTTTAGATTTTAAGAATTTTTTGAGATAACAGTGATTTACTGAGTTCTACTAATTAACCCATAGCTGGAGGGAAAAGAGGTAGATTCATACTTTTCCCAATGCTAAGTGGATATAACGATCACGACTGGATTTGAAACTCGGCTCTCCAATTTCCACTGCCGAGCTGTTGTCCATTACACCACCTGCACATCCAAACTTACATCCCCTGGCATTCCTAAACGATCACACATCTAGATACTGACCAGGCACGACGTTGTTTAAATTTGGTAATCGTTAGGGAACAGACAGAAATAGGACTAACAATAACTGAACAGTACTAAATAAGAACAAGACGAGATATCCCTAGACATAGGCAGCAGTACGAGAACTATCTACTCCTGTTGATTGAATAAAGGATTCACTTCGAAATTTCTTAAGCGCTACTCTGATCATCGGAAACCTAAAGATGACCTGAAGCCAAAACGGTCAAAACTTGGGATAGTAACAACAAAGATGAGGATGTTAGAATGTAAATATTGTTAAGTTTGCATCCTAGAAATCCAAACATAAACTCTTACGCATAAAATAATGTGTTCGCTCCCACACGAGGCTCTTTCACACACGAATACAGAGAAATTTGGGGCGGAAGTACATATATATCGAAAAGGTTGGAGTTCAAGCCTTGTCAAGATTTTGAATGCTGATTTTCAAAGCAACCTGTCGTGTGGAAAATAAGCAGGACACGACCTTGCTTAGTAAATAAATATCTCTACACATATATGAGTCTATATATCTTCTCATATCCGTATACACAGCAAATTAAAATCACAGTGCTTCACATACAGATATATAAAATTAGAACGAGTTTTATCGATCACCACAATCGTAACCTCTTCTAATCTAGGGATAAGAATAGTTATCTTCCACATATAAACCCATAAGCTGCACTTAACCCCTTCTCTAATACAACGCCTTCATCCAGTAATAATCTACTTTGAGGGACTCTTGAGTCTTGTACCGCATGGTCATAAAGAAAAAAAAATTCTGTTTATTCAGCCTCTAGACATATAACTTTATAAATGAAAAGATAGAAAATTTAGAAAAAGATATATGCAAACACAAAGATATTGGTGCGCGCACACACAGTCATACAAACTGCGATATACACATACACATTTTTGGGGATATATATATATATATATATATATATATATATATATATATATATATATATATATATCTATATCTATATCTATATCTATATATATATATATATATATATATATATATATATATATATATGGCCTGGAGATTGCGCTCAAGCATGAAACAGAGTACCACCGCTCGGTGCTGACCTCAGTGTCCACTTTTATATTTACATATGCTCTATCCCTGATATCACTTTTACTCATAAATATAGCATACCTAAAACTATATTTGTTTCATATATATATATATATATATATATATATATATATATGCATATTATATATACACATATATATAATATCATATATCATATTATATCATATATGTGTGTTTGTATTTAGATAGATAGATAGATAGATAGATAGATAGATAGATGGAGACTGACAGATAGACAGACAAATAGATAATTAATATGCTTAGATAGCTAGGTAGATAGATATATAATTGATATGCTGAGATAGATAGATAGATAGATAGATAGATAGATAGATAGATAGATAGATAGATAGAAAGAAAAAGATGTAAAAGAATGTGATTTTGAAGATGTAGCTACATTGAGAAGTTCGGATACATTCAAAAAATGAAGAGAGCGAAAAAGAAAAAAACACATACTCCTACACACACACATATACACACGTACATACAGACATATATTCCTCCACACACACATGCCCACACGGAGTAAAAAATAATCATTTTATGCCTACAAATTAAAAAGTTCCTTCCCTGATTTATTTTCTCTCGTTTTTTCTTCGTCGTCATTCTCATTGTGACTTCCACCTTTAAAATATGATTCTTTGTAATTATTCTATTATTTATTATATAAACTCAATGTGAGAATCATTATTGCGTTATTTATCTAAACAACATCGCAGGAGTGGAAATAGTAAGAATAGCAATAATAATAACAACAACAACAACAATATTACAAAGAATTTCAGTAGAAGCGGCAAAAACTTTTCCTTACGACAAAACGAAATGTCTCACCCTGAATACACATTCTTCAAATATTTTCACTTTCAAAATACCCCCACCATCTTCGTTTTATATATATATATATATATATATATATATATATATATATATATATATATATATATATCGGAATTAGATAGATAGATAGATAGATAGGAACAGACTAAGATAGAAAGGAACAGGCTAAGATAGATAGATAGATAGATAGATAGAAAGGAAGGAACAGAGTAAGATATATAAAAACATTTATAAGTTTATACACATCTATAGACGTGTATAATATATACAGAGTGCTTAACTAAAAACATCCTTAGTGAAATCTAACCAAATTAAAGTTAAGATTTATTTTGCAATCCATTCCTAGTTAAGTCGGGATTTACAGCACTTCATCGTATATATATATATATATATATATATATATATATATATATATATAGATAGATAGATAGATAGATAGATAGATACTGAACAGACTGAGCTAGATAGATAGATATATAGATAGATAGATAGATAGATAGATAGATATATAGGAACAGACTAAGATAGAAAGGAACAGGCTAAGATAGATAGATAGATAGATAGATAGATAGATAGATAGATAGATAGATAGATAGATAGATAGATAGAAAGGAAGGAACAGAGTAAGATATATAAAAACATTTATAAGTTTATACACATCTATAGACGTGTATAATATATACAGAGTGCTTAACTAAAAACATCCTTAGTGAAATCTAACCAAATTAAAGTTAAGATTTATTTTGCAATCCATTCCTAGTTAAGTCGGGATTTACAGCACTTCATCGTATATATATATATATATATATATATATATATATATATATAGATAGATAGATAGATAGATAGATAGATACTGAACAGACTGAGCTAGATAGATAGATATATAGATAGATAGATAGATAGATAGATAGATATATAGGAACAGACTAAGATAGAAAGGAACAGGCTAAGATAGATAGATAGATAGATAGATAGATAGATAGATAGATAGATAG
>OZ010592.1:55396818-55399318 GCA_963932145.1 Acanthosepion lycidas | reverse complement strand
TCCCTTTACTGTTGGTATATTCTTTTCTTTACATTTCAGGATGTTATATATATATATATATATCGCTAAGCATATCTTAGATGTGGCACAAGGCCGAAGGTATGGAGCACGTAATGAGCTTCGAGCCCACTAATGTTGTAAGTGATCTAGCCAGGCAACCTTACAAATATATACGCATATATATACACATAAAGATATATACAAAAAGATATATATATATATATATATATATATATATATATATATATATATATATATATATATATAAAATAATATATATATATATCAAATAATATTATATGTGTGTGTGTGTGTGCGAGGTGATATATTTTATCGTTACATATAAAATATTTTTTAAGCATAACTTAGTTTGTCACAAGGCCACGCCAGCAAAAAACATTTAAGGCATGAACTCCATGAAAGATGTCTACAATATCCATGAATTTGCATCGTTATTTATATCTACTTTATCATGTGCATGCGCGTGTGTGTATATCTGTATCTTGCGTCTGGGTGTATTCGTGTTTGTGTTTATACGTATATATGCACATGTATGCGCGTATGAATGTGTATTTGTCTCTGTGATTATTTACGTGTATATGAATGTGTATGTATTTAAATGTATGAAGTGTTTGTACACATGTGTGCTTACGTGTATAGGTATGTTTATGGCTGTGTAAATGTCTCTACGTGTTTCTAGGTGTATGTATGAACCGTATGCTTACATATGCTTGTATATGTACGCGTGTAAATGTGAGTAGTTTTTCTGTCTGCGTTTTTTGCGTAAATTTGGGTGAGTGTTTGCGTGTATGTGTGAATGTATGTGTGCTTTTCTATGTGTATATGTGTGTGCATTCGTACGTATGAGTGTAAAAGAAAACTTGTTATCCTGAAATTATATATATATATATATATATATATATATATATATATATATATATATATATATATATATATATTATTTAACTTTATAAAACAAGAAATATACCTGCTAATTTTTGTTCACCTGAAGTTAGAATTCTTAAATCTATTAATAATTAAAATCTTTAAATAAGGTAAGAAATGATTCAAATTAATTTATTAATAATTAAAATTTATTAATTACAATTTATTGATAATTAAGATTTATTAATAAACACCTAACTAACTCATAATTCACTCAAAGCCACACACTACCCAAGATTTTCGATATAAAATAACATTTGGATCTAATTTGGATATTAGTGGAAATTTGCTCGGTCAAATTCTTCTTCTACGTAACAAAATCATGTTTATCGAACTTTAAATTCTCTCCATCGCTCATCCTCTCTGAAAAATTTTGACTTGGGTGATTTTAAAGCAATCCACAAAGATTATTTAGTTATTGGCTGCCTTGTAGCGACGTCGGTGAGTCACACCATTTTATTATATAAACAGGAAATATATTTAATCCACCACAAAAATAAACAGATTTTCATACGGTATTATTATTTGTAAGGAAAGATTAATCTAAGTATAATTATAAATATATTATTATTATTATCATTATTATTATTATTAGTAGTAGTAGTAGTAGTAATAATAATAATAATAATTGTCTTGATAAGTACAGCCTACACACTAAGAAGAATGTTGTCCCTGTAACGCTAGTGATGTTATGGAAGTTAGAAAAACAAATCATGAAATGTAGCCATAACAATACTCCACTATCTGCCTTAAGTTTTCCTGCAGACTTGGTAGGTAATATAACCATAGCAGAAATCGAATAATAATAATAATAATAATAATAATAATAATAATAATAATGATGTCTGGTATAGCTTTATCAAACAGTATTATAATGGCTATTTTGTACACCAGTGATTTTTTTTGTTTTTGTACAGTTCTCTCGGTCAGCAACAACAACAATAATATATATATATATATATATATATATATATATAGATAATAAGAAAATTTTCTGTCAGTAATCTTTTATCCAATTCTCTCCTCTAATATTCTCCAATTGGAAGTGAGTTTAAATAAATAATACGGAGGTAAATTTTAAATTGATAATCTAATTTAAATTGAAATATATTACCCTTTAATAATCATTATTGATGATAAAATTATTTAAATTGGAATAACCGTTGATAATTAGGTATCTAAAAACAGTCACGAATTTAATTTATCAACAAAAATCAGACGAATAGATGTCAACTTAATAATCTATAAGAAAAAAGTTTAGGAAAATATAAAAAAGATTACTAGATATAAAATGGATTATTCTTTCAATGTACTTTCGATGAATTTTTTCCAATCGACTATTTCATAGAAGATACCCAAAACTCCAACAAACTTCAAATTAAATTCTTCGTAGATTTTTTAGACATTTAGATTTATATCGAACTTTAACCCCCAAATATACCCTTTAAAGTAACGCGAAATAACAGCGTCTAAGAATTTGAGTGAAACCTGCTCTCATGGACATGATTTATTATTTTATTGTTTGCTGTATCTTCTCCCTTTTAAGTCGGTCTTC
>OZ010592.1:55386818-55389318 GCA_963932145.1 Acanthosepion lycidas | reverse complement strand
CGGCAGTGGGACTCCCTTCCGCTTACTTGCTTCCCTGAAAACTACGATCTTCAAAAATTTAAATGCAACGTCAATCGTCATGTTCTGTTGTCTTGAAAGGATAATTTCCTCAATCCTTCTTTAACCAGTCTTTCTTCTCACTTTCACTCCCTGTGGCCCGCCCCACATGCGTACGAGTGTCACTCTCACCTTGCATCGGGTGAACACAAAAAAGCTTTGTCATTAATTTTCACGCACACACATTCTTATTTTGACATGTTTCGCTGACCAAACAGCAACATCAGAAAATTGGTTTTTATTTCAACCAGATCTTCATTGGCGTGACAAACCGTGATTCACGTTGGTAAGTTGAACACTGGATGTTATTTCTCTTTTATATTTTAGCCGTATCGTATTTTAGACTTCTCTCATGACGTAGGCGATCACGGCCCTCCACATGTTGCTGTCCCTTGTAGCACTTAATAAGTTTTGTCTTTTGTTATTTCTCCCAAACCCTGTTCTACCATCCATTTACCCAAGCTCATCAAGTATGTTACACTCTGCTTTCCTCTTTCCCTCAATCTGTCCTGTGAGTATCAGATTTTCCAAGCCCGCCTTTCTCATTACGTGCCCCAGAAATCTCAACTTTTTAAGTACAAGTTTCCTTTTTGTTTCTATTTTCTTTAAAAATTCTTCACATGTTCGGTCCATGGTATCCTCAGTAGCATTCTGTAGAACCACATTTCTGTTGCTTCAAGTCTCTTCTTCATCTTTGAGGAGATTGTCCAACACTCGTTGCCATACAGTAAGAGAGATACCGCGTAACAGTTCAATACTTTTTTCTTTGTTTCTAACGAAATTTTCCTGTTTCTGAATACACTGCTTGGCTTTTGAAAGGCATCTTTCACCAAATATCAACTCAGGTTTTATATATAGAATCCCTAAATAAATATAGAGATAAATATTTTGTTTAAAATTTAGTATATTTATAGAGGCAAAGTGCTCAATATTGTAGATGGAGCGTTTATAGATACAGAGTGGACATAGGAAATAACACTGCATGGTGACTGACAGTTTCAAATTTCAATGCAACCCCCCAAAGAAATTGCAGCGTGACAGTCACCATTCAGTGTTGATTCATAATGCTACTATCTATCTATCTATCTCTCTCTCTCTCTCTCTCTCTCTCTCTATATATATATATATATATATATATATATATATATATATATAAGGAAGAAATTCCATCAGAAATTGTTCGAAGTTCATTTCGGAAGAGAAAAGCTTTCGACTTTCTTAAGTCATCATCAGGGTAGTTAGAGACAATTGGTGAGTTTCGTAGAACTAGTAATATATATATATATATATATATATATATATATATATATATATATATATATATATATATATATATTATTCCTCGCCGCTTGCACGACTCGGAGTTTCATGCACAACGCATTCTTCAGGTGCCGAGTATGAACTGACCGTTAGGTAATTTGAATTTTAATATATCTGGCTATCACAGTAATAGCGTAGCTATAGTATTACGCTGGGGATTACAGTATTTTGAATTTAAAAATTATATTTTGCAATTTTGCAAATAAAATAAGCGCGATTTTTATATGCTTGTAAGAAGAAGAAAAAATTAAATGTTTTAATTTAATTTAATTTTTTTATTTTTCAGTTGTTAATATTCATTTTTTAAACATTTCTTTTGATTTCTTATAGTTGTATACGTTGGCTTAAGAGATTAATTATGTTAATAAAGGTGATATTGGGGAAAAAAACCTGGACGTAGATTAATATTTGGTTAATATTCAATGGTGGCACACTCGAGGATTTTCCTTCTGAGTGAGTTATTTTCTTTTTTATGAGTGTAGCATTTTTAAAATCAAAATTGTGGTTGAATTTATTTCTATGTATGATTAGTGCATTAGTTAAGTTGTTTTTTTGTGAGGTCTCTTTTGTGCACATAAATGCGTTTTTTTTTTTAATTTCCTGCAGGTTCAGGACTAGAAGTTTCCAATTTCATCAAAACCCGCTCCCGTCATCCATTCCCTAACGCTATTTGGCTTTGCAAGAGTTGGTTGGAGATGAATGAGTAGAAGAAACTGCCAATGGCGCGTATTTGTTTAAGGTGGATCTCAAATTAGCCAGAAGTAATCCACACACTTGATTTCATGACCCTTCCTCTGCGGCACGTATGGAATGAGACAAGCGGAATCCAGTTATGAAACTGCAACGGACTGCCGCTGACTCTGTTATATTTTCGAGTGGCGCCTTCTGTAGCCTTCTTCATCTGCTTGTTCAACCGTTGAGATCAGTCGTAATTGGCATCCGCTTGTTTTATCGTTGGAGTTCATAAAGACAATATGAATAAAGACAAAAGGAAAACATTCTTTACCAACGCGTTTCGTCTTTTGATCGAATTTATCCTTTCTCTTTATTAATATACACACACACAAATATATATGTGTGTGTGTGTGGAACAATGTCACAATAGAGTAACAAGTATGATCAA
>OZ010592.1:55304318-55381818 GCA_963932145.1 Acanthosepion lycidas | reverse complement strand
CTCTCAGAAATTATCTCTTTTCTGCCAGTCCTTAACTTATTCTCAACCCAATGAGTCTTGTTGTACTTCTTGATAATGCTATTGTCGCTCTAGGAACATTTAAACACTTGTAAATTGTTGTATATCAGTCACCTGTTTGTACGCATCAACTAACTTCATTCGATGCTTCTTGTCAAGTTCAGCCGTCTTCGCCATGGTTGCAGAACGAATGAGTTATCGTGGTACGTGGCACTCACATATTGTTTTCTTTGTTACGTTTTAGAGGGTTATAGACTCAGGTCAATACTATTTCATTTTCAAAGGTGTTTGTATTAAATGTCAATTTAAGAAAAAAAAAACAATCACAATTGCCATAGAGCACTATTATTTTATAATTTCCATAAGTGGGGTGATAATTTTGAATTGCACTAATTTTTAGAAAGATCTATAACTCTGAAAAATAACTTCTAAAAATTTCACGATTTAAATACGAAATCAACTATTTATGTTAAATTCAGTCAGTACTTGCAAAAATTACAATTTCCTTAGAAAATATGCAAATATTTAGTGGAGGCGAATAATTCTGTCCACAACTGCATGTACAGGGGTCATTGATAAATTGTCGTCGGAATTACGGAAAAATTAAAAATAACACAGACATCTCATTTTAACAGATTAAAATTTACGGATTAAAATTTACCAAAATTACGCAAAAATATCTTGAAATGCTAAAGAGTAAATTTATTCAATAAAATCGCCATTGGCTTCATTCATGGCCACCAGACGACTTCGGAATCTCTTAAATCTCTTCTGTTTGTTTGTGAATTCTGCCATATTCCTTGCCTTCAGTTCATCTTTGGTGAGTTTTTCTAGCTACCGTACCACCGAAAATACCATTAGACTGATCCAACTGTTTCCGAAACCTCTTCCGCTAATCCTCAGATTGACACTCATACACTCGGAAACGTTCGTATTGGAGTTTCCGGCGTGAATACCAATTAGTACAGCAAATCGTTTCCAAATTTCTGCACCATGGTTCTCTTTTAGTCACAGATGTTGCCCAACTGATCCTACTACACTATACAGTCAATAAAATTAAAAACAAAGAACTCGCATGCGCAAAATTAAATATATAATTGGCGGCAATTTACACATCGCAACCTGTCTCTCTCACTCTATCTATCTTTCTTTCTCTCTCTCCATGTATATATATATATATATATATATATATATATATATATATATATAAAAGTGAACATAGAAGTCAACACTTAGAGGCGACAGTCTGTTTCATGCTATATGCAATCGTCAGGCCACATGATTGCATATAGCATGAAACAGACTGTCGCCTCTAAGTGTTGACTTCTATGTTCACTTTTATATTTACACTCGCTCTGTCTCTGATATTGAGCACTTTATTCCATAAATATAGCACACCTTAAGACTATATTTCTTTATATATATATATATATATATATATATATATATATATATATATATATATATACTAAACGTAACTAGAAAAGAAAATAATGACATAATCGTGATGTTAACATTCCACACTACTTCAAATAAAAGGTTAGGAAGGAAACCCCCATCGATACTGGAAAGGGAGATAAATGCTACTGCACTTGTTTTCCTAAAAAAAAGTGTTTTAGGAGAAAGAATTTATAAATGTCCACAAAAAAAACAGTACTTGCTGCTCTGTCATTGAATACCAAATGTTCCTTATAAGCAAATGGCTAACATTGCTATTGCCATTACCACACTCTATATATACGTATTACCCCTCAACGAACTTGGCGCAAAGGCCCAATTGTAAGACAGCAAGGTTTCTTAAATATATATATATATGTGTGTGTGCGCGTGGGTGCGTGTAAGTGTGTGTGTGCATGTGTGCATGTGTGTGTGTGTAGCGAGAGAGTTCGGGCGTTTGCCTTCATATTCTATCGAACATATGCTTTATGTGAATTAAGTTTAAGAAACCATCTTGGGGAAGCTCGTAAATCCTCCTTCGTTTTGTAGACTAACAGGTCAGCAATCTTTTGCTATGTGCCGACGTAGAGTTTTAAAAACATTCAGTGTGCCAACAGCATACGCATTTTTATACGTAAGTCAAGGTCTATATATCTGTTCTACAATATATTTTATATAGTAATATATAATATGTATACTTTAGTATATATATTAAAATTGAAACAGCTAAATATCTTCTTAGCGATGTAATAGCTATTGGTTCGGACTTCGTGATGTCATTTGCGGCTTTGTGCCATTGGCGTGCCACCTGTGGCGTCTATCGTACGTTGCCGACCGCTGGACTAGTATTTTATGCACTCCAGTACTTTAATAGACACGTACTCACATATATATATATATATATATATATATATATATATATATATAATGAACTCTCCCGTCGGTTTCGACGTATGAGGATCTGCCAGCTTATTGATTCAGTTATGAAAGTTTATGCGCTAATCTTAAGTGGTATTTAAAACCCGCTAGTGATTTACAAAGGAGGCCACATATGGAGCAAGTGTGAGGATTGTGAGATGAGATCACTGTTAGATTGGTTGACCTTTTAGATCTTGCTCTCGCTTCTTGAAGATGATTCAGACAAGCAGATTGAAAATTGCTGAGTCCACAAAAACACGTTGATCTCCATTCAATATATATATATATATATATATATATATATATATGTGTGTGTGTGTGTGTGTGTGTGTGTGTGTGTGTGTGTGTGTGTGTCTAATGAAATGGACTAAATCCGGCAATTATTTAATATATTTTCTGTTTATACGTTATTTTAATAGATATAATTTATTCAAGTAAACATAAATATTTATAAACCCACCATTCGTCCTTGCTTTGAATATTGCTGGTACATCTGGTCTGGTGTTGCTGGTATATATTTAGATATTCTTGATAAAAACAAAAGAGGAATCTGCAATGTTATTACTCCTGACCTAGCATCTCGACTTCAGTTTCTTTCCTACCGCTGTAATGTACTTCCCCTGTGCATTTTCTTTAAATATTTCCATAGTAACTATTCTAATGATCTTTACACTATGGTACTGTGATTTATAGATTTAAGTGCAATACTAGATTACTAAACTTTGGTTTAGCTGTTTATTAAAATAAACAAATTTTCATGTGGCGGTCATCCGGCAGCTCTGGAAGGATATGGCGTTTAGATCATTCATACGAATGACTCTTTAAACCCCTTTCTCTACCCTCGTACGTGAATAGACAAACTTCACAAACAAATAATAACAAAAACAAAATTATCGGGAATTGGTGTAGATTGAGAAAAGGATGTTTATTTTTTCTGATTTTTTTTTCAGTTTGTTTTTTGTGTCGAATAATGGGGAGTGTGTAAATGAATTTCGTGGTCATTTCCCTTTCGAAACATAAAAATGTCAACCCTTTCCTAGCAAAGTTAACAAAAAATAAATAAAAATGGGTGACATAGACAGATAGATATGAACATAGATATGAACATAGATAGATAGATAGATAGATAGATAGATAGATATGAACAAAAAGATAGATAGATAGATAGATAGATAGATAGATAGATAGATAGATAGATAGATAGATATTGGGTTGGTGCAAAAATAATGTCGTTTTTTGACGTATTTTTAACATCATTTTTGCACCAACCTAATAGATAGATAGATAGATAGATAGATAGATAGATAGATATGAACAAAAAAGATAGATAGATAGATATGAATAAAAAAGATAGATAGATAGATAGATAGATAGATAGATAGATATGAACAAAAAACACAAATAGATATGAATAAAAAAGATAGATAGATAGATAGATAGATATGAACAAAAAAGATAGATATGAATAAAAAAGATAGATAGATAGATATGAACAAAAAAGATAGATAGATATGAATAAAAAAGATAGATAGATAGATAGATAGATATGAACAAAAAAGATAGATAGATATGAATAAAAAAGATTGATAGATAGATAGATAGAGAGATATGAACAGACTAGCATAGATAGATAGATAGATAGATAGATAGATAGATAGATAGATAGATATGAACATGAATATGGGCATAACTGGCGATTGCGTTCAAGCATGAAACAGACTCTCACCTCACAGTGTATATATGGGAGAGAGAGAGAATTTCTTCTTTGATTGCTTAGGTTTAACGATAACCGAATATTCACTGATGATCTTTCGTTTATAACTATGAGAAACGCGTAAATGAACACAAAATATAAATGGGACGACTTCATTTCCAAAAATGTAACCAAACATCATCATCATCGTCATGTACATTCATCAACTACTTCAATCGCTGTGGTTTCGGGGACTGAGGCCAAAAGAAACACACAACCTCCTCCAGGCTGGTCTGTCGAGACGGCCTGGTGTTGCTTTCATTCTTTATCCTCATAATCCTATCACTGGGGTTTTAGCTTCGCGTTGCTCATCTCCCCCTCGAAGTTCTTAACCAACAGCCGAAGACCACCTGATATGGTGGGGTTCGCCCTCTGTCCCTACCCCAAAATTCTCGTTTTGATTTCAGGTGCTCTACTTATGTATTTATATATATATATATATATATATATATATATATATATATATATATATATATATATATAGATAGATAGATAGATATATATATATAGATAGATAGATACTAATTCCTTATAATAAAACAATATATATGTATGGAGGAGGAATATGCATACACATACTAATAAAACACACACGCATACATAATGCACAAAAATGGAGATAGCTCTAACAAGATACAGGGATCATAAAAAAATAAGAACGAAGACCTCCTTCCTTCGCCCATTCTCTGACGAATCATAATTACCCATAAGCAAAAGAATACTTTCGCCACAAGTCCAAAAAATTTGGGTTTCTACTACACACAATGCTTTAACATTGGAAAACATAATGAAAATTTATTCCTTTTAACAATATGTTGAAATAATTCCTATTTGCCTGATGATGGTCACGAGATCGGAACCCGTGTAGCAAAAATATGGAAAATAAAGTATATTATATATTTTTAAAAAAGCCACATTATAACCAAAAACGGTATGCGGTTTCTTCTGTTTAAAATATACACGTTTCTCTCGTTGGAACAACTTTATCCTCTCCCTTATATATATATATATATATATATATATATATATATATATATATAATTATTTATTTAAAAATTATAACATAAATATGTTATAAAATGACTATAAAAATAGCCATTTTGTTTCAACACCTCAGGTGTCCTATCAAGTGATGATGTTGAATGTTTCAACATCATCACTTGATAATCATGTCCACACAAACATTTATATGCACAAAAGCTGAGTATCATCTACCATATATTCAATTATGAAAGCAGAATAACATCATTTTTATTACTTAAAAGCTTCCAAGATAATTATATGTAGGTATTAAATAACCCATAGGGAGTTGATATTCCGCTAAACAAACAAATAAACTATGATTAATAATAATAATTGTTTCTCCTATGTATTGTTTCCCTTCAGGATTTAACCGATCATGGTTCTCCATAACTTCCTGTCCTGTGTACCTCTTAGCAATATCTGTCTTTTTGCTATCTCTCCTAATCCGTGTCCTGCCAACTATTTACATAATTTCATTACGCTTTACAATGTCCCTGTGAGTATCAACTTTTCTAAGTCATCTTTTCTCATTATGTGGCTTTCTGATTCGATGCAGAAGTGTCATTTATGCTTCCATTTTCTCTAAAATATTGCCGTTGCTCAATTGTTCAGTCCATGGTATTCTCAGCATGCTACTGTAGAGCCAGATTTCTGTTACATCGAGTCTCTTCTTCATCATTCACTGCTAAAGCGATTTTCCAAGCGTAGCTTAGATGTGACACGAGGACGAAAGTTGGGGCATCCAGTGAGGATAAAACTCACTTCTCAGTCGTAATAGTTCTAGCGTGGCGCGCTTTTTAACCATTCACTGTTATATAGAGAAACCGACATTACATAACATTTCAGTACTATTTTTTTCTTTCAAACGAAATTTTCTTCTTTCTTAACACTTTGCTTCGCTATTATTTTTTATGTATATAGGTGTTCATAGTCGGTTCATATCTATCTAGTCTCAATTTGTTCATATCTATCTATCTATCTATCTATCTATCTATCTATCTATCTATCTATCTATCTATCTGTTCATATCTATCTATCTACAGGGTAAATTGTCGCTTCATATTTTTAATTTCGCGCATGCGCGTTCTTTGTGATTTTTTCGACTGTACATTATAGTAAGGTCAGTTGAGAATCGTCTGTGAGAAAAAGAGCTACATGACGCGATTGACTCGAACAGAAATTTGGTACATCAGCTCGGAAAACTCACTCTGATCGTTCTGATAAGAAAAGAACTCCCGAATTTTTTGCCTCAGACTCAAAACAGAGGCAAAAACATTTAGATTTCGGCATTAAATAACCCATAGAGGTTGATGTGCCGCTAAACAAAATCAATCAACCAACAACCTTGAAATACAAGCACGTGTCCATAGTATTTTTCCTTTTTCTATTTAATGTACCATTATGATTGCTAGATGCACGGCAGAGTAATGGATAGCTGCTCGGATTGAGAAATCGGAGAACTGAGTTCGAATTCCAGTAAAGTCTGTAACATTCACTGTGCAAAGCCTTTAGCTAAGGTTTGAATCCAACTCTTCTCCTATGGGTAAACAGAACAGAATTGGGCCTATAGCCTTCGATGGCAACATCCGACTGTGGGTTAAAGAGCTTCAATAACCTGCAGTTGGCCAAATGTAACGAGAACGGCCATAAAACCTTAAAACATGATCAGTCAGAAAGAGGTTTCTCCAACAGAAGGCACTGGATCTTTTCTTATGGTTTTTATCCCTGGTACCTTTTTTTATGCGTAAACATTATATTCTGTTAACGTAATTTGAGATAAATCATTCTCCTTCCAAAAGCTATTTGAACTTTTGATTCCATCTATCAATTTATCTAATCTATTAGGTTGGTGCAAAAATAATGACGTAATAATGTCGTTTTTTGACGTATTTTTTAATGTCAAAAAACGACATTATTATGTCATTATTTTTGCACCAACCTAATATAAATGCTGTTGTACAGGGTATGATGGGTAAATTGTTACCATTTCATATTTTTAATTTTGTGCATGTGCGTAGTTCGTTTTTGCTTTTGTCTACTGCGCACTATAGTAGGGTCAGTTGGGCACCGACTATAAGAAAAAGAGTACAATGATGCAATTCACTCCCACAGAAATTTGGAAACGACATGCTTTACTGCTTGGCATTCTCGCCAGAAGCTCGAATACGAACATTTCAGAGTCTTTGGGAGTCAATCTGAGGACAGTGCAGAGGATTCGGAAAGAGTTGGCTGTGTCTAATGGTGATTACGAAGGTATGGCATCTCGGAAAACTTACTCTGATCATTCATTTAAGAAAATAACTCCCGAATTTTTTGATGAGGGGCTCAGCCTAAACACGGAGGGCTACATCAAGTGTCTTGAGGAGGTAGTGCTGCCCTGGATCAAGAGGGTGGCTACTGGAAGACCCTATGTCTGCCAATAGGACTCTGCACAATCCTACACAAGCAGGAGAACCCAGTCATGGTTGTCAGACAATTTTTTGCGACTACACCACCTCTTACATCTGGACACCTAACTCCCCAGACTGCAACCCCCTTGGTTATTATGTGAGGGGTGCAGCTGAGCGAACGACAAACAAAACTACTTGCAACACCAAACATGAACTGAAGGCAAGGATTATGGCGGCATTCACCAAATTAAACAAAGAGACAGTCCAGAAGAGATACAAGAAATTCCGAAATCGTATGGTGTCCATAGTTGAAGTTAATGGCGATTTTATTGAATAAATTTATTCTTTCATTATTTACATTATTCGGACTATTGTCCTCATCTTTGTCGCCATATTTATTTGTTTCGGCCGTTGTACGCTCCAGCCTTATTTGGGTTGTGATAAATATGGCGACAAAGATGAGGACAATAGTCTGAATAATGTAAATAGTGTACATAATACCTTATCTCAGAAATATAGACAGTTATTCTTTCAAATTTCAAAATATTTTGGTGTAATTTTGGTAAATATATCTGTTGAAATCGTTCATTTTTGCATGATTTAGTGAACAAAATAATGTGTTGGGTGGTCATGGCTCGGATAAAAAGACAAGTTAAAAGTTACATCTCAGCTGTCAATGTTACTTCATACTGACTTAGAGCGAGTTAGACTGTCTAGAAATAACTGGGTCTATTTGTGACAGAATGATATCGGAAATTTCGAAATCGGTCGACTAAAAGACGAGTGACAACGGTGAAAACGTCAGCACATGTTCGTCTTGCTGTGTCCCGAGACGCTCGCTCGGTCTTGCTCAATATGTGGACACGTAAGCAATCCACTAGCGGAACTGAAGAATCACATATGACGCAAACATAATAACTGAACGAGGTTGTTGGATCCTCATTAGTCGAAATAGACGATAGAGTTAATCATACATATATAAATTGCGTTCATATTTGAAATTGACGTTAGCTACACAATTAAACTCAGAAGTACTCAGGTATGTAGTGGATGTGTTAATTATATGGGTAAATACTTGTTGAGAATAGGCTGCGTGATAAATTAACGATTTCCACTAACATCAAAATCTATATGTTCATACATAGAATAAGATACAAAACTCAACGGAATGATTTCAAAACATAACAATTAGATTTATTAATGTTTGATGTACAAGCATGCGAACTGAAAAGGTAGGACAGAGTCGTCTCCCTTTGATTTGGTAATAGTTGTACCGGAGTTCATATTAAGAAGAAGTAATATTGAACTTGTAATTTAGAAGAATAATGTTTGGAATTGTGAGTTCTAAAATTGGTAAAAGTTCAGGAGTGATTTCAGAGGTTGGTGAGTGAGTGTATTGGAGTTGTTTCGTGTTAAATAAATTTAACTTTGCAACTTCAAAAGTATGAGTGACGTGGAGTAGTTTAGCAATTGGTTATCCGTCACGAAGCTCATTGGTAAACTTGTGTTCATGCATTGTCTTTATTTACATTCCTGGTCACGTGCGTGGCTCGCGAACACATTTCAAGATTTTTGGCGGTATTTTGTTGTTTAAATACGTGTGCGTATGCGTTGTTACGATTTTGAGATATATTGACCAATCAGAAGCAATTATTGTAAAACTTGCGTCTGGAGCCTGGATTGTGTTTAGCTTGCACAAAAATCTATAACTAACATGAAAATGTAAATTAGAAATGTTTTAACATTTCTTGTCCAATGAGGATGTAGGGAACTCAGTGATTGGTTCTGATCCACTGGCATATGGAGGTTAAGCTCTATAATACCTTAAAACTATTTTTATGATATATTACAAAATTCATATAAAAATTCTCACTTGAAATTTTGAACTTTAGCAAAAAATAAAAAGTATACACTAGAAACATCTGACAACAGTTTTATAAATGAGGATCACATCATTCAATGGATTAACAGTATTTTAATCCATACATTATGTTCTAGTGAAGTGATTTCGCTAATAATCGCATTAATATTGCTGATTGATTCTATGTATGATTATTTCTTTTTATATATATATATATATATATATATATATATATATATATATATATATATATATATATATATGAATGCATGTGTGTATGTTCACGTCTATCTATCTTAAATTCCGCGAATAGTTAATCTAATATACATCACTTTTTTGGTTTACGCTACTAAAAAAAAAAAAAAAAAAAAAAAAAAAAAAACGTCTAAAAAGAATAAAAACGAAAAAAAGAAAGAAAAAGTTTCTTCTCATTTCATCCTGATTGTACGCCTGAAGAAGACTGTAGAATCGATCGACCGAAATATTCTGGTTACAATTAAAGCAAGAGAAGATTGTTATCCGCAGTCCGCTTATCTCTTGGATTGATAATGACTCCTCTCGAAATGAATTTTATAATGACAGGATATAATCTTTAATATAGATTGTAAACGCGATACAATGTAATGGTCGAAACATTGGGGTAACATAAAAAAATAATTTGATAAAATATCTGGACAATTACAATTACTGTAATTAAGTATTGTATAATTAAACGTTTTCTTTTTTTACGGGTTAGGTATATTTTACGGTATATCAACACCTCAGTGGGTTATTTAATGTCGATGAGATTTTTTATGATAGGTTCGTATGAATAGAATATGTATTCTTTGTAAGAAATCATTTTGTAGGAGATCAGGTTCCATTGATGTATTTTTCTAAAAACGAGTGTCAGATGTATTGCTGGTATATATATATATATATATATATATATATATATATATATATATATATATATATATATTCAAAAATGTATTCCTGGTAATTTTACCTTAAAAATTTCTTTTTATAATATTTTGTTTAGGGTTAACTATTTTTCCATAGCTGGGACCCTAACAGGTCCTACGACCCCGAGTCAGTGTGGACCTGGGAACAACAGCAATTCCATGCTCCTCAAAGCCTCCCGATCAGAGGCATTGCTGCCGGATGTAGTTTATCGTCATACTCTAGACAGTTTATTGTCAGTATTTAAAAAGGAAGAGATTTTATATAAAACAGAATTGTATGTATATTTATTGCATTCTTAACATTTAAAATCTCTAGGTTATATTGAAGAAATTTCTTTCGGGCTTTCTGTAAACAAACCAACGAAAAACACAATTCTTCAACACTGATCTAAGCCAAATTGTGCATTTGATAATATTTCATAAAACCGAAGCGGAGAAACTGTTTCCATCTCTTTCGAGTGACACGTCCATTTTTTGTGGGCTTTTTCGTGGCAGATATAGTTACGCGATGACCTCTCCACTATTTCAATGGTCAGTGTTCGAAACCAGATCAAATGACAGGATTTTAAACGCTAATTTTCAAGGCTAACAATCATTTCGTACTTGGTTGAAGAGCTCTGCATAATCTTTCTAACTCCTATTTGCCGGATTAAGCTAAGCTAAAGCATCTTAAATCTTCTCTTTCCTAGTCTCTATCAGGTTTTCCGAAAGCGATTTCGGTAGAATTTCGATAATATTTTACAAGGTTTTGTTTGCTGAGAACTTTTTCCCTGTGTTTTTACTCTTTCAAAAGTCGGCTGTGAAATAAATAAATAAATAAATAAAAAAAAAAAAAAAAAAAACAGCAGATAAAGAAGAAAAAATAAGTGTCGAACATCTGTGATAAAAAAAAAAATGACTTTAGGCTAAAATTGGAAGATACGGAAAGATCACAACCGTCTGAGCCTTTCCCGCACCCTCATCCACAAACTAAACCTTCTCTCGTGCTTGATCAGATGTTGCTACCGTTCTCTCAATATAGTAATGTGATATTTTCTTCGATCTCTCTCAGTATATAGATACCTTGTTTTTTATTCTTTTTTTTCTCTTTATATGGTCATGTTTTTCTTTCTTTCTTTTTATCTCTCGCAGTATTTTCGAATCAATGTTCTCTACCTCTTTCTCGCTCACATATATCCCAATCAAGGCGATATCTCAATATATGGTAATATTATTAATTTATTTTCTTTCCTTTTCTCGGTCTACTGTTAATATCATTCTTTCTTTCTTTTTATCTCTCGCAGTATTTTGGAATCAATGTTCTCTACCTCTTTCTCGCTCACGTATATCCCAATCAAGGCGATATCTCAATATATGGTAATATTATTAATTTATTTTCTTTCCTTTTCTCGGTCTATTGTTTAATATCATTCTTTCTTTCTTTTTCTCGATCTAGTGTTAATATCTTACTTTCTTTCTTTCTTTCTTTCTTTTTCACAGTCTATTGCTAATGTTTCTTTCTTTTTCTCGGTATTTCCTTCTTTTTCACGGTATATTGCTAATATCTTTATTTCTTTTTCTCGATATATTGATAATATCTTTCTTTCTTATTTTTCTTTTTTTCTTTCTTTCTTTCTTTCTTTTTCTCGGTATATTGCTAATATCTTTCTTTCTTTTTTCTTTCTTTCTTTTTCTCGGTATATTGGTAATATCTTTCTTTCTTTTTTTCTTTCTTTCTTTCTTTTTCTCGGTATATTGGTAATATCTTTCTTTCTTTCTTTCTTTTTTCTTTCTTTCTTTTTTTCGGTATATTGGTAATATCTTTCTTTCTTTTTTTCTTTCTTTCTTTTTCTCGGTATATTGGTAATATCTTTCTTTCTTTTTTCTTTTTTCTTTCTTTCTTTTTCTCGGTATATTGGTAATATCTTTCTTTCTTTTTTCTTTCTTTTTCTCGGTATATTGTTAATATCTTTCGTTCTTTCTTTCTTTCTTTCTTTTACTCGGTATATTGTTAATATCTTTCTTTCTCTCTGTTTTAAAATATCAGCTTCCTATATTGACTCTCAATTTGTCAATATATTGCAAATTTTGGCTATCTTCTGTATTGACAGATACAAACTTTTTTTCTCTTAGTATATGGCAGTAATGTCTTTAGTTGGCCCACTGTACAGTTGATTTCTCTCAATATCTCTCCTTCATCACTCTTATCCATTATTGTTCTCAGGTTTAATCATCTCTCTCCTTATTCCGTTATTATTGGTCTCACCGTATAATTCTTTCTCTCTTACACATCTCACTCACTTTATACATATATATATATATCTTATTATAAAACGCAGATTGTGTGTGTGTGTGTGTGTCTGTACGTTTATATATTGGATCGGATTTCCTACAATTTTCAACCGATTTCAACAAAACTTCACAGGACTACGTAAAATTATCTTGCGGTGGTTCTGACAGCGCCCCAAATTGGAAAAACACAATTTTTTTTTTTTGCACGAAATCAATTTGAATACACGATTACGGCATTATTGATAGGGGGACAACTCATATCGAGTTATACTTATTAATATCGAGTTATCGAGTTATACTTATTATAAAGCCCAGATTGTGTGTGTGTGTGTGTGTTCGTTTATATATGGGATCGGATTTCCTACATTTTTCAACCGATTTCAACAAAACTTCACTTTTTTTGGCAGGTAGTGTTTCGTATTGTCTTGCACACTTTTTTCTTTATTTTTACATTCAGAAGGCTTTAAAAATTCCATTCACAAAACAATTGTTTATAATAAAATTCTATTCAATCGATAGACTCATAACGATTGAAAACAATGTTTTTGTTTGAGTTTGGGTTTGACCAATTCGTAAAAAAAAAAAAAAATAATTAAGACATGCGTGTCCGTCAACCTTAAAAAATAATCTTTGTCAATTTTATTTTTCAGTCTTTATGATGGTCGATACTTGATCTATCCCTTACTGTGACATCCCCGGGCAACGCCGGGCTCTACTGCTAGTATATATATATATATATATATATATATATATATATATATATATATATATATATATATATATTTAGTTTATGAAAAACTAGATAATCCGTATGGGTAAACCCAAGGAAGATAAAATGCAGAGCTGGATTTACATAAAAAGACACTTCGTTAATTTAGATATGTTTAATACAGCCCGTCAAAAATGTGTAAATTTCTTTTCATTTTTCGTTTCAACCTTTGGAAGTAAAGTCTGATGATCCGCAGTCCTTTAAAAGGGCTGTGGTGAAATAATTTATTACATGGAACCTTAAAGGGGTCTGTTTTTATTTAAATTATATATATATATATATATATATATATATATATATATATATATATATATATATATATTTGTTTAGAATCTCACTATAGTCGATTTCTTTGGACGGTGGCTTTTCTTAATGTTAATCTGTTTGGGTACGCGATGCCAGAGTTTGGCCTGAAACCCATAACATTGGTAAACCCAAACCTTTTGAGTCAAATTGGGTATACGGAGCTGTCTGGAAGGCATCTACATAGATATCGATACGACCGACTGTATTCAAAATTATGACTTTTATTACGTATATGAGTTATATATATAGTTTTATAGTATGCTATATTTATGAATTTTGGGGCAAAACAGCCGATATTTTCAAATAACTCGTGTATAATTCGACCTCAGCTTCGAAGCAAGAATAGCAGGCCTATTGTAGTCAAATATTGCAATACTGGGCATCACCCTGAACATATTTTAAAGGAAATAAATAGTCTTCATTCTTTCTTGTACAAAGCTACCCCAAAATGGGACATCGTAAAATATCTGATATGAAGATTTAGATACCGCACGTTTGTTTTTGTTCATGCCTGACTACAGTAGCTTCTGTACTCTGGCCTTGAACCCTACATAGCCCAAGTTTCTTCCTTTTAGTCACTACGTGAAGAGAAAAACCAGTTATTCTCCAGTTAACACAACCGCCTGAAGAAGAACCGATAGTGTTGAAAGATGATTGCATTTATGTAGCGGTTTACAACATGCTTTTGTTATAATTGTTAATAATAATAATAATAATAATATATATATATATATATATATATATATATATATATATATATATATATACTTCATTAAGTGTGTCTTTGTATTCATTTATATTTAATATTGCCAACGAATATATCTTTGAAAAAGCGTTGGCCGAAAGGTACCGTAGGTATGACGTCTGCTTTGTTTAAGTATATATATATATATATATATATATATATATATATATATATATATATATATATATATAAGTGAACATTGAAGTCAACAATGAGAGGCGACAGGCTGTTTCATGCTATACGCAATCGTCAGGCCGAAAGAAAAAAATCATTAAACGCTTAAACTTAATTCAAATTTCTCAATAACTTGAACCGATTTTAAATGTGAATTAAGTTTAAGCGTCTAATGATTTTTTTTCTTTTTCTTTCAGATTTAACAACTTAACTATATCCCTCTTTTTAGATGTTATGGACTGATGCTAGATATTCGCAAACAAAGAACTGCAGCAAATACAGAAACCACAATATACCACATGTTGACCAAAGCCTCGTGAAAGAAATCGGGTAATGGGGACCGTGCAGAAGCTGTTGAGGTGTGTGCTAGCACGAAGTCACGAGTCATCGTGGCCGAGGTTTGAGCGTACTGCTAGATTATATGCTCTCTCCCAGAAGCTATAACTAAGATCCGCTCAACATAGTTACTGTATAAACCACAGGTGTGTTCTGTGGATTGAGCGGATATCTTTAATAGGGTTTTGTTCTAGTCGCCCTAATAGACGGGTGTACTCGGAAACTAGTAAGCGGCTATTTAATTTCCCAAAGGTTTTATTAGGTTCGTGCAAAAATAATATCGTTTTTGACGTATTTTTTAACGTCAAAAAACGATATTATTTTTGCACAAACCTAATAATTAAAGAATTGTTATATATTAGGTTGGTGCAAAAATAATGACGTAATAATGTCGGTTTTTGACGTATTTTTAACGTCAAAAAACGACATTATTACATTAGTTTTCTTTTTATGACACTTTATTGCCTTCTTTAGTAAAAGCAATGTTTGCACCGAATGTGTACTTACTTAAATTGCATTTTCTTTTCGTTGATTCTCCGAGGAAATGAGAAACTCTGACTAAGAGACAGAAAAATTTAGTTAAAAAACAAAGAAAAAAGTACTGAACTGTTACGTGATATCTGTCTTACTGTATAGCAGCGAATGTTGGACAATCTCCCCAATGATGAAGAAGAGACTTGAAGCAACAGAAATGTCGTTCTACAGAAAGATGCTGTGGATACCATAGACCGAACATGTGAGCAACAACGAGGTTTTGAAGAGAATGGAAACAAAAAGGAAACCTATATTTAACATCAGAAAGAGGCAGCTGAAATTTCTGGCGTATGTAAAGAGGAAGGAGGGCTTGGAAAATCTGATACTCACAGGACAGATTAAGGGAAAGAGGGACAGAGGAAATCAGCGTGTAACATACTTGATGAGCTTGAGGAAATGGATGGTAGAATAGGGTTTGGAAAAAAATAACAGAAAAACAAATCTTATTAAGTGCTACGAAGAACAGGAAGATTTGGAGGGCCATGATCGCCTACGTCCTGAAGGGACACGGCACATAAAGGAAGAAGAAGACTGCTGCTTTAGCTCTAAGAACTAAAAGGAAAATTCTTAGTACAATACCAAACTATCTCGGAAGTTCTTCATGTTGATTCTAAGGTTTATCCTGTTTTATCATCGAAACACGTCTTATTAGGTAACAATAAGAGTTGTCTATTTAACTTTTAATATTGTTTTTTCAACGGCTGAGTTTTTTTTACGCCAGGAGAAAAAAAAACTGTCCATTTTAAGGGTGCAGGACAAAGCAATACCGCCAAATGAACAACTCAGAACCGCGACAACTCAGCACCAGAAAAACATAACTTTTTTATTTCTGAATAAAAGTAATTTATTAAGGATAAAAACTTTAATTAGTGAATATTTTTCTTCAAATGAGGCAGTATGTAAAATATAAATCAGTTTTTTTTTTATTTTACTTATTTTTAATAAAGTAAATTGTAAATTATTAAATTATTTAAAAAAAACTATTTTAGAATGTTGATTTACTTTATTAAAAAATGAATTACATTTCTATTTACTTTATTAAAAATAATTAAAAACAAAAAAACTGCTTCATTTTGTTTTGTATTTTTCGATTTCCTTTCCTTTCTGGAATGATGAGACATGAAATTGCCAAACAAATCACAGAAGATAAGTGACTCAAAATGGTAACTATGTCATTCAATATAGTTAAATTAAAGAATCGAAAAATGTATTTTTTAAAAAGATAAATTTGGTAATTAACTGATATGGGCAATCTCCCCTAAACATGAAATAGAAATTGAGAACAATCTAACTCCATGGATTGAATAAAGTGTTCAGTTCAAAATTCTAAGAAGCTACAATAGACCGGGAAGGGACAACCCAACACCGCCAACTGAGCGCCGGGACAACTCAGGACCAACACAATTCAGCACCAGAAAAACATAACTTTTTTTATAACTGAATAAAAGTAATTTATTAAGGATTAACACCTTAATTAGTGAATATTTTTCTTCAAATAAGGCATTTGAAAAGGCATTATGTCAAATATGAACCATATTTTTATTATTTTAATTATTTTTGAGTAAATTGACATATAAAAATAATTCAATAAAACACACTTTTTTAAAATTATTTTTTAATAAATTAAATTGAAAAATGCAAAACAAAATGAAGCAGTTCTATGTTTTTAATTATTTTTAATAAAGTAGATCGTAATATAATTTATTTTTTTAACAAAGTAAATTAACATTCTAAAATAATTTTATAAAAAATAATTTATTATTTACATGTAACTCGGCTTTTTTGTTTCCAATTATTTTATAGAGTGTAAGAATTTGGGGGGAGATAATGATTTAGTGATACAGGTCTTACTAATTAACCCATAGCTGGGGGGAGAGGTAGGTTCAAGCATATTTGCGCGAAAGTGAATATTACTAACCCAACTGGAATTCGAACTCGACTGTCCGATTAATCATTTAATATCCATTACCCAGCCCGCACACCAAGTTGTCACCCATCTAAGTACCGGCTAGGTTCGATGTTGCTTAACTTCGGTGATCGTATAGGAACCGGTATTTCATTGTGATATGGCCGTAAACCTTGAAAGTTTTAAGAACATTGAAAACTAAAATGATCCTTTTGCTTCCGATCAGAAGGAAGTAGTAGAAATTTCTGAGAAATTAATGAAGACAGAAGTCTTGGTGAATTAGATACTCACGTGACATATTGAAGGCAAAAGACTCTGAGAGAAACAGCGAGTAAAATACCTCATGAGCCTGTCTAAATGGATAGCAGGACAGGGACTGGGAGGGACAGTAAGTGGACAAACAATGCTTAGAGCTACAAAAGATAGGAAGTTGTAGAGAGCTATGATCCCCCACGTCTCGAAGAAAAATAGTAAAGAAGACCAAGTTCAATAAATAAATGATGATGTGTATATTCATCTCGGCAACTCAGTCGGGACAAACGATACAATCGTAGCAAGTATACGATGATAGCGTTCAGGTTTTTAAACGCGACCTACGAAAGTTCTGGAGATGTAAGAAGTTTCCATGTCATTTACTTCATAATCATTTCGAAGTGGCCCCTTCACAGAAGCTGTCCTATAAGCGAAAATTACATATTTTTATATTCTAACTAGCAGCATGGCCCGGCGTTGTCCGTGCTTGATTCAAAAATCGTACGATTCATACAGCAATCGCTATCACTTGACTTAAAATATTTTTGCCCTTCCTTGCCTTTAAAGGAGTGCCCTTTGCCGTGCTGATGTTGCTACATGCCTTACTTCTTGCCTATCTCACACTGCGAAGTTTTTCTAAGCTATATGCTAAACATTAAATCTGTTACGAAAAAAGAACTAAACAAAATGAACACAAAACGATCAACTTTAAAAAAGGACTCGGAACTTGAAAAACCGAATGAAAAAAGAATGTTAACAACAAATACTTTTTCACAACCAACCCAGTTCTGCGGAATCAGAATCAACGTTGAGTTTAAGCAAGCGAATGAGCCAATTGGAGTAAAGTGCCATGCAGATTTAAATTTTTCCCACTTGTGACGAATGCAGCTATCGATTTTTTTTGCATGCTAGCATGCTAGTTAACATTCGTGTCAGTCAGCTGTTGGCTCTCACGCTGGCCAGTAGAAAATGGTCGCAAACTACATGAAAACTGGCGTAGAAGCATGAAAAAATCGATTATTTCCACTATCGATGGGAGTTGGGAAATGCAATGTCGGTCTTGGCCTTCCCGCTAACTTGGAGCATGTGCAAGTAAATTTTGGTGCAGATCCGTCGAAAATTGCGGCGTGAATTCGTTACACACACACACACACACACACACACACACACACACACACACACACACACACACATCCTGCCTTTTATAGATAGAGATAATGGTTAAAATGTGAAATCAGCCTTAGAGACATTGCATATAATTTCTATGATACTTTACGTTGACTTTATTGTATAAATAAATATTCTATAAGGAATGAAATGCCGCATTTTTTGATTGGTTGTTGAACCGGTCGTCTAACGAAGTCTAACGAAGTTTAACGAAGTCTAACGAAGTTTAACGAAGTCTAACGAAGTAACCTTTTTAGTATATCAAAATATTTTGACTTATTCCTGACATTTTATTTCAATATATTGTTACTCATAATCCCAATGAAAATAATTACAATGAAATATTGTTGAGTAATCTTACTGTCTCAATACAAACTACCTCTGAAGCATTTCGGAATATCAAAGCGGCCTTTAGTAACGGTATTGTTGAAATCAGAACTGTACAGAGATGGTTTCAGAAGTTTTGTTCGGGAGATTATAGTCTTGAAAATAAACCAAGGGGAAGACCTTGATCGATTATTAGACATGATCAATTGAATGCTTTGATTGATCAAAATCAGAGAACTGCAGTCCGAAAACTTGCAACAGCTTTGCCTTGTTTTTGGTAAAGCACTTTTTGGGACTTTATAGCGTCAACCTACAGGATTAGACGACGAAAGAATGTCTTCTTTAGGACCAAAAGGATTCATTACTTTGAAGTCATTTTAATAGAACCATATTTTGCAAAACGGTTCTACGGAGGTGGTAGTTTAGAGTCGATAATGTCTAAACTTTCGACATTTCTGAACGAGTTGGAGCCATCTCAGAGTTTAAATCTGACGAGGCTATTTAAGAACATGAGTTTTCAGGCTAATATTTATTTATTTATTTTTTTTTTTGGTAATAAAATAAGCACATCCCATCTCCCTTCTCACTTGTAACCATCCATCATGATAAAGCAGAATGAGTCAAATAAAGCTTCATAAGCTTCTAAAACTTGTTACTATATTACAGTTTTGTAGCATGTTACGCTGTTGGAGGAAAGTACCCATAGTGCAACCTGTCTTGTGCTTAATTTCCTATAGTAAATTTGTTATAACTAATCCATATACTGAGGTATTTAAAGTGTTTAGATTTTATTAATTCCACATGGTGATTTTTTTAATAATGGGCTCGGAGTATTCCAATTCCAGATCATAATTTATATTTTGGAAAGGTTTATCATGAGTCATAATTCTGAGAACACGTGATAACGTCGAATTTATTTTTTCAAGATCATTCTTTTACAAAATATGAACACCGATGTTATCAGCATAGCCCCGCTCAACATCAGGCCTTTGGCGGGAAAACAAGATTGAAGTTTAATATTAATAAATTCGTTTGAGATGTGGTACAGAATGTTTAAATATTTCTGACCCATTTCTTCCCATCCGTTTTTTTTAAACCTTTGAATGTTTTTTTCATTATTCATTTTCCACATACAGTAAAACAGTCTGATTTAATAGGATTAAATAATGATTTCTCTTATTTTTTTCGTGTCAGATTCGTAGTACCAGTGAAATTCAATAAGCGAAATTTTATAATTTTAACCGATCACCCAACTGCAAAACACTGACGTCTTATAATCAGGGTCAGTGCGTTTTACAAGGAATCCACAGTAGATAGTTATAAAACCCTGGAGCACTTGGTACCAGGGCCGGTGCGTACTAGTCCGAACCTACCGACCAGGGGACCAAAGTCTGATTGGGAGTCCCGGGCAGTGCGTTGTGACCCTCGCTATATAATCAGCATCTGCTTTTTTCTATCTACGTTTATATACGTTTCAAATTAAACTAAGCACAACCAGTAAATGTATGAAAACTTTTCTCTGATTTTGATATCATTCTGGTTTTTGGTTTTTTTTTTAATTATTTTTCGTCCATATCCGTGAACTTGTTTTGAATTGGTTTTGAGCATGCTAAGTCTCGAAAATACACTATGTAAAATTAACTTTTTTTTTTTTTTACCCCTAATGTTAAATCTATCAAAATTATTCAAATTTTAACAAGAAAAATCTGAAGTCGATGCTAAAAATTGCCCCAAAACAGGATGAAATAATCTATTTATGATATGTCTCTTATTTGTACTTAGATACATTGTATTCATTTTCAATAGTTGAATTTTTCACGGATATTGCATATGGCCCATATTATACCTAATTAGGTTACAATAAAACTTGTATAGTGGTTTTCCAAGCGTAGCTTAGATGCGGCACAAGGCCGAAAGTATGGTGGAGGCCCACGAGGCCTGCGCACCGGCCCTGACGATAGTAAAACATTTTGAATCTTTATATGGCTACAAAGTTATTTAATAAGACATATCAACATTTTGAAATATAATTTTAATTTAAAGATGTATGAAAACGACTCTGCTTTAATATAACATTCAGTTAAATCAACTTTTTTACCCAATATAATTATTACTTAAAAAAATTTAAATAAAAATATTTTTAAAAATAAAAGTTTTCGCCCTCGTTCACTCTTCGTAACCCTTGATTTTTCCAGTTCCTTTTCACTTAAACTTATGTTAGAAAGCGTCAATCATTCCAGCTCGAAAAAGCCAGGTAGAAAAACGGTCGTACATACGAACAGGCAAATTAATAAGAAGATTCTTCATCTGATCCAATAAACTGGTGCTACAAAATTACTTTAATGATAAAGCTTTATAAAATAGATGCAAGAGTTAATGAAATGTCGATTGAAGAAAAAATAATGTAATCAATATGCAAACATTACAAACAACCAAACACAAAAGGTTCAAAGGGAAATTCCTATTGATATAAAAAGAGAGTGTATGCGTCATCAGAATGGTCCGATATATGCAGATGTGTGAATTGTTTTCAGATGATTTGATTACTGGGGGCTACCTTTGACTTGTTATCTACAAGGAAAAAATATTTATAGCGTACAAATTTTACACTGTACAAATTTTATTTTGGAATGATATCTACATAGTAAAACATATTTTAACATATATATATAACATAAAGAAAATGTAATTAAAATATTTTTTTAAAAATTCTTTAATTTATATTCTAGCGATAAGCAACATGTACATCAGCTAAAATGACATCGTACAAATTTTAATTTATAATATCTACACAGTAAAACTTAACAACTTATATATAACAGAGAAAATGTAATTAAAATATTTTTTTAATTCTATTAATAATATTTTAGCGATAAATAGCATGTACGTCGTCCGCAATATAAAATGTAGATTGCATACCAAAGTAAATTCATGACACGGAGATCTATTCAATTGTGCCATCCGTGATACACGCTTAGGCGATCATGTATCTTTCGATACATGACTGACGAGGCAGATTTTCCACCCAGCAGTAGGTTGCCATTTCTTTCTACGGTAGACCAGTTGCCATCCAAGGTCTGTATAGAACTCAATCTGTTCTACTATTTACCGAGAGCGAGAGGGAGAAGAAGTGGATTCATACATTTCGCAAGGGTATTAACACGTAAGTGAATGGAACTGACTGGAATTCGAACTCGGCCCTCCGATTCCTCAGTCTGAGCCGTTATCCACTACTCCAAGATAACAAACCAAAATATAAGGTTGGTGCAAAAATAATGACGTAATAATGTCGTTTTTGACGTATTTTTTAACGTCAAAAAACGACATTATTACGTCATTATTTTTGCACCAACCTAATAGCACCGATTATTTTTCTGTGTTGTGTCTTTTTAAAGCATGAGCGGTCATGGCTTTCCACAATTTCCTATCCTTTGTGACCATTAGCAGTTTTTATCTCTTTGCTAAGGTCCCTACCATCGTTCTACCATGCATTCACACAAGCTTATCAGGTACGTGGCTCTCTAATTTCCCTCATCACTCTTGCCTTCTGTATACCCTTCGTTTTTCAAGCCTCCTTTCCTCATTGTGTGTCCAACGAATTTCATCTGTCTCTTGCTAATTCCGAGTATAAGTGATTTTTTGTTGTCATTTTCTTGAAGATTTCTTCGTTGCTTATTCACTCCGTCCAAGGAATTCTCAATATCCTTCCGTAGAACTTCATTTCTATGGTTTCCAGTTTTCTCTGCAACCGTGGGAATTCTGTCCAGCACTCACTATCATTTAAATGGATGGATATTGCATAGGCGATTATATTAAACAAAGGCATCTTTTTTTTACTCATTTCACTCCCTGCGCCTTTTTTCTTTATTTCTAACGAAATTCTTCTGTTTCTCCGCACTTTGCTTAGTTTTTGGAATAATTTGATTAATTAGTTAATTTAACGACATATAAACACTTATTAGGTTATATAGTATAGAAAATAAGTCTTATAAGGTAAAAATATTGAATAACATGACATTTTCTTAAAAGAACTGTTCAAAAGTTCTGCATATCCGAGAGCATTCGGCTATTCTTTTGGCGATTATCAAGGACGATTTTTATTTTTTTTATTTTTAACTGAATGTGCAGGATTTTTTCAAACACGGTCAATATATATATATATATATATATATATATATATATATATATATATATATATATATATATATATATATATATATATATATATATATATATATATATATATATATTATATCGTATTATTTTTTATTATTATATTTATTTATTTTTCTCAAGCGTTTTCGGCCAAGTTTTTAGCCATTTTCAATATGGCCAAAAGCGTTTGGGACAATGGAAAACTATGGAAAATTTCTGTACGCTCTTGCTCCTACAAAACGGAAAAACGAAAAGATACTGGAAAAATTAAATAAAAAATCTGCAGTACTTAATGAAAGATGTTTTAAAAGGTTGCTACCCAAATATACATTAATATATATATATATATATATATATATAGATAGATAGATAGATAGATAGATAGATAGATAGATAGATAGATAGATAGATAGATAATATTAGTGGTAAATATATATATGCAAAATATATAAATATATATACATAGATGCATACACATACATATATATTTTGAATAAAATTTCCAAGAGGATAGAATCCAGGTAGAACTCAATGTCGAGGACAGAGTAAGGATATAATAAAAAGGCTTAAACTCTAATATTCCATGGTCATAATTTATTCCATTGGATTCGTAAATACGATCCAATTTATCAGACCTACAAATTCAAAAAGAAAAATTCTATTTTTATTTCCGGAGTTGTTTTTACTGTTTCCTTTTTGAATTTGTAGGTCTGATGAATTGGATCGTATTTACGATTGCAATGGAATAAATTGACCATGGAATATTATTGTCTAAGCCTTTTTATTATACACACACACACACACATATATATATATATATATATATATATATATATATATATATATATATATATATATATATATATATATATATATATGGTGAAAGTGAGAGAGATAGAAAATGAAATAGATATGTGTTGGCCTTCTGTTTGGGTGCTTTTTTTTATACCTCTGAATTCTTTACACGCCAGCTATATCAATTATTAAATTTTGAATATTGCAACATATTCTGCTTTCGTCTTAATTCCAGCTGATCGTGATAGGAGATTAGCGATTGTTTAAAAAGAAAAAAAAAACAAGCAAAAACATTGAAATGTTCTTAATCTCATTAATTAATTAATAATCAAAACAGGGGCAAATCTTTTTGGCTATTCACGAAATCCTATCTGAAAGATACTTCACACTTGTCAAGAAAGCCATGACGACGACTAGAGTCATTAGAGTTGAACTGTTAGATTTTTTTTAACTGCCTGAATTAACAGCTGCTCAGCCATGAGTATTAATAACTCATCTAATAAGTTTCGGGATTTTACAAGGACAGATATGACTAATATGGTTGTCATATATGGAGTTAAAAATAATTATAGTTCGATATGGAGATAAGAATGATGTCTTTTCTACAAATATTTTCATGGCAACTGCTCCGACGAGCTTTTTTCCCCTGGTGCCTCGATTTCGTGAATTTAAGCGTGCTACTAGATTTTCATCTAGATCCCATCCTTTTGCTCTTAAAATAGTTAAATGTAACTGCCACTTCTACCCCAACAGTTATTTTTTTCGCACTTCCCGCTCATGGAACTCCATTCCGTTTACTTACTTTCCTGAAAATTAAAATCTTCAAAAATTCAAATGCAACATCAAACGCCATCTTTTGTCTTCTTGAATCCCGTCCATCTTTTATCCTTTTCTCAATCACACTTATACCATTTCTTTTCTCTCACTGTAACACCCCTGCATACTAATGGTATTCCCGCCTTGCTTGGGGTGAAATGATTTAAAAAAAAGAAAAATGAAAGACGAGCTGGAACGTATGAGTAAATTTAGAGATGAGAATTGCGAAATCGATATAAACAGCAGAGATGGATATCTAGAATTATACAAATCTAGAGAGACACAGACTAAGACAAAAGCATATTTTTGTTGATGCATAAACATCATATAATATGCCAAAAGTTTTACTTTATTGTGTGCGTGTATATGTGTGCTTGTGTTCATAAGTGTATGACTATGTTAGCAAAATCGAATACTTGTATAGATATTTACATAAACTTAAAAAAGAGAACTTTCCATTTGTGTATTTTTCCTCTTCAATTCAGTCAAGTGACTTTAACAAGTAACTACGTAACCGAGCATAAAACTAAGACTGAAATGGATAGTTAAAAAGAAAAAAAACTGAGATAGATACAGGCATACACACTTCTTATTGATATAAAGTTTATTTTTAGTCGGTACATGTGTTTGAGTTGCTATCCCTGTTTTTTCAGACATTAAAATTAATAAAAGCCGGCTTAGATAAAGTAGCCCCATTAAAGACAAAAGTGCCTTTTGGCAGGAATTGAACATGTATCCCCTCTTTTTATGAAGGAAACAACTCGAGGAGTACCATTACCACTTTGGTAATATATGTATGTATGTATATATATATATATATATATATATATATACATATACAAACATATATATATATATATTATAAATATATACATATATATATATATATATATATATATATGCATGAACAGACTGAAATAGATTGATAGACTGATAGATATGAACAGACTGATATATATATATATATATATATATATATATATATATATATATATATGTATGTGTGTGTGTATTTATATATATATATATATGTATATATATATATATGCATATATATATATATGCATATATATATATATGTATGTATATATATGTATATATATATATTTATATATATATATATATATATATATATATATATATATATATATATATATATATATATGGACAGACTGAAAGAGATACTGAACAGACGGAGATAGATAGATAGATAGATAGATAGATAGATAGATAGATAGATAGATAGATAGATAGATAGATAATCAAGCAGAAATACAGACATGAACAGGGAGAAATATATATATATATATATATATATGTGATCAAGCAGCAATACATATACATGAACAGACAGCGATAGATAGATAGATAGATAGATAGATAGATAGATAGATAGATAGATAGATAAAAAACATAATTCACAAGTGCACACACTAAGTCTCAACTGGAGTACGATTATTTTGCGACAACATTAATTTACTTTAATCTATAACGGTTATGTGCGTATTGAAGGCTGGAATGTCAGCCAGAATTAACATGAAATGTTGCAAACTTCCGCAGAGAAATCTGTTTTTATATTCAAGTTTATCTCGGAACTTCGTATGCGGCCATTTTTAGGAGGGATAGTCAGTTGGCAGGATCAGCAAACTGAATATTCCGACATAGACTGTTCAATTCCATTATTCTGCACATTCCATCGTTATCCACAACAAATCCAGTTATCGATCCTCTCCTGGCAATACAAATTTGAGGATTAATATATCTTGGCACAGGAGATCCCGTTATTAAATGGTCTTATTTTCCACTAAGGAATGTTGAGGCATTTTGTAATTCTGAGAGACCTGCTGTCACTATTAAGTGTTCCGTGCTTTAAACGTACATTATATATATATATATATATATATATATATATATATATATATATATATATATATATCAGTGGTGACTCCGGGGGTCAGGCTTGTCGGGCTTAGTCCGAGTGAGTCAACATTCATGTGTATCTATTTTAAAGCAATACTATTTTTTCGTAGTGCGTCGTTTTTGTTCTTGATTTAAGCTGTTCGGCTGGATATATAATTAATTATTTTAACTTTGTACCTCAAAATGTTGACCGAAATAAATTTCGTTGATATTGTTCATAATAAAGAAGGAAGACGAAATCAAGAAAAAAAAAAAGAAACAAAGTAAATAAAAGAGAATGAAATAAAATTAACCTGCCCTGTTGTGTTTGTCTTAGCCCTATCTGAGCTATAGAAATACTTAAAAGGCAATATATTTCTTGCTTTGATTTCATAAATAATCCTTTAAAAATATCTAATGATTGTATGCACTGTATTTCAAAGAAAACATTTTTATTTTAAGTTTTTGTTTTTAAATGTCAATCTTAAATAATTTATTGCGTACAGCATCTTTGAGAAAAGGTAAATTAAATTTAACTCGACCTAAATATCTTTATCTCATATATATATATATATATATATATATATATATATATATATATATATATGGTTTATCAAGTGAAAATTTACAAAAATAGCGAGGATACTAACCCTAAAATATACATAGGGGCTACTGAGGATAAATTAAAAAAAAAGATATTATAACCATACGAGTAGTTTTAAAAACGAAAAAATTAAGCATAGTACCACGCTATCTACTTATGTATGGAAAACCAAACAAGAAGATAATATCGACCCCATCCTTAAATGGGCAATATTAAAAAAAAAATGCCCCAAATATAAAGCAGGCCATAAATTTTGTAAATTATGTACTGAGGAGAAATTAGCCATAGCTTTATATGATCAACCTAACCAGCTATTAAACTTCAAAACTGAAATCCTTAACGTATGTAGACATAAAAAATCTTGTCTACTAAATTAGAAGTTTTCCCGCTTATTTGTCATTCCACCTTAATGTTTGTGGTTTTTCTTCCCTCCCTCCCCATTTTTGTTGAATAAATATTTAACTTAGATGTTTGTGTTTGTGGTTCTTTGGTCACGTGGCATAATTTTAGCTATCGCCTATAAATATGCGTTTCTCTTTGCCTCGTTAGCCGTACTTTCCCTGACGATCCGTTTAGGTGAAACCTAGGTAGATTTGTCTGGCTCACTAGGTGTATCTATCTATCTATCTATCTATCTATCTATCTATCTATCTATCTATATATATATATATATATATATATATATATATGAGATAACAATATATATTTTTATATATCAGGAACAATATTAGGAAAAGATGCATGACAAAGTGAAAAAAGTTTTCTTGTGACGCGTTTCGTCCTTTAGGACTTCATCAGACTAAATTTGTTATGGTGGTGCGATTGCACATGCGTCTGAACGAGGGATGCTGGGAATTTTTTTTTAATCTAACTGATTTCATTTAGATTCTTTTTCTTTCCATCGCTTTTGTTATTAAATACCCCGCACTGTGGTAATAGAAGTTCTGCCAAGAATGGTGAAATGTTTTAAGAGTTCGGGTGCAAATTTAATGTAGATAAACTTGCGATCAAAGCAAACTCTTGACATATTCCCCGTAGTAAATTGTTTTCTCCTTTGAGGAGAGTATCATTTTTTTATGTCAAAATAGTGGCCAATCATGTCACATTAAAAAGCCCGATGAAAAGAGCGAAACCCGTCATAAGAAACTTTTTCCCAATTTTATATATAAATCATACATTTTTTCCTATATATATATATATATATATATATATATATATATATAATTATATATTTTTTCATATATATATATATATATATATATATATATATATATGCAGGCATGTTATAAATAAGTTCACCGGCTAATTATTTTACACAAAAATGTTTATATTTAAAATAATCTCCTTTGCAAAGGCACTTAATTCTACGTTCAGGAACAATTATATCTATAAAATGTTATCCATTGATTATATATCAAAATTTATTTCGGTTTCAGGCTATGAAGTTATTGATATATTTTTAAATAGATAGATAGATAGATAGATAGATAGATAGATAGGTTGGTGCAAAAATAATGACGTTTTCTCACATAGTAACATATGTTTGTCATTATTTTTGCACCAACCTAATAGATAGATAGATAGATAGCTAATGAACAGGCATAGATAGATAGATAGATAGATAGATAGATAGATAGATAGATAGCTAATGAACAGGCATAGATAGATAGATAGATAGATAGATAGATAGATAGATAGATAATGAACAGGCATAGATAGATAGATAGATAGATAGATAGATAGATAGATAGATAGATAGATAGATAGATAGATTCGCAGAGGCACTGATGATCTATGGATGTGATTTGGGATGAGATGAGATTATATATATATATATCACACATTCGTCTAGCAAATATATATATATATATATATATATATATATATATATATATATATATATATATATTTGCTAGACGAATGTTTGACTTCGGAAATAGATATCAATGGCAACTAGCGATGGATTCCGCACACCCTTGGTCTTCAGACTTGGACCCCCGCCACCAGATGCACATTAATGTTATACATTAAATACATTAAATAGGGGGTACTTGCTCGTTTTCGAGTATTGCACATTTCTGCTCGGACAGCAAGTTATTCCGCGTTATAATGGTATTGCAGAATTTAAACAGTTTTTTTTAAATCAGCGAAAATGAGAATCTTGAACATCTATTCAGTTCTGCTATCGAGTGACATGTTTATTTATGTCTTTACGATAACACTAAAGTTTTGGACGTCAAGAAATCTTTAAATACAGCTGCAATATCTTCTTTGCAACAAAACGTCTTTTGACTCAAAAAAATTGTCAAAATGCTTGAAAAACTGATTATCATTGGGCGAGAGGTCAGAGGAATATTGTGGATATGGCAAAGTCTCGTATTTCAAGTCGATGAGCTTCTGCAGTACCATCCTGGTAAAATAGCGACGAGCATTGCCATTAAGCATAATTGAACGACGTTTGATTAACCCAGACGGGAAAGCGCGAGATAAGAAGTCGTTGGAGTAGAAGAGACGGCTACATTTAACCGTTTCAACAGTGAAAGGTCGGGGACTGTTATGGTGTTTTAACCACCGAATTATATTCTTTATTTTTGTTTTAAACGCCGTCTTCCTTCAGAAGATAGAAGATCAACGTTCTCCACATATTCTCTTTCCTTTCTCCTCTGGCCGTAAGGTCATACCGCCAAGTTAAGCAACGTCGAGCCTGGTCAGTAACCTAGATGGGTGACCACTTAGGAATTCCAAGTACTGTAAATTTGGATGTCTGGGTGGATAATGATTCGGAATTGTTCATCAGAGAATTGTTAGGTTTGTTACATTTATTTATGCACAAATACCCAGGGGAAAGGCATGAATCCACTTCTTCTCGTCGCCCCAGCTATGGGTTAATTAGTAAGACTCGTATCACTAAAATCATTATTTATAAAAGACAGAAGAATTATTAGAATCTAAAAGTACTTTCTAGCTTTAAATAACCTGCAAAGGTCTGATAATCCGTAGAAAACTAATCAACCCTTAACCTTGAATAGGTTATCCTAAAAAAAATATAAGCCCTACTAGAATTTAATATTGTTGGGCACAATCTTAAGAACATAAGGTACAAGGTGTTGTTGGTTGATTCAAATCTGCAACAGGAGATAAAGAAAGACGAGGAAAAAGACATTACAAAAGAAAGAAAGAAAGAAAGAAAGAAAGAAAAAAAAAACATATCTGGAAGATCAAAGGAAGCTGTCTCGCACCCAATAAAGGAAACGGAACAAGGATGTGAAGAATAAGCGAGAGAGGGAAAGATACAAACCAATAAAGAATAATAAGTGAAAAAAAAAACCACAATTAGAAAAGCAAGAAAAACCTTCCACACAAAAATAAAAAAAAAAATGAACAGAAGAAAATAATTAAGAAGAAAAAGGACATATTTAAAGAAGATGAAGATAAAAAGATATGAGAAAAACAGTTAAGATTGAAAGACAATACAAAAAGAACATGAGATTTTCGAAGACGAAAAAACGAATAATAGAAGAGAACGATATAAATAATAAAAAATAATGATAAAAAAAAAAGAATAAAACATAAAATTTATAACATTAATGTTATCGACGTCGCCATTGTTGCAAAAAGTAATAATGGCGTTTTCTATTGTGTTGTAGGCAATCTACAGGGAGCTATGGGTAAATTGTCGCCATTTTATATTTTTAATTTTGCGCATGCGCGTTATTTGTTTTTGGTTTTGTCAAACTACCCATTATAGTAGGGTCAGTTTGGCACCGTCTGTGAGAAAAAGAGCACCATGACGCAATTCACTCCGCAAGAAATTTAGAAACAGCATGCTGTACTGCTTGACATTCGCGCCGGAAGCTCCAATACGAACATTTCAGAGTGTTTGGGTGTCATTCTGAGTAAGGTGCAGATGATTCGGAAAGAGTGTAATGGTAATTACGAAGGTACGGCATCTCGGAAAACTCACTCTGATAAGAAAAGAACTTCCGAATTTGTTGGCGAGAGCTTCAGTCTTAACACGGAAGAAGTTAGTGTTACCCTGGGTCAAGAGGGTGTCCGCTGGATGACCCTATGTCTGGCAGAAGGATTCTGCACCATGCTACGCAAGCAGGGGTACCTGCTCATGACTGTATGACAACACCCTTACATCTGACCACCTAACTCTCCAGAGTGCAACTCCATTCATTATTATGTGTAAGGCCCAATTAAGCAAGAGACGAACAAAATTCCTTGTAACACCAAAGATGAACTGAAGGCAAGGATTATGGCAGCATTTATCAACTTAAACAAGGAGACCGTCCAGAATAGATACAGGAGATTCCAAAGTTGTCTGGAGGCCCTGGTTGAAACCAATGGCGATTTTATTGAATAAATTCACTCTTTAGTATTTCAAGATACTTTTGCGTAATTTTGGTAAATATATCTGTTAAAATCAGATGTCAGTATTGTTTTCATTCTTTGCGTAATTTTGACGACAATTTATTCATCGCGCTACATTACTCTCATTATCTTTAATTACCCTTTTCCAACTCGCAACCTTTATCGTCTTCACATTCTCCCTTTAAAAGGTCTTTCAGTAGAGGCGTCCTAGAAAGTATCCTTTGGCCCTCTCAAGTTTGGGAGAACGCTGAAGAGAAGAGATAGGACATCGACTCTGAAACGGAATTTAACAAAAAAAAAAAAGAAAATACATTTTTGTCGGTGGAGGTAATTGCCGTGTCGGTCAGTCTGTCGCGAAGAGAAAGGTAGGCGAATAGTATAGCAACATTTGAGGAGGTTAGACTGAGAAATATCGAGGTATGTTACAGGACTTACTTTTTCTCAACATGCAAAGAAATGGTAGTTCAAAAAAATGTAAAGGTGACATTACAAAAAAGTGAAAAGTTTTAATAATATTGGGGTAAAGGATAAAAGGATAGCAGGAGAAGTCAGCTACTTCCAGGAGGGGTACAGGAGCCGATCATTTTACCTGCATCCTTAGTAACGGATAATATAACAATTTTTCAAAGTACGGCGCTTCCGTGAGAGAACTTCCGTTCATCCTGATTTGGGTCAGATCGGCGATGATGGAACGTAACAAGCTTGGCCTTCGAGGCATTGAATGTCACCAGCCAGTTTTTATCCCATTGTACAAGATCGGCAGAAAAGATCAGTCACCGATCTCTGGCCATCATGGCATTCTATAAAACTTATTTTATTATGTACATTGATTTTTATTATTACAAACGTCATTAAAGTGGACACTTTGTATTTGAAATAGACGCACCATTTTTATTAATTATTACATGCATCTATCGGTCGGCCCATTTGAGAAATTTAATAAAGAAAACGTATACTCCAGCGGGGATCGAACCTGCCTCCTGCTTTCTAGGGGAAAACTACCGTTTGATCCGGCATGCTTTACTACTCGGCCACGAAGGACTTAACAGTAAGGTTTTTACCCTATATTAGGAAAGTAGATCCCCTTTATTCAGAATAGTTTTTTCTCTTGAATCCATATCACGTTGAAATAATAAAAATGTTAAATAAAAAATAAATCCATAAAATCTTTAGAAACTACACTGTTTTTGTTAATCTTTTTTATAGGTTCCCCTAGCGTCCGGTTCATACTCCTTCTTGGTCTTTTGATCAGGAGTAGATGTTTATTCTTTCTTTCCTGTTTAGGATTGGTCTCAGGCTCTTTCTAAAGTCTACTCATTTTCTTTCACAAAAATAGAAAGAGGTGGAAGACAAAGATGTGTCTTCTAATAAGTCTGTGTATTTATCTTAATTTCATCTTTATGTTAAAGATTCTTGGATATGACGTGTACTGCACACACACAAACACACACAAACACACACACACAAGCACACATACAAACACACACACATATACACACGCACGCATGCATACAAAAGTAATATCACGTTGAAATAATAAAAATGTTAGATTAAAAATAAATTTAATAGGAAATGTTTTAATGTAGGCCGAAATGTGCGACACATATATCCGAAGGTTCACTAGAATAGCGAAAGATGCTTTCCAAAAGCTAAGCAAACTATTGAGAAACAAGAAAATCTCGGTAGAAACAAAGAAAAGACTACTGAAGTTTTATGTAATATCGGTCCTCATATATAACTGTTGTGGAGTGATTTCGCAGTGGAGGCTTGTATTTGTACTAAGTCGGTCCTAAACTAGGTCCGACATACAAAACGTTAGGAACTTGATATAATAAGTATTACGCAGAGTAATCTAGTTGTGGTCGCTGATACTTTCGTATTCGACTAACTGTCGTCCCACATCGACTGACTGACTACCTACCTGACTCCTTGTTTCTCTTACTACTCCTACTTATATTAGGTGGGAGAGCCTATTAACTATAGAATAGGTGTTTTTCACCATAACAATAACAGTAAATGCTAGACAATCTCCTCACAGATGAGGAAGACTTGAGACAATAGAAATGTGGTTCTACAGAATGATGCTGAGAATATCATTGACTGAACACGTGAGCAACGACGAAGTTTTAGAGAAACTGGAAACAAAAAGGACAATTATACATCACATCTGAAAAAGACAGGTGAATATTTTTTAGGAAAGAGAGGTTGGAAAATCTGATACTCACAGGACGGCAAAAAGTAGAGAGGAAAGAATTGTAAAGGCTACCTAATTTGTGTAAATAGTTGGTAGAACGGGGATTAGAAGAGACAGTGAAAAGATAAAGTTTACTGAGAGCTACAAGGGACAGGACATTGTGGAGAGCCATGATCGGACACGTCCTGTAGAGACATGGAAGAGATGTTAGTTGACTCTTTCATAAAGAATCCTGCCTCTAAACCAGCTATCATCTCCATCAAAAGTTATATATTTATCAATAACATTTCAGTTTAGTTATGTACTATGCGGGATACACGCGTAGGCGATCATGTATCGTTCGATACATGACTGACGAGATAGATTTTTTTTCCCGCAGTAGGTTGCCATTTCTTTCTGCGGTAGACCAGTTGACATCCAAGGCTATAGAAAGCGGTCTGTCCTGCTGGGGGGAGAGAAAGAGGAGGATTCATACCTTTCCCAAGGTTATTAGCACGTAAGTGAATGTAATGGATTCGATTGGAATTCGAACTCGGCTCTCCAATTCCTCAAACCGATCTGCTATCCATTCTCCACCGTGCCTCCCTCACTAAAATTTACTGCCGAGAAACCAGATTTTATGTATTTCTACACCCAACTAACATGTTTCTGTTTCTGATATTTGATTGTTTCTATGTTTTTAGCCATCTTTTTAGCCATCAACAGCTTTTTCAAATAGTTTCTTGCTAGGCAATCTACTCTTATTATTAACTAAATCTCTGTTCGCATAATTTTTTTTTTTTTTTTTTTCATCTTACCAATGTTTTCAGTTTATTTTCTGATTTCTCTATCATTTTCTTACGGTGTGTTCCGTCCACCCTGTCAACCTAACTCGGGTACGTGGCTAAGTAGTTAGAATGCTAGAGTTCCAACCATGAAACCTAGATTCCAATCCCAATATGGTAGATTTGATAATCTTGGCGTGGGGAGACGATTCTAGAGAACGACGATATTGGGAAGTACCTGAAAGTCATACAACAGGTCAATACACTTCTCGTGAGTGAAATTACCTACATGGATCTAATTAGTAACTGCCGATGGTAGTATTCACAACGAAATCACAAGTCACCATAACCAAGATTTTGAGCATATCGACCTACTGATCACGTCTGAAAAAAACATTTCCAGAAACTGCAACTAAGCCCTGTTCAGCATTATAAACCCCAGATTGTCTCTATGAACGTTGAACAAACTTAAATGTACCTGAGCAGGTATCCACAACTGCGATCGACATTCTCCAGGCATAATCAGATACAAGCTATACAACATTCTTCGTTTTAAGCCCTAACCCACATGTGGCAGATTTTTTTTATCAATATTAAACTTTGGTGAAATAAAGAATAGAATTAAGTCCCTTTTCAATATCATATCCTTTCAGAACGTTGGTGATCATAAATCTCCAGATATTCCCTTTTTTTTTACCTACAATAAAATAATTGTCATGACATTTGGGAATATAATGGCGGTATTTCTTGTTGCCCTTTTAACGGTCTTAAATTCAGAGCAATTCTTCATCTAGAATGATTACCACCCAAAGCTAAAGAATCCAATCTACAGTGCTATTTAAACCTACTGGAAGGTGGAGAATTAAATCTACTCATTTTTTAATTAGACTTTTCTAACTTACAACATTTCTCCCTAAAAAGCGGGTTTCAGAGACACTTGATCCTGTCAACTTTACGAGAACGCTGAAGAGAAGAGATAAGACATCGGCTTGGAGAGAAATACTTTTTGTAGGTGGAGGTAATCACTGAGTCGATTAGTCTGTAGCAAGAGAAATGTAGGTGAATGAGGATGTGAGGTTGAGGCCCAACGAGGAATATGGTAGGACTGACGCGCTCTTTGATGCCTTTTTCACTAAGCGGTTTTTCATCTAGAATGGTTACCTCCCAAGGCTATAGAAAATGGCCTACGCTACTATTTAAACATTAATCAGTGGGTCCACTCGTCAGTGCGTATCAGTCAATTGCCAATGGACTGAATTTATTTGGGTTTCGTCTACGAAACTCTGGAGTCGGTATGCTGAAGTTAACATCAATCGGCTTTAGTGACAAGACTTTTACTTATAGGAATTCTATCAATGCGCTATCTTTGATATCGATCACTTTATTGCGAAGACTGCTTTTGCCTTAAAGGTCTTTTCTCTCAATATCCTACTGAGGGGTAGAATTTTCGGCTTCATACTATCTTTGACATCGCTATATATATATATATATATATATATATATATATATATATATATATATATATATGTGTGTATATATATATATATATATATATACAGTGGGAGGAAACAAATATTCGTACACATACAAATTTTTCATTTATTGTATTTCCAGCTAATGAATAAACTCACTTTTCATAAAATTAACTGTACGCAGATGCATTAACTAAATATGATAGAAAAAAGAAAAATAACTGATTTAATAGAAATAAAGCCTATTTATCCATTTTAATGGGTGAAAAAGTATTCGTACAATACAAAAAGAATACATAATCTTCATTTAATAGTAGCCAATATTTACTTTTACAGCAACCAACCTCTTCTTGTAGTTCTCAATTAATGATTTGTAAATCTTACTTGGTATTTTGTTCCATTCTTCTTCGCATATCGTCTTCAGATCCGGGATGTTTGTTGGAGCTCTCGATGAGATTTGAATTTTCAAATAACGCCATAGATTCTCGATTGGGTTTAAACCTTGGGACTGACTTAGCTATTTCAGGATACATGCATTATTTTCAGCAAGCCATTTTTTCGTAGATTTTGCAGTTGGCTTAGAATCATTATGTTGTGGAAGATCCAGTCAAGAGGAAGTTCAAGAGTTTCAACCGAAATCATTAAATTTGCTTCCAAAATATTTTGATATACTGCGGCATTCATTCTATCATCTATTACTGATATGTTACCAGTACCTCTAGCAGAAAAAAACCCATCCCCAAACCATGATGTTGCCACCACCAAATTTCACTGTTAGAACTGTGTTCTTTTGTTTGAAGGCATCGCCATCTTTCCTCCATACATGTTTTCTAGAATTACGTCTAAACACCTCAATTTTGGTTCGTCTCTCCATAATACTCTTTCCTAATACGATTTTTCTTTATCCTTATGTTCACGAACGAATTTCAACTTGGCATTTCTGTGTCTTCAATAGCAGTTTTCCGAGGGGAGCGTGACTTTAAATTGTTCCTATGAATTTCATTGCTTATTGCCCGTTTTGTGACAAAGATTCTTGATGAAAGCAAATCAGTCTTCAACTCTTGACGAATAACCCTTGAATTTTGTTTCATTTGATGCATTAATTCCCTCGAAGGTCTTGAAGAAATCTTTTGTGTAGCACCTGTTCTTTAGTTTTCAACTGTTTTGAGTTTGTTTATACCTTGCAATGAATGAACTAATGGTAGTAAATGAAATAGTCAGGTTGTCTTTACCTTTTGCCATGATGAAAACCTTCTTGCACTAATATCAATTACAGAATGTTCTGTTTGTATTTTTTACGGCTAAAAATAACTACTGGTAATATTATTGGAATATTCTAGAATATTCTAGAATATTCTACTTGAATAATCTAGAGTATTGAAGCAATTGAAAAGTTTAAAAATCTGAAATTTGCATTGTACAAATATTTTTCACCCATTAAAAATAGATAAATGGGATTTATTTCTATTAAATCAATTTTTTCAGTTTTCTATGCATATTTAGTTGTTATGCATCTGTGTACAGTTAATTATAGGAAAAGTATGTTTATTTTTTAGTTGGAAATACATTAAATTCAAAATTTATATGTGTAGAAATATTTCCTTCCCCCCACTGTATATCTATCTATCTATCTATCTATCTATCTATCTATCTATCTATCTATCTCTCTCTCTCTCTCTCTCTCTCTCTCTCTATATATATATATATATATATATATATATATATATATATATATATATATATATATATATATAACAACAAACTTTTTTATACCATTTGCTGATGCTTCGAATATTGATGCCACATGTCTGGTGTTCCTGCTATGTATTTAGAGATTGGTCACAGATGCCAGGTCAGTGGCATCCTGGCTTCAGACACTTTCCCACCATTGTAATGTTGCTCCTTTGTGTCTTTTCTAGAAATACTTTCATCATAATTGATCTGATGAACTTTCGTCTATGGCATCTAAACTTTTTGAATTTTTACACAGTATTAGATTGGCAACAATTTCTCGTCAATTTGCAGTTGAAAGTTCTTTGCTAACAGCTTCTTTTATTGCACTTCTTGCCTGTGGCGCATTCCGAGTTTCTTGCTATCCAGCCAACTTTGATTTTCAAAAATCTTCTCGATTCCTCATCTTTTATTGTCCTCGCTCCTTAATAATGTTTTATTCTTTCACACCCAGTAACCTCTTGTAACTTAGTGGCTTTATTGCCTTATTTGGAGTGCAATGATTAAAAAAATCAACCAGGTATTTCTGAACTATAAGTTTTTTTTAAGGCAAGCAGTTTTTATAATTATATCACTAAAAATGTACATTTAATTTTACTTATTACTACTATATATATACGTATATATATATATATATATATATATATATATATATATATATAGATATATATATATATATATTATTTGTAGATTATTTTATCAGTAAATAAAATATATTTTAATCGTGTTCCATAACTTTTCCTTCTCATCTTTTTTCCTTACTGTGTGAATTTTCTTTTTTCGTTATAAATTACGCCAACGTTTTCCTTCCGACGAAGTGTTGGCCGAAAGGAATCCTAAAAGGAAAAAAAGTTCCTTCGTGCTTTTTTAAACCGACATATATATATATATATATATATATATATATATATATATATATATATATATATATATATATGTGTGTGTGTGTGTGTGTGTGTGTGTGTGCAAGTGTAACTCTTTAATACTGATGGAGTGGGGCTGAACTCACATTTTTAATATCATATTGCTTCAGGGCATTGGCGATTATGACTCGCCATGGATTTCTTTTCAATATGCGTGAATTACTATGATATATTAATATATGATATAAAGTGCGTGGAATGGTTTCTCGTTAACTAATCTGCAGTTTTGAAGTCCACTTTCTCTTAGACAGGTATCCATCCGAGATTATAGGCACCAGTCTTCTCTTCTAATTTAACCTATAACGAGTGGAGGTGGCGAAGAAAAGATGGACTCATCCCTCTTTCAAGAGCATAGCGCGAAAGTGAAGACGACAGTCTGGCGATAATACTAAACTGGCCCAATGGATTAACCTGCTAATCCTCTTTCGTCCTATGATGCTTTATTAAGATTAGCTTAGATGGTTGTTTGGTTGTTTTGTTTTATGGCATATCAACCTCAGTAGTTCATTTAATGCCAACAAAATTTTTTAAATAGATTTATAGCGATAGTTTGATAAAAAAAAAGGTGTATGTATACATATATATTTGAACCATTTTTCAATTACTCATATTTTTGAGTACAATCCAACTTCTTTTAGAAAATTTACAATCTTGGATGGTTTTATTTTCGTAAAATGTTTTTTTTTTAATTTCTCTCATGGTAGATAATAATTTTCCCTTCAAAAATTATTGTTGGTAATAATTTTTTTATTATTACAAAGTATTTCTGATATTAAAGCCTATTTTTACACGAGTTTGGGGGTTAACTATTTGCCCATAGATGGGACCCTAACAGGTGCTACCACCCGAGGTCAGGGTGGACCTGGGAACACCAGCAATTAAGAGGTGGTTCCACGCTCCTCAAAACCTCCTGATCAGAGGCCTTGATATTGGACATAGTTTAACTTCTTACCCAGGATGCGGATGTAGTTTATCGTCTTACCCAGGACGGAGATTAGCTTAATCTGGTACAGGGTTATAGATGCTAGGTTAAGATTCAATTCACCACATTTTCGAAATTGATCTTCGAGACAAACTAGCAAATCATTGCGCTACGGTAGGCACCATAACACAGTGCACAGATATTTTATTTTTGATGCCATTTTAATGCCAACGGGATAAACACTTTTTAAATTACAACTATGTAAATGCATTTTGACGTCAACTACATAAAAACTTTTTAATGTCAACTACAGAAATGCCTTTTAATGTCAACTACGTAAATGACTTCTGATGTAAACTATATAAACATTTTAATGTCAACTATTTAAGCGCCTTATAATGCCAATAATGTAAACGCTTTACAATGTCAACTAATGTAAACGTCTTCTAATGTGAACTAATATAAACGGCTTATAATGGGACTTAATTTTAACGTCTTATAATCATACTTATTATAAAACCCAGGTTGTGTGTGTGTGTGTGTCTGTACGTTTATATATTGGATCGGATTTCCTACATTTTTCAACCGATTTCAACAAAACTTAACAGGACTACGTAAAATTACCTTGCGGTGGTTCTGACAGCGCCAAAAATTGGAAAAACACAATTGTTTTTGCACGAAATCAATTTGAAAACACGATTAAGAGGCATCGCGAGAAAGAAAGGAGGACAACTCATATCGAGTTATACTTATTATAAAACCCAAGTTGTGTGTGTGTGTGTGTGTGTGTGTGTGTGTGTGTGTGTACGTTTATATATGGGATCGGATTTCCTACATTTTTCAACCGATTTCAACAAAACTTCACATTTTTTTTTTTTTGGCTGGTAGTGTTTCTTATTGTCTTGACAACTTTTTTCTTTATTTTTACATTCAGAATGCTTTAAAAATTCCATTTACAAGACAATTGTTTATAATAAAATTCTATTCAATTGGTAGACTCATAGCGATTGAAAACAATGTTTTTGTTTGAGTTTGGGTTTGATCAATTCGTGTAAAAAAAAAAAAAAAAAAAAAAAAAAAAAACTAATTAAGACATGCGTGTCCGTCAACCTTAAAAAATAATCTTTGTCAATTTTATTTTTCAGTCTTTATGATGGTCGATACTTGATCTATCCCTTACTGTTACATCCCCGGGCAACGCCGGGCTCTACTGCTAGCATGAACTATAATATAAACTCCTTACAATCTAAAGTAACGTAAACTTCTTATAATGTCAAATAATGTAAACACCTTGTAATGACAACTTATATAATTGCCTTGTGGGTGATGAATTATTTTCGACTCTACAACCAGCAGACGAAACGTCTCAAGCCTCTCGCTACTCTATCGCTCTTTCCATGGCAAAGATTCTGATGAGCTACATTCCTTAGATCCACCATGTATGACATTCGGAATTGAGACACGCCATGTCACGTGAATGGGAACGAATCTTCCTCATTCCCTTTGTAGTCCATTAGTATGGAAGAAGTTCAATCCAAACAGCTTCTTTCTAGAAACCGTTACTTTATGGAATAGGTTACCGAAGGAATGATTTCCCGATCACTTCAATATTCACCTCTTCAGGACTAAAGTTATTTCTTGCACATAACCTCACAAAAGGGACCTCTTACCTCCTCCTTCTCCTCTTACAACAATATCATTCAGCAACCCTCTACCATGAGTGACTCTTGGGCCTCATATTGAAAGAACATTAGAAAAAATAATGTCAACTACATAAACGTATTTTAATGTCAACTACATAAACGCCTTTAAATGTCAATGTATTTTAATGGCATCTACATAAATGCCTTTTAATGTCAACTGCATAGACGTCTTTTATTATCAAATATATAAAAGTTTTTCCTTTTGCTTAATCATGATGTGCATTTTCCCCCATCATCTCGATTTTTCTGTTCAAATTTGAAGAAGCAGAATGTTTAATTTGTCTTAAAGCGTTTTTGATAAACGTCGCTAATGATTCAAATATCACGATGGAACAAGTTGAGACAAACTTTTAGGTGAAGAAACCTAAAGCAAGTCTTTCAACTGTCTGCTACTTTAAGATTTTCCTGAAAGAGAGAGGGGGTGTGAATAAGAATTGATTTATAACAGAATACATCATATTTGGGGATTCAATACTATGGGAAATTTTGTGTGAAGAAATTTAGAAGGAAGGAAGGAAGGAAGGAAGAAATGAACAAAAGAACGAAGGAAGAAAGGAAAGAAGGAAAGAGGGAAAAAAGGAATGAAGGTAGGAAGGAAGGATAAAAGGAAGGAAAAAAGGAAGGAAAGAAGGAAAGAAAGAAAAAAGGAATGAAGTTAGAAAGGAAGGATAAAAGGAAGGAAAAAAGGAAGGAACGAAGGAAGAAAGGAAAGAAGAAAAGAAAGAAAAAAAGAATGAAGTTAGGAAGGAAGGATAAAAGGAAGGAAAAAAGGAAGGAACGAAGGAAGAAAGGAAAGAAAGACAAAAGGAATGAAGGTAGGAAGGAAGGAACGAAGACAGGAAGGAAGGAAGAAACGAACGAATGAACGAAAGAAGGATGGAACGAAATAAAGAAGGAAGGATGAAAAGAAAGAAAAAAGTAAGGGAGGAAGGCAGGAAGGAAGGATGAGAAGAAGAAAGGAAAGAAGGAAAGAAAGAAGAAAAGAAAGAAGGAACGAAGGAAGGATGGAAAGAAGGAATGCAGGAAGGAAAGAAGGAAAGAAAGAATGAAGGAAAGAAGACAGGAAGAAAGGAAGAAAGGAAGAAGGAGGCAACGAACGAACGAAGGAAGAAAGAAAGAAAGAAAGAAAGAAGGAAAGAAAGAAAGAAGGAAAGAAAGAAAGTAGGAAGGAAGGAAGGAAGGAAAGAAATAAGAAAAGCAGGACTGAAAGAAAGAAAGCAGTTTCCTAATTTTTTATCAGAGCCGAATGAAATGTAAATGAAATAAAAATAAAAATGCTTTACATTCCTTTTGCAATCTACCCGAGAATCTTTTTTTAGTCACAATATTCTAAGACTCACTTTAAACCAATAGTTATTTAAACTCATGTATAACTCATAGACAAACATTACGGTTACATTACCTAACTTCTAACATTACCACTAAACTCATATTCATATTTACCCAATTTCTAATCATAGTGTTATCTGTACCTAAATTTTGTCACTAGCTGTAACCCTTAGGTTATTTTTAATTATATTCTAACTCTACTCTTGGATTTATATGTACCTAAATATCTGACACTAATTGTAGGGTGACCGTTACCTAAATTCTAGCTCGAAACCTTTCAGTCTTTTAATCTATACCTAATTTCTAACACAAACTCTAATCCTTAGATCTAACCCTAATATTCTAATTGTAGGATTATACATACCTAACTTCAATCCCTACTGTTATATTTGCCTAAGACCTAATCCTATTACTCGGGCTATCTTTAAACTCTAACCTTAACCTAAATTCTAACGTTAGGGTCATCTTTACCTAAATTATAACCTTAGAGCCATCCTTACCTAAATTCTAACGTTAGGGTCATCTTTACCTAAATTCTAACCATAGAAACATCCTTACCTAAATTCTAACATTAAGGTCATCTTTACCTAAATTCTAACCTTGGAGCCATCTTCACCTAAATTCTAACGTTAGGGTCATCTTTACCTAAATTCTAACCTTAGAGACATCCTTACCTAAATTCTAACGTTAGGGTCATCTTTACCTAAATTCTAACCATAGAACCATCCTTACCTAAATTCTAACGTTACGGTCATATTTACCTAAATTCTAACCTTAGAGTCATCCTTTCCTAAATTCTAACCTTAGAGTCATCCTTTCCTAAATTCTAACGTTAGTGTCATCTTTACCTAAATTCTAACCTTAGAGCCATCCTTACCTAAATTCTAACGTTAGGGTTATCTTTACCTAAATTCTCATCCCATAGTGAACTAATATTGAGAGAATTAAAATTCCTACAAGGATTCATTATTCGCAACGACAATCTTAACAATATAAAATATGCAGATGATAGCAGACACAGAATGAAATCTAGAGAAACTTATATAGAAGATAGCAGGAAAAAAAGGACTAAGCACCAATTTTAAGAAAAAGAACATCTCTGCATGCATAGTACAAATGAGAAACACCAAAATCACATAAGGACAGAAATTTAATTTTTCACAGAGGACGTAGAGGGCGACACTGAAATTGCATTGGAATAACGAATAGTGCCTTCCAAAAGCTAAGCAAAGCATTAAGAAACAGGAAAATATCGTTAGAAACAAAGGAAAGAGTACTGTACTTTCATATAATATCAGTCCTTCTTTATGGCAGTGAATGCTGCACAATTTCCTCCCATGAATGTTCAACAGAAGGATGCTGAACTGAACATGTCAGCAACGACGAACTTTGAGAGAAAATGGAAGCAAAATATCACATACTTAAAATCAGAATGTGAGTTGAAATTTCTAGAGCAATAAAGAAAAAGGTTTTAGAAAATATGACACATGTGCATGTGTGCGTGTGTGCGTGTGTGTGTGTGTGTACAAGAGAGAGAGAAAAAGAGTGTGTTTGGGTAAAGCTAACACTAGGGTTAAGTTTAGATTTTATGTTAGAAAGTAGTTAAAGATTAAAAGACTGAAATGGTTAGGATTTGATGCTAAGTAATGATTTAAATGCTAAAAGCGTTATGGTTAAAGGTAATGATAAAATGACTGAAAGGGCCAGGGTAGATGTTAGGTAATGATATAAGTATGAAAGTGTTAGGGTTAGTTGTTAGGCAATGATTAAAATACTGAAAGTGTTAGGGTTAATTGTTAGGTAATGATTAAAATACTGAAACTGTTAGGGTTAGTTGTTAGGTAATGATTAAAATACTGAAAGTTTTAGGGTTAGTTGTTAGGTAATGATTAAAATACTGAAACTGTTAGGGTTAGTTTTTAGGTAATGATTAAAATACTGAAACTGTTAGGGTTAGTTGTTAGGTAATGATTAAAATACTGAAAGTGTTAGGGTTAATTGTTAGGTAATGATTAAAATACAGAAAGTTTTAGGGTTAGGTGTTAGGTAATGATTAAAATACTGAAACTGTTAGGGTTAGTTGTTAGGTAATGATTAAAATACTGAAACTGTTAGGGTTAGTTGTTAGGTAATGATTAAAATACTGAAAGTTTTAGGGTTAGTTGTTAGGTAATGATTAAAATACTGAAACTGTTAGGGTTAGTTGTTAGGTAATGATTAAAATACTGAAACTGTTAGGGTTAGTTTTTAGGTAATGATTAAATTACTGAAACTGTTAGGGTTAGTTGTTAGGTAATGATTAAAATACTGAAACTGTTAGGGTTAGTTGTTAGGTAATTATTAAAATACTGAAAGTGTTAGGGTTAGTTGTTAGGTAATGATTAAAATACTGAAACTGTTAGGGTTAGTTGTTAGATAATGATTAAAATACTGAAACTGTTAGGGTTAGTTTTTAGGTAATGATTAAAATACTGAAAGTGTTAGGATTAGTTGTTAGGTAATTATTAAAATACTGAAAGTGTTAGGGTTAGTTGTTAGGTAATGATTAAAATACTCAAACTGTTAGTGTTAGTTGTTAGGTAATGATTAAAATACTGAAACTGTTAGGGTTAGTTTTTAGGTAATGATTAAAATACTGAAACTGTTAGGGTTAGTTTTTAGGTAATGATTAAAATACTGAAACTGTTAGGGTTAGTTGTTAGGTAATGATTAAAATACTGAAAGGGTTTGCATTAGTTTTTAGGTAATAATTAAAAGACTGACAGATTTAGTGTAGATGTTAGGTAATGATTAAAATACTGAAAGAGTTTGAGTTAGTTGTTAGGTAATGATTAAAAGATTGAAAGGGTTAGGGTAGATGTTATAAAATGATTAAAAGACTGAAAGGATTAGGATTTGATGTTAGGTAATGGGTTGGTGTACATGTTTGCTAAAAGACTTAAAGGGTTAGGGTTAGTTGTTAGGTAATGATTAAAAGACTGAAAATGTTAGGGTAGATGTTAGTTAATGATTAAAAACTCAAAGGCTTAAGGTTAAATTTTAGGTAATGATTAAAAGACTGAAAGTGTTAGGGTTAGTTGTTAGGTAATGATCGCAGCACCTACAACACTTTATTTCTACATATAAAACTTACACACACACACACATCTGTGTGTGTGAACGCATATATGTTGCGTCATAATTTCATCTTTGGGGAAAACCTTTAATCACGAATTTATTATTCTATCTACTTATCATCTGCGGTGATTAGCATTAATTTTTTAGTACACTAACATACCTGCGTTTTTTTAGTACACTAACATACTCGCGTCTTTTTAGTACACTAACATACCCGCGTTTTTTAGTAGTACACTAACATACCTGCGTTTTTTTAATAAAAAAAAAGTTGATAAAAATAGAAATTATTGCTGACTCAACCTAAATATATTATGGGTATATAAATCAAAACTGGTCTGTTAATATTCTTTTCATAATTTCGTGAAGCCCTACAACGAAGATACAGGAGTTTTCCGCAATGTCAGGATATTCTGCAACTTCAGACGCTATCAACAATACGAGAATTGGAATATTCTAAGATTACAGATCTCATGTGATCAAATTCATGCTTGCATGTCGCAGATAAATGCACCCTTTCATTAAATCATAGTAGCCTTAATTTGACATATGGTAAATTAATAGAATTGGTCAAAAAGTGATTATTTTCGTCTTTGATAATTAAAATAAGAGCTAGGAAATGTTTTCATTATTTTTTTTAAATAATTTCACCACAAGCAAGCCGATTATGCCAGCAGTATTCGGGGGTGGGGACTACAGGAAGTGAAAAAGAAAATGAGAAAACTTTAGTGATGAGAAATGAAGAAAGGACAATAAAGGAACACGATTCAGGAAGATAGAAGATGGCAATGGACGTTGCATTTAAAATTTTGAAGAGTGTATGTGTCAGGGAAGCAAGACGTCCACAGTTCCACAAATGAGATAGGAGACAATTAAAATAGGACAAATAGTTGTGTTTAGCGAGTTCAACAGTAAAATGGTGAGACCTAGTTGCCACTCTAGTAGCACGCTTAAATTCATATGATCATGGTTCCAAGGAGGAAAGCAATTTTTTTTTGCGTAATACAAGGCCAAAAGGGAGCGAATAGGTGAAGTCTGGTCTTCAATCTGTCTTATCTTAAACTTAGGTAGCAACAATTACTGACCTAAACATACCACAGTATTCCTTACACTAAAACAACACATTCTTACTTACCATTCTTTCTACAACCAGCATAATACCTCAAAGTATCGAAAAGATTTTTTCTTATAAAAATTAAAAAAAAATTAAAAAAATAGGTTTCTTCTTTCTAACTCTACTTGTCTGGTTTCGCCATATTTGAAGTATGTTTTGTGACACAAAAAATATTAAGCTAAATTTTGATATCACTCAACTCGGATCCTTCCAGTTTTGTCGATTTGCTTTCTACGCATGCGCAGGGGCAGGCGTGAAACTTGAGAAAACAAATTTTTAAAAAATCAGAAAAAGACAAAATTAAAAGAAAGTTTAAAAAAAAAAACGAACATGGAGAATTGTTATACTTAAAATGTTGATCGATCTAAAGGGTTATTTAGTTTGAGATTGTCATCGTTTTTTTTTTTTGTTTTTTTTTTGTTTCTTTTTTTGTCTTCAGTTTTCGTTATCGCTTATATAAGCGACCATTTTTCCACCAATTATTTTTGTTCTTCTAAACTGGTACGAATGTGTAAATTTTCTAACAGATGTCTACGTGTGAAAACTAATGAGAAACGCCTGTAAACGAACCTTTGGTTAAGTGCTAACACTTTCCATTACAATGAAGTTTGATGATAGATAACACTGAGGATGCACACGTACCAAGCCTGCTTCATCATCGAATCACATAACCCGGTAATGTCGTTCAAAGCAAGAAACGATGAACTGACAGATTTAAAACGTAACTGGAACTTGTCATTCATCTCAGGCTTCTACGTTTAAAGAAATTTTTTGACATTAAAACTTTTTTTTCGGAAATCAAAGTAAGATTTTTGTATAGAAAATATATACAACAAACTGTAGTTAGACTTTACTGCAGAATAGTCTTTTCTTCCCAATTATTTCGTACACGAAGACATAGTCTGTCTGTTTATCTGATGAAAGCATAACGTGTTCTTTCATATAAGGAATTACAGAAGTGATGAAATACTTATCTTATTAAAGTCTCATGTATCCTTTTTACGAAAACTAACCCGATAAGAGATTTGAGGGCCACTGACTGTAGACGGTTACAGTGGGAGGTGCTTAATAATATTTTTTTAATTATTTCATTCCGAGAAAGGCGATAATGCCACAAAGAAGATGGGGCTACTCGGAGTGATGGTTTGGTTTGTTTTGTTATCAACCGCAATAGGTTATTTAATGCCGACAAAATTTTTATTGTTGGTAATATTTTTTTAAATCTATTTTTGGTAATATTTTTCCTTCAAAAATCTATTTTTGGTAATATTTTTTTACAAAAAATTTATTCCTGGTAATATTATTTCTTCAAATATGTACAGCTGGTAATATTTTTTTTTCAAAAATGTATAGGTGGTAATTTTTGTAAAAAAATGTATACTGGTAATACTTTTTCGCAAAGTATTTCTAGTATTAGAACCAATATTTTTAACTTGCATAGTGTTTTGACCCCAGTTTAGGGTTTAACTATTTGCCCATAGCTAGGACCCTAACAGGTGCTACCGCCCAGGATCTTGTGGACCTGGGAACACGATTAATTAAGAGGTGGTTCCAAGCTCAGAGGCCTTGCTGCTGGACATAGTTTATCGTCATACCCACGATGGCTACCGGGAGAGAAAGAAGACTTTAGGAGAAAGAACTGGAAACACAAACCTAAACAGGAAACAAGGGATAAATCTCTACTCTTGTTAAAAAGACGGAAAAAGAGTGTGAGTCGGGTGATAATAGAAGAAGTGGTAATAGGAATTGAAGATTATGAAGATTAGGAGGAAAGATGACAGTTGACCTCTGTCTTGAAGAGGTCGTGATTAAAGTGGTTAGGTAAGCACCTGCGCGGTAGAAGTCTTTCAGAAACTTTCTTCTTACTCTTGTAACAATGAAGGTGGAACGCATCTAAACATTTGCCATCGAAATTGTGATAGAGTAGCGAGAGTTTTTCGTTTATAGGAAAGAGGCTGCAGAGTGGAAGTCTTTCACCATTACAATTTTGAATATTTTTTTTCTTTTTTTGAAAAATTATTTTTCCCTCAAGAAATTGGTGAATTTGTTCGGGTTATTAAATAAATATTCATAAGAACCCTTTATTTAGTCCACGTGTAGTATATTCTTCTAATTCCACTTGCCATGCCTTTTCTCTCAGTTTCCGTTAATTACCTTTAGCATCTTAACTCTCCAAGATTTTGTTCATTTCTGTTGTGGCCAGGTATTGAACTCACAACTTTTGGGATCAAGAGACTTTTTTGATTACTTCAACCAGCGCCTTTATCCACTGGGCCGTGTGTTCTTCTAATTAGCGTATTAATTACAATACCTCATCTCAGAAATATAGACAGACTTACCGATTTCTTCTACAATATTCTGTCATCTTTCAGGCGACTTCGTTATTTTCATTCCAGAGGTTTGTATATTTTCGACCAAAGAATGGCGAGTGCACTGAAAAGTTCACAGTCCGATAAACTACACAGAATCTGACTAAAAATGAGTTTTTTAAAACTCTTTTTTTTACGGGACGAGAATTTTTCTTTTGCCTTTCAAAAGGTTGGTTTTCTTTCATTAAGAGAATTTTGTAAAAAGCTTGAATATATGGTAATTCAAAGGTGCTATATTCAGTGAACGATTCAAAACTTGATAAGATTTTAAACACTTTCTATTTGCTAAAGCCGGTCGATTTCATCGATTACTGCCTGCAATTCTTGCATTATTTCCAATTATTCGTTTGGACTTCACTGTGGGCTCAAATCGCAAGGCATGGGAAAACAATGTTAGACATTTTAGCTTGAAAAGCAAAGTTATGTCTTTCATGATGAGTAAGATCAAAATAAGAGTATTTTTATTATTTGATTGTCTTAAAATAATCATACAGCCTTTTAATGGCAGCCAGTAAAAAAAGATTATTCAAAATGCTATAATAGAGGCAGACTGATTTTAGTTAAAATGAAATTTTTTAAAGGTTTATCTTTCAAGACAAAAAATGTATGTTTTTCTTGTGGCATAACGAATTGCAGAGTATCGAAATTTATTAAAAAAAATCACGAGCAAGATTTTCAATCTTGGAGGGTGAAAATTGACGTAATAGTAGAAAGTCGCTTACAGCTTGAATTCATGCCTTTTAAGTTGTTTTGAATATTTTAATTATTAAGGAAAATAATTAAAATATTCAAAACAACCAGAAAAAGCAATAAATTTATATACAGCTAAGAAAGTTGGTGATTTGTGTCATGCCAGACAATTTTTCTCATCAGAATCTATCTTGCACGTTTATAGATCTACCATTCGTCCGTGCATTGAATGTTGCCGCCAGATCTGGTCGCATGCTCTGCCTATATATCTCAAGAAACGATCCAACAGGTCTGTAATATTATCGGGTCCCCTGACATGCCATTTCGATTCCCGTCATTTTCGCACAGCTGTGACGTGTGACCCCTGTCTATAAATATTTTTCATCGTAGTTCTCCCAATGAGCTCTTCTCTTTTTCGGGTTTTTGTCCTTAGTTTCTTCCTTCAAATAACTTAGCTTAGGGAATGTATGCTCATTGCCCCACACTTTTATTTCTGCCCCCATTTTCTTTAGTTTAATTCCGCCTCCCCCTATTCTCCCCCGTTAGGTGTTCAGTGATGTTAGCTCTCTGGTGAATGCGGGGTGTCTTTCGTTTCGTGTGTGATTTTCGTATTTGTAGTTGTGTTTGAGTGAGTGCCTGGGATGAGTGACTGTTTTATATTATTAAAGTCTCGCATTAATTTCGTTCAGTTAACTGATGTTTCTGCCACAATTAAGAATTGTCGGGGGTTTTATTACTAATATTATTTTGTTTGGCTTCTTGTAAATAGATTTTTCATATTGTAATACACATTGGGGTTTAGATGTTTTTTAAATTGTTGTTTTATTCCCCTCCAGAATTGTACATATGGTGACTAGTTAGGATTTTCATAGAGACAATGAGGTATTATGGTGGATGTAGTAAGAAAGATAAGTAAGAATGTATTGTTTTGGCGTTAGAAATATTGTGGTATGTTTGGGTCAGTGATTGTGGCTAGCAAAGTTTAAATTTAAACCAGAAGAAGACCGTCCTTTTCCCCATTTTGGCCTTGTGTCACATTTTGTAATATTTGACAAATAAATATCGCTCTTCTCTATGGGATCTCTACTACATCAGTTTAAGCGTAATACGACATTGGGAACTGTATCTCATCGTTTTACTCTTGAACTAGCTAAACGTAACCTTAAGTTATATTTTTATGATTTCTTTTCTCACACTCATCGCATGTGGAACTCTCTTCCGATTGTTTGCTTCCCTGCCACCAACAATCTTCAAACATTCGCGATAGACACTAGTTGTTTGGTAGTTCTCTCGTGGATGCGAGGTGCCTTTCGTTTCGGGTGTGATTTTCGTATTTGTAGTTGTGTTTGAATGAGTGTGTGTTTGAGTGAGTGCCTCCAGGACAATGAATTAGAATCTAACCTAATGAAGGGTAATTGGTTAATCCGAATTTAAATCTTGATAAACCAAAACAGATCCAGTATATTTGTAATACTCCCTTTAGTCTACCAAATTTCTGGGACAAGCTCTTGTTATCTTTATGGTTTTGCATTCGGTACCATTCCAAGATGGTACCGAGTGGTTAGAACGTTTCGCTTTCTGTTCGATTCTCACCATGGTCGATTTGTCAGGAAGGTAACTTCTTGATGTTATCGGACTGGAGGGGGTCGATCCCAGCGTACGGCACCTTTGGAAAGTGCCTGAAAATCATACCACGGGTTGACCCAAGCCTTGTCAGTGAAATCGAGTAACGGAACGCGTGGAAGCCGTCGGTGGTTGTGATAATCATTGTGACAGAGGGTTTGAGCCTGCTAGCCTTGTTCCGATTGTTAATCACGCTAGATAAAGCGAGCTCTCCCAGAAACTGTAACAAAGGTCCGCTCAGCATAGTTGCAATATAAATCACAGGTGGGCTCTGTGGGTGTTGAACAAGCACAAATGTGCCTGAGCAGGCGTCTGCAATGGGGGTTAGGTAGCCACCCCAGTAGACTGGTATCCTCGTCTTGGAATGTCTGCGCCATTTATTTTTACCATTCTAGAAATGGCTGAACGGGGTTCGTTATTTGATCCACGAAGCTATGTTCTCTTTCCAATGACGCCATGATGTGTAATGGATAACGGTTCGGAATTCGAAATCAGGGAGCTGATTTCGAAGTCCAGTCGGGCTCGTTACACTCACTCACGCGCAAATATCCTTGGGATGGTATCAAACCATCTTCACCCAACCCTCACCCACACCAGCTATGTATCTTGAAAAAGCTTTCATATTCTCCAAAAAGATTCTTAATGAAATATTCGCAATCAAAAAAATAACAAAAATTTATTCTTACAATCTAAAATAGGCTTAAGCTTTAAAGGACCGACGAAATGTTAATAAGCCGTAAAATAAACACTATTTACATTATTCGGACTATTGTCCTCATCTTTGTCGCCATGTTGATTACAACGTTTCGGTCGTTGTACGTTCCGGCCTTCTTCAGGTGGTTGGAATGTCGAACTGAACTCTTTATTTCGCTCACTGGGGTAGACTGTTCTAGTACCACGTGCCATGTTTAATGGATGTCAGTTATCAGTTATCTCCTGTTAATTTCCCTCTGAAAGTTCTCCACTGCCTTAACCGGGTATTGAACTCACACTCTTTGGGTCCTGTCACTGGATCTAACCAACGCCTTTATCCACTGTGCCATGTGTCCTTGAGGACATTCCAACCACCTGAAGCAGGCCGGAGCGTACAACGGCCGAAACGTTGTAATAAATATAGCGACAAAGATGAGGACAATAGTCCGAATAATGTAAATAGCGTACATAATACCTCATGTCAGAAATATAGACAGATACCGTAAAATAAAATTCACTCAATCAAATGCCACTTCCGCTGTTCGTCCTAAGGAACATACCAAAAAAAACTATCAGTTCTTTCGTATGCTACCAATTTATCAATCTAATATTTTCATATTGTTCAATCTAAAAATTAAAATAACGGCTTCAAGAAAACCATACCAGATGCTATCCGCATGACCATTTCTTGGCACAGTATTTCTTAGAGCCTTAAATCTAAGTCGTAGGGGCATCCTGTGTACCCCAGCAACGCCAACAGTAGCACGTCTAAGGCATGATATCCTGACGAAACCATTACTCTTCAGGCTGGTTTTAAATTCAGAATTTTGCTTCTTCTAGATTGATTGCAACCTGAAGCCAAGAGAATCTAATAAACCTTGCTATTTAACCCATAGCTGGGAGGAAGAGGTGGATTCATACCTTTTCAAAGGATGGAATTCGAATTGTACACCTCTTCCAAGGTTGCTTTTGGATTACTAAATCTCTCCATATCACTTACTTTGAAGAGTAAACGTGCAGGTGTAATTATTACATAGCTGACCAATTACAGAGATCAAATTGATAGAGTAAAGGTGTTCTTCTTCTCATGTCCAATGGTATTGCAGCCCCGCAAATAGTTTAAATTCTCTCCAGAGATCAAAACAATAAAACCTTTTTTGGAAAGCATTAATGTTTTCAGAGGCTTTCAATAGTGTCAAGTAGAACTTTGTAAAATGCATTATGACATTTGATGCCATTGTAAATAAACAAAACTAGATAATATTAGATGACTTGAAAGAAGATTATCATTTACAGTTGAATAAATGTCGATTTCTTCTTCTATGTGCCGTACACCTTCAAGACGTAGACGATCATGGCTCTCCACAATATCCTGTTCTTTGTAGCTCTTAATAATTATTGTCTTTTTACTAGCTCTCCTAAACCTTGTTCCGCCATCCATTTATCCAAACTCGTTCTAATTCTTCTTCTATGTGCCGTGTCCCTTCAGGACGTAGACGATCATGGCTCTCCACAATATCCTGTTCTTTGTAGCTCTTAATAATTATTGTCTTTTTACTAGCTCTCCTAAACCTTGTTCCGCCACCCATTTATCCAAACTCGTTCTAATTCTTCTTCTATGTGCCGTGTCCCTTCAGGACGTGGGCGATCATGGCTCTCCATAATTTCCTGTCCTTTGTAGATCCTTAAATATGTTTTCATTTTGCTCTCTGTCCTAAACCATGTTCTGCTATCCATTTACTCAAGCTCGCTTGGTAGGTTTTCCACCTCTTGCCTTCGATCACTCATGTGGGTATCAAATTTTTCAAGCACACTTTCCTCATTATGTGCCCACGAAATGTCAACTTCTTCCTGATGTTACGTATAAGTGTTCTTTTTATTTCCATTGTCACTAGAATTTCGTCGTTGCTTACATGTTCGATCCATGGTATTCTCATCATCCTTCTGTAGAATCACATTTCTGTGGCTTCTTCTCTTCCTCTTTGGTAAGATTGTCCAACGTTCACTACAATGTAGGAGGACTGATATTACGCAACAGCTCAGTATCCTTTTCTTTGTTTCTAGCGAAATTTTCTTGTTTCTTAATATTTTGCTTAGCTTTTGGAAAGCACTTTTCGCTATCCCAGCGGATTTCAGTGTTGCACTTTCCGCCCTCTGTTAAAACACTTCTCAGATATTTAAATTGTTGTACTTGCTTGATTCTGGTATCACTAATTTGTAACTTGGATGTTTGGCTGTTCCATGTATTCTGTCTTCTTGCAAGAGAGGTTTAGTTCATCTGTATATAAAAATAAAATAATTTCAGAAAATTCAGTTGAACTATGTCAGAATAGCTTTCTAAAAATATTAGGTTGGTGCAAAAATGATGATGTAATAATGTCGTTTTTTGACGTTAAAAAATACGTCAAAAAACGACATTATTACGTCATTATTTTTGCACCAACCTAATAATAAGTCCTACTCTCATTATTTTTTTTAAAAATTATTATCAGTGCTGATTTTGATGAAATCAAACTATGATGAGACAGTGTCAGATTATGCTTAACTATTTCGAATCTGCCTATAACTATTAGTAGATAAGGAGCACATCAGGCAAATAATTGTCAGTAAATACCTGATTACTTATAGATTTGTGGAAGATTAAGTTAAACTTAATGATTTTGATGATTTTCATTTCTTTGCAGAAGACCGTTCTTCTCTTGCTAGCTTTTATGTGTTTTACAATCAAAATTTTATACTTGAGCTAACGCTCTGCTATCATCCAGTAAGTGATTCTTAAGGCCAGCTTCGCTTTTAAAAACTCTCTTATGGGGTAAACATAAAGCTTGTCTGTGTTGCCTATAATGGAAACTTGCCTGCCCCTGTGTACAATCATAGCAGAAATGGAATGAGGGGCAAAAAAGGGCACAAACAGACATGTTACTTCATTATATTAATTCACCTAAATGCCTCTCCCAACCTTTGGCGCCCGGGAAGGACCACTTCCCCGCCCAATCTATCTCTCATCAACCTTGGTAGTCCTGTAAAATATATACATAATTCAAAGGTCTTCACTTTTTATTTATAGAGTTTAAAATCGTTTCCGATGTCTTATAAGGGATTCATTATTTCCCCGGTATGCAACCTCTTTCCCCATAGACACAAACCTATCCCTACTCTATAGTTATTTCCATGGCAAATGTTCGGATGAGCTGCAATCTTTAGGCCCATCAATTCAGCCCTTTATTGCTAGGACTCATCATCACCCCCAGAATCGAATCACCCACATTTCCCCCATATTCCAATTGTAAGGAAGAAGTTCTACTCAGAAAAAGTCAGCCAATCAAACCTATTTCAGTGTTATACTTTCCGTCCTTTGTTAAAACACTTCCCAGATATTTAAATTGTTGTACTTGTTTGATTTTGGTATCTCCAATTTCTAATTTGCAGGTTGAACTGTTCCTTTGACTGACAACCATAAATTCTTCCTTCTTACAATTGATGGTTAGTCCTTTCTTCTCGCTTTCCTTTACTACTTTCTGTGTTGTTGTAGTTTCCCCTCTGTGTCGGCTATCAACACTGTGTTGATTGTATATCCTACGTTGTTAAGATTATGGCCGCCAACAATATTCTTAGAATCAACTCACTTACACCTCTTTCTATTTTTGTATATTTGCTGAATTCATTTTCTGTCCGTATGCAGAGGGTTTATTGCCAGCATAGATTCTGGATTGTTCTAATACTAATTCAAATACTCGCGCCGTCAAAATTGATGACAAGAAGAAAAGTATTGTAAGTAATTTTTGTTTAATCCAAGTATAATTTTGTAAAATAGACCGTTGCTAACGTTAATAGTTGAGCTGAACACTTCTGAAAAGATGTCCGTATTTTATCCTCATTGTGTACGTGCGTAGTTTTTGTCCGCGCATTTTTGTGACACATCTTCGGTGTTCTTGAGAGTCGAATTTGCTGAGAAATTAGAAAATCATCGTTAGTGATAGGTGATCCCACGACTCAAGACACCACGAAGGAGAGTAACTTTATGTGAAGTTTGATTCAGTCTCAAATAAAATATAAACCTCGGCCAAATTTTGCCTGACATATATTTATCTCTACTCTCTATCCCCCTCTCTCTCTCTCTTTCTTTCATTGCACTTGTGTATCTGCTTCTTTTGGTGCTACTTTCCATCATTCCTTTCGCTTTGATCAAAGTTCGCAAAGAGGAGGAAAGAAGAGGGTTACTTTATAGTTTGTCAGCGCGGTAGCTTTTACGTGTGGATGTGAATTGTGTCATGACTTCTGTGCGTTTCATGTCAAAATCTTACACACTGCTCCTCAATTATTACACACACAAAAACACACACACATATATATATATATATATATATATATATATAGATATAGATAGATAGATAGATAGATAGATAGATAGATAGATAGATAGATAGATATATCACGTATTATATTTAAGGATCCTTCCTAAATAGTTTCCCTAGCAGTCCCAACAGCTCTTTGTGACCTGCAACTACTCTCCCCAGTAATTCTGACAAAAATCGAGTATATTTATAATGTTCCCTTAGCTTATTCCGTTCAATAAGAGAGAGAGAGAGAGAGAGAGAGAGAGAGAGAGAGAGAGAGAGAGAGAGAGAGAGATGTGCACATAGATAGATAGATAGATAGATAGATAGATAGATAGATAGATAGATAGATAGTGATGTGGATAGAGAGATAGTTATGTGAACAGACAGTGGGAAGCATAGACAGAGAGAAAAGTAGACGAGCTTAGATAGATAGATAGATAGATAGATAGATAGATAGAATTTTCTATGCTTTAAAACAGATATAAAAGCAGAAAACAAACTAATATATTTGGTCAAAATCCGTGAAGGCATTGAGAAGAAATAAGTGCATGTTCATCTCCACAAACACATTGCGGCTGAAGATATTATATTGGCATTTCTGCAGAAGAGTTAATAAGAAAAACACGATAAATAAATAAACATATAAATAAACACGTCTGCAGAATGGTAATACCAAAGGACGACAATTGCACGCAGACGACACCTCGGCGTGATTAGATACAAATCCTGCCATTGTTAATCATAATAATTCATCTCTTTCGTGATTGGATTTTTTTTCTTTTCTGTCCCTGCCATAATATGATGGCGATAAGTTTTGAGGAAAAGAAAGAATTCAGTAAAATGTAAAGAAATAACATTGATTTACGAGAATTTACCTTTTTTTTTTTCTTTTTTTTTTAACTGTCTGCCTGTCTGTCTACGTGTCTGTCTGTGCCTTTCTCTCTCTGGGTGAACTGTGTTCACCATTTCTGACACTGAACTTTAGATTAGATACTAGGCTGCTTCTTTTATGTCTCTTTAGGTAGTGGCTCTCCACAACTTCCAATAATTTATAACCCTAAACATTGTTCGTCCACTTGCCACACCTCCCAGACTCTATTGTATCATCCATTTACACAATCTCGTTAGGTAAGTTACTCTTTGTTGCCTTCTGTCTATCTAGTTCTTAGTATCTTCTGGTGTGTGTCTCCAAGTTCTTGTTAATACGTGTCCTATAAATGTTTCGTTTAGTTTGTCTAACGGTATATCAACTCCCTATGGATCATTTAATGCCGAAATTTAATTTACTTTGGAGCTTTGGTAATATATTTCCTTTTTGCTATTAAAATCTATTGCTGGAATCTTTTATTATTAAATTCAGTTCCTGGAAATTTTTACTATGAGAATGTGTTTTGTATTTTCATAGTATAAAATCTTAACCTGTTCAAGTCTAGAGTTAACCGTTTTCTTCCTCTGTTAACCCGTATAAAGTACCTCTTAATGTAACCCTTTAGTTTGAGTGGCCCCGGACCTCGCACAGGAAGAACATTAAAAAAGATCAAGCAAGTACTAAAGTGTAAAAGAAGTGTTTGACATTAAAATCAGAAGGCGAATTGGAATAGTTAAAGATTCCTTCCAAAAGATAAGTAAAATATAAAGACCGAACATGCAGCCTACTAATGTTCCGTTGGAGGGCCGCCAATGGCAACGTCAGCGGCCATTTTGTGGCAGCTACCAACAGGCCACCGGTGGCCCTCTAGCTGTCCGTCAGTGGTAACGTTGCCAAGATCAGCACGCCAGCGAGCCTCCAGCGGTAAACGCTAGTGGCATGCCACTCAGTATCAGATAGGTTGCCTGTAGGGGGAACAGGGAAAGTTCATTATAAACAAAGAAATGAGTACTGGACTGTTATGTAATATCAGTCCTCCCGTATGAAAGTGAATGATCGACAATCTCTTCACAGACGAAGAAAGACATGAAGCAACAGAAATGTGGTTCTACAGAAGGATGCTGAGAATATCATGAATGGAACATGTGAGCAATGACGAACTTCTAGAGACAATGGAAATAAAAAAAGAATATGAACATTTATGCTCAGAATAAGAAAAGTCCAGTTGAAATTCCCAGGGTACATAATGAGGAAAGAGGGCGTGGAGAATTTAACACTTATAGAACATGTTGAAGAAAAGAGGAAAATTTCAAATGACCTAGCAAACGAGCTTGTGTAAATGATTGGAAGAACAGGAATCAACAGAGATAGCAGAAAGACAACCCTTACTAAGCGCTTCAAAGGGCAGGATGCCGTAGAGAATCTAATCGTCTACGCTCTGCAGGGACATGCCACATAGAAGACTGCACGAATATAAGATTATCGCAAACCTGACTTCAGTTAGAGAGTTACTCTCACAAGGCAGCAATAAGGAGAATAAGTAAAGATAGTCACTGATATTAACTTTTGGCGCTACACTGTTTATACCAAAACCAAAAATAATTTAAAAAAAAAAAAAAATCTTTCAAAACCTTCTTGCTGTGCAAACCACATCATCAATCTCTGGCATGCCGAGGTTGTGACCCTATCGTCCATAAGGCAGCTTACAGATCTAACAATTCCACAAAGAAAAAAACCTGCCTGCTACGCAAGCCACAACAGCAATACCTGACATGGTGAGGTCGTGGCTTTATCGTTCACAGTGCAATCTACAGGGTTAACAATTACACCCTGAAATACCTTCTTGCTATGCAAACCACAAAAGCAAAACCTGGCATGGCGAGGCTGTGGTTCTATACTCTATAGGGAAGCCGACAATGTTAACAATTGTATCCTTTTAAAACCTACATGCTTCGCAAGCGATGCATCACATGGTGAGACTTGGCCCTATCCACTACAGGTGACAATGCACTTAGCTCCTTTTTACTGAGCATAGCATGGTTCCTCGTTATCTCCAGCTTGACTTTCCATTAATTAACAGTTAAGCCCAGAAATAAAAATAAAAAAAGCTTACAGTATAAAAAGTTAAACGCATATTTCATTTATAATGCGACTCCTGTTATTTTCTTGTGTTAAAAACCTGATTTCTTCATCCAGTTCATATATACGACCGTAACTTCTGAGCAATACTAATAGACCTATCGTATTCCAATATTACAGTATTGGGCAACATCTTGGACTTATTTTATAGAAAATAAAAGCACCTACCGTAAAATATCTGATACGAAGATTTAGATACCGTACATTTGTTTTCGCTCATGTCTGTCTACGGTAGCTCCTTTACCCTGGGTATTTTTATGTAGTCTAAGTTTTTTTACCTTTTGACGTTACATGAAGAGCAAAACCTCATAAACTACGTATGTCACTTAAATAGATTTTTTTTCTATCTCAAATTTGCATTCATCTTTGTTACGCAAATGTCTGAGGTATTGTCATTCCAATTACGACTTTTTTTCGTCAAGATTACAGGTACATAATGTTAAAGGAGTGTAAGGATGTAGATTTACCAGGTAGGTTACGGTCACCGAAAATAAATAAGTGTTAACCTCTTCAAAAAAAGATTTACCTGTGTATATCACCGAAAATGCATGATTTTAACCCCTTCAAAAATACCTTTGTATTGGTTGCGTAAAAAGACAGATAACAAAATCTCGCACTATACAGGAGTATATACGGTAACTGTAAAATGGTTTATATAAACCATAATGAAAACTGAATCCAACAACATGGCAATCGAGATATGCAATCTAGATAAGCTTTCAAATCGATCAACATTCAAATTTAACAATTTCATAAATTCCTTTTATTTATTTGTTTACCTTTTTTTAAATTTCTGTTATAATTTCATTTCTCTTCTTTCAAGCACGTTTCTTGTAGTTTCACGCCTATCCCTGCGCATGTGCAGAAGGCAATTCGACAAAACTGAAAGGATTCATGTTGGGTGATTTCAAAATTTAACTTTATACTTTGGTGTCACAAAACATCAAAAAACAGTATGCTGGATAGAAACGAAACGAAACAAGTAAAGTGAGAAAGAAGCAGCGTTTCGCTTTTTTAAACTTTCAAGCTTTATAAAAAAAAAAAACAAATCTTTATGGATTAAGATAATGCATCGTGTGAGAATTGTCAAATCATTCATTTAAGAGAATTTTAAAGACAATTCAGATATCACTTATGAAAAATATTAACAGTTTATGGAAAGGAGTTTTTATTTTCTGTCATATTTACACATATTTTCAGGATTCTGCTATGTACTTGATTAACCTATAATGCCACTTAACAATATTTTTTGAATCGACTGACCCCTTTATCGTATCTATTATTTGCTTTTCTCAATTCTTCTTGGTTTTAAAGCCACATTTCTAATGAAAGACTTTTACCAATTTTTAGAAAAAGAGAATAAATATCTTGGTTTTCTTCATTCTCCAAGGCCCACATTAGGCATTAGTACATCCTTGTGACACAACACAACGGAAGGACAGGCTAAAATAACTGAAAAAAAATAATTTAACAATGAATTGCTCTTGAACACATTTTATATACAACACTACAATATCAAGGACACATGACACAGTGGATTAGTTAGATCCAGTGACAGTACCCAAAGAGTGTGAGTTCAATACCCGGTTAAGGCGGTGGAGAACTTGTAGAGGGGAATTAACAGGAGATAACTGATAACTGGCATAGATTAGACATGGCACGTGGAACTAGAACAGTCTACCCCAGTGAGCAAATTAAGGGTTCAATTCGACATTCCAACCACCTGAAGAAGGCCGGAACGTACAACGGCCGAAACGTTGTGATAAATATGGTAACAAAGATGAGGACACTAGTCCGAATAATGTAAATATCATGTAACCAAATGTCATGCAATATGTTATATACAAATATATCCGAAGTCTGATAAAAAAAAAAAATATCAGGACTGGTAGTATAGTAGTATAAAAATAAAACTACAACACATATCAATTCCGCATTTCATCTCCTTCGAAGTAGTCCCCTTCTGAAGCCACAGACTTTATCCATCGTCTTTTCCATTGATGGAAGCGTCACTGGAACTCTTTTTTTCTTTTTCTTTTTTTTGATTAGCGAGTAGCTGCCTCGTTGCATACTCTTGGCTTTCCTTGATGTTTAGAAACCTTGTTCCTTTCATGTTGGATTTGATTTTTGAAGAGGAAAAGTCGCAAGACGCGAGATCTGTGGAATATGGTGGTTGGCGGTTGCACCCTAGAGAAGACTCTCCAGTTCCACCACCAAAGGACCGAATTTTGGCTAAACGTTTGTCTCGCGAGATAAATAGATGCCAACTAACTGGTATGCTGAACAGTAAATATAACAAAAAAAAATCGAAAATCAGCTCCTATATTCTGTACATTACTTCAGTTTGAATACAAGAGACACGAATACCTTTTCGAGTTAAGACTTAGTTTTCCTCTTCGGTATTATAATTGTAAAGCAAAAATCCAAACGAAGAAAGAATGGAAATCTATTAGGTTGGTGCAATAAAATAATGACGTAATAATGTCGTTTTTTGACGTATTTTTTAACGTGAAAAAAACGACATTATTACGTCATTATTTTTGCACCAACCTAATAGATTATTGAAGAATCAACTCAGGCGGAATTTGAACTCGCTTCACTGATTTCTTTATCCGAGTTATTAACCATTGCACTACCCACGCATCCTTTTAAGAATTAAATCCCTTTAAATCTGATAAATCCCTTTATTTATTGACATAAAGAATTATTTACAATTAGAGCTACTCCTCACTGAACAGGTTCCATTCCAATAAGCTGATTGATAAATGAGCTGGTCACTAAGTGAGTTGCACCTGATTGCTATTTCATGCATGCTAAGCATTCAATAGGTTTATGCCAGACAGCTTCAGATAGTTTAATGCCACTTTTTGCACCAATTGTAACATATTATTTCTAAATATTTATGCAGTACAATAGTGTACTGAACAGTAAATATAATAAACAAATTCAGCTTTGTATTCTGCGCATTGCTTCAGTTTGCAGGCTGTTTATACAGTAGAATCTAAATTTTATATATTTTTTCACTTTATTTATTCATTTTGAAGAATTGACTGATATAACTTTAACTGGTAGAGAAACGTAAGACTAATTAAAGTCAACTCGATCTTGATTGTAATTTTCTTCTTTGACAGACAGCACAGTGAACATGAATACCTTTTCAAGGCAAGACTTGGTTTTCTCCTTCGTCGCCATAATTGTAAACCATAAGCCAAACAAGAAGTATAAAGGATGCAAATCCAGATTATTGAAGAATCAACTCTGGCGAAATTTGAACTCACCTCATTGATTTCTCTATTCATGTCACTAACTGCACCACCCTCACATCCTTTTTAGAATTAAATCCACATTAAATATGAGAAATCTCTTTATTTATTGATATAAAAATTATTTACAATTAGAGCTACTCCTCACTGAGCAAATACAGTTCCAATAAGCTGATTGATAAATGAGCTGGTCACTAAGTGAGTTGTACCTGACTTGTCTTCAAGCATGTTATGCATTGAATAGGTTTATGTCAGACAGCTTCAGATAGTTTAATGTTGCTTTTTCGCACTAATTGTAACGTTTTATTTCTAAATATTTATACAGTACAATATTGTACTGAACACTAAATATAATAAAATGCAATTCAAATTCAAATATCAGTTCTGTATTCTGTACATTGCTTCGGTTTGCAGGCTGTTTATACAGTAGAGTCTATTAGGTTGGTGCAATAAAATAATGACGTAATAATGTCGTTTTTGACGTATTTTTTAACGTCAAAAAACGACATTATTACGTCATTATTTTTGCACCAACCTAATAAATTTGATATATTTTTTTCACTTTATTTGTTCAATTATTTTGATTCATTTTTATGAAAGAGAAAACAATTACGATAACAGTTTTCGTCCAATACAGATTGATTTGATTTTTTTGATTTTATGAGATTTTATATCTGGTCGTTTAGTTGTTCAAGTGAGAAGTGGTTGTATACGAATTACATTTCATGAGAGATACAGAATGTTTTAAATTGTTTTACGAAATTCTTAAACGTATAGAATATTTTTCCAACCAGGAGGAGATAATCGATAAAAAAGCTTCATTGCAATTTTAATTTACCTGATGTCCTTTCTTCTTTATCATGATGATACACTACTTTGCTTTCATGAATTAACAAAAAGAAAAGTGAAGTTGAAGGGTCGCTACACAATTGATCACCTGACCAGTTCTCCCTCTATATATCGGGCTTAAAAGCCAAAGAAGTATTTATCCATGCGTAGTGTGTTTTGGCCAGTAGACATAGCCGAGCCGAGCTCATCCCTCTCGGGGATCACAGCCGATGACATATGACCTTTCTGATTTCATCGATGGAAGTGTCTGTCCTGGCTGTTGCCTTAGGTCTAGGAATCCCTCCGCTCAGCGATGCCATGTCATCACCACGCATCCATAGCTATGGAACCCCAGTCTACACAACTGTACCAGATTCCGTTGACCCTATAAGAAGGTTCATCTGCCCTTTCATAGGTCTTGTTTTTAATCCTACTGGGAGTTTAGCCACTCACCTCATCAGAAAATCCTGGTGGGAGAAAAGGTTTATTACCTGATGATCAGACCATGCGACAGGTACTTGGTTCGTTGGTTGATTTTGTTTAGCTTCATATCAACCTTTTAGTCAGTTGTATTTTTTTTTTTTTTTTTGAGATAATAATGGTTTTAGTGGCAGAAGAAGTAGATTCATACTTTTCCCAAGGAGGCACGGTGGAGTGATGGATAGCGGCTCGGATTGAGGAGTCGGAGAACCGAGTTCGAATTCCAATCGGATTCATTACATTCACTTCTAGGTCACTTTACGAGTGCTAGTACTCTGTAGACCAGAACTACCTGCCGCTAGGTTTATGACCACTTCACATGTAAACAGAGGTTTCTGTACAATCACTGAAGTGAAGCAACGACGAGCCTGGTCAGTATCAAGATCGGTGACTGCTTGCGAATACCAGGTACCTTACGGTTGTATGTACGGATGGTGTAATAGATAAATGTCAATTGCAGAGCCGAGTTCGAATTCGAACTGGGAAACGTATGAATCCTTTTCATCTCCCCACCTCAGCTATGGATAAAAAGCAGTCTTGGGTGGCAACCTGTCTCGGAGAAAGTAACTCTGAATTTCCAAACTGGCTACATACTGTATAGTATGTAGCACCTACTATGCAACAAAAAGGGTCGTTCTCATTGGCTCGATGATCCCGACATTGAACCTACTTAGGGAGTATGAAGATAAAAAAGGGGTTTTGCACATGTGAATATAACGAACTCAACTGGAATTCGAACTTGGCTCTGCTACTGACAGTTATTCATTACACCATCCGCACATCCAAGCGTATGCCACCTGGTATTCCCAAGCAGTCACCTATCTTGATACTGACCAGGCTCGGCGTTGCTTCTTCCACGTGATGTGGAAATAAACCTAGCAGCTGGTAATTCCGGCTTACAGAGTACAAGTAGCGCTCGTAAAGTGACCTGGAAAATATATTACTAGTACTAAGTAATACTAAATGGGGGGGGGGGGGGTAATACCAATAATTTCAATGGCACACGATGATAATAACGAAGAGAAAGTAATTAGTAACTAATAAAATACATTTACAACACTTGGTATAATTATAATAATTAGTTAAAAATTAATTTAAAAAGTTAAATTTACTTCGAAAAACATCAGATTTAATTACTAGATTGAGAAGATGTTTTTTCACCTTGATTATTATCGATGTTATTAGGTTGGTGCAAAAATAATGACGTAATAATGTCGTTTTTTGACGTATTTTTTAACATCAAAAAACGACATTATTACGTCATTATTTTTGCAGCAACCCAATATTACAGACAACGTTTCGGTTAATTACATCCTGGCTCTCGTCAGTTGTCCATTGTTTGGCTGGTATATGTTGCTTATTAGGTTATTTTGTCCCTGGGATTCCATTCCCATTCATTCCCAGTGTATATTGTTTAAGATAAGATTTTTATAAGCGAATATGTTTTGGTCTGAATGAGATCATAATAAAATAATTTTAAAAATTAATTTAAAATGTTAAATATAATTTGCCAAAACATCAGATTTAATTACTAGATTGACGATTTTAAAAATGTATGTCACCAGGACAACATTGAAAATATTAAACAAATCAAAAGTTCCAAAACGATGTTAAAATAATTTTTAAACAGCAAATGAATCCCCATGTTTTGTTTATATATTTTTCACTCTTCAAATTTAACTCTTCCTAATAAACTTTTATTTCTATATTTAAATATATATATATATATATATATATATATATATATATATATATATATATATATATAAATGTATGTATGTATGTATGCATGTATGTATGTATAATGCGTGTGTATCTGTGTATTGTATGTGTAACTTAAAATGAGAAAGGATAAACAAACAAACCTCAAAAAATTCCAGAAATTGACAAGTATTTCTCAAAGCCATGCGTGACAATATAGATATATTTTCTTTAAGGCTGTCGTCACAAAGGGAAAAAGCGCATATTTCTAAAGAACTTGAGATTTTACCTGTTTTTACATACTCCTTACTTATCAATACAAAAAAGGAAGAAAAAAAAAAAAAAACAATTTTGGATGCTCTTTCTCTTGAAGGAAACAGGTATGTGGAGGATCCTTTGACAAATTTTAACAAAGAGTTGCACCTGACTGTTTAACACAACTGAACAAGGGCAGAGAACAATGAGCAGGAAAAGGAAAGTGTTCATGATTTAAAAAATATATAGAGAGAAAATGCAACATGACCTAAAGACAGGTGCATATATTTTGTTTGCAGAGGCTGGTAAGATGCAGTGCGATGACATGCCAGACAAAAAAGCCAAAAAGCCTGTCATATATATATATATATATATATATATATATATATATATATATATATATATATATGTATGTATATATATATATATATATATATATATATATATATATATATATTGTGTGTATGTGATATGTGTACGCACGTATTTATATATATATATATATATATATATATATATATATAGATCTGAGGGCGTATCGATAAATTTTTAGCCAGAGAGTTGCTTATTAGCTGAATTACATATTAAATTTGAATTTTTTATGCTACCGATTGAAGGAGATTATGTTGAAAAAATATATTGTATAAAATAAATCCTTTTTATCATTAGGATACAGGTCTATTAGGATACAATCAATGGATATGATTAATATTCACCATTGAATTAAAAGCATTGACAAGGAAAAGTTAATTAAACTGAATTATTTTTTATCATTAAGTTGTGGAATTATGGAAATACCTACGTAGAGGAATATACAGTTTTGTTATGTAAATGCACACCCATATGCATAATATATATATATATATATATATATATATATATATATATGTGTGTGTGTGTGTGTGCATGCATGTATGTATGTGCTAGCAATATATATATATATATATATATATATATATGCGTGTATGTACCTGCTAGCAATTCCATACATATTTTTATAATACATACATTATATATATATAAACCCACGCACACACAAAGGCATATACAAACGTAAACATAAAAATAAAAAATTGTAGTAGCAGACATATTATATATATATATATATATATATATATATATATATATATATATATATATATACATACATACATACATATATACACGTACATACTTGTGAGTGCATACAATTGTTTTTCGGACAAATTTTACATGCATTACCAGAAGAGTTACGTGTAAACATCAGGAAATATGAACAAAGAAAATTTCAGTTTAAAAAATTAATGTTATCTTAGATTTAATGAAATATGCCCAAAAGAAAAATTGTCGGCATGATGTACAGCATATGTGCGATTGCTTTCACGTTACGTATTGCACACATGGATGTGAATATATGAGTATGCTATATAAAATTGCACACACATACATACATACTTAATATATATACATACATAATATATATATATATATATATATATATACTATACTATACTATACTATACTGAATTGTGATATGGCTGACGCACTTTCCAAAATCTGACCAAAGGACCATGCTTTTTAATTTCTATGTAAACTTTTCTTGGTCGATTTGTGAACTTTTCAGCAGAAACCCGCACATACACCCACACATATGACGGAATAAGGAACAAATAAAAAATTCTGTCTGATTTTAATTCAAATTTGATTCATATATATATATATATATATATATATATATATATATATATATATATATATATATGTAATAGTTGGCCGCTCGTATTCGAAGATACCCGTCTACTAGGGCTGCTAATCAATCCCTATTGCAGACTCTCGCTCAGGCACATTTGTGTCTGTTCAACACCTACAGAGCCAAACCTGTGGTTCATATGCAACTATGCTGGGAAGACCTCACTCACAGTTTCTGGGAAAGAGCATGTTATCTAGAATGAACAACACCAACACACTCTTACCCTCGGTCGCGATGACTTGTAACTTCGTGGTAACAGCTATCGACGGCCCCAGTTTTACTCACAAGGCTTGGGTCAACCCGTGTTGTTTTCAGGCACTTTTCAAATGTGCTGCACGCTGGGATCGACCCCTCCAATCTGATAACATCAGGTAGTCTCCTTTCTGACAAATCGAGTATGGTGAGATTCGAACCCGGGACTCATGGTCAGAAAGCGAACGTTCTAATATATATGTATGTGTGTGTGTGTGTGTGCGTGTGTGTGTGTGTGCGTGTGTGTGTGTGCGCGTGTACGTGTGTGTGTGTGTGTCTGTCTGTGTGTGTGTGTGTCTGTGTGTGTGTGTGTGAGGGTGTGTGTGCGTGTGTGTTTGTGTGTGTGTGTGGTGAAAACTGAGATCATCACTGAGCGGCGACTGTCTGATTCATGCTTGAACGCAGTCTTTTACAAAACAACACATTAAATGAATTAATTGCCCACCATAACGATACTGATCACAATTGTGATTTAAAAACATGTTATTCTAATTAAAAGAGAAAGCAATTTTCTCAGTTGAAAATATATAGAAATTGTTTAACCGCTAGATCTTGCACAGTAAATCTGCGTCCGATGTTCTTACGTTTTCAGCATCTTGGCAGATCTTCTATTTTCCCAATGTGGCATATTTAATAACAAAAGTGATGGCAGCATAAACTAAAATAAAATGAACCTAAATGAAATTGGCTAGAGATTATATATCCGAAACACTTTAAAATAAACATTAAATTTAAATTTCTCATCATTCCTCTTTTGTTTGTGCGCATGTGCTGTCATATTAATGTAAACAAACTTAGTCCGATGAAGTCTTGAAAGATGAAATGCGTCACACGAAAACTGTTTTTCCACTTAGTCACTCAAACTTCTTTCCATTAAAATATCCACACATGCACATGAATATATATGTATGCAAAGAACAATTAGGAAGCGTTTCTCAATCTAACATGTTTCACTTTTATAAAATTTTCGTCAGAGATTGAGAGAAAACAAACAAAAAGATAGAACTTTGGTATTTTTCAATTTTGTTCTGGTCGATTCTCATTGGTCAGTCATATCACTTGCATTAAAACAGTAGATAATTCTTTTTTCCATCAGTTTTGTTAGTAGATATCCCATATTCTTATAATAGAAGTTCTGCCAGTAATAGTGAAATGTTGTAAGAGCCAGGACGCAAATTTTCTGTAGACGACCTTGCGATCAAGGCACTCGCTAGACATTTTCGTCGTAGTGAATTATTTTTCTCCTTTGGTCAGAGTAGCATTTTTTGTGTCAAAATTGTGGTTAGTCTTGTTACGGTGGGCAACCAACGCAATTGTTTTGTAATATGTCTTTTTGTGTTCCTACAATCTTTCATTTAAATTCCTTGAAGTTTCTACTATGTACTTTTTGTGACAATTATTACAGACGATCAAGTAAATTTCTCCAAGTTTTAACTTATTGTTTTGTTTAATATTAGTCTTTTATTGTTTTAAATATTTCAAAAATCATTATCTTTAGGTCTGCATGTTACCATGAATTCATTTCTTTGTTTATTAAATTAGGGCTATATATATATATATATATATATATATATATATATATATATATATATATATATATATTTGTTTTTTTTTTTAGAATCGCTAAATTTTCTAGAGGGCAAAGGTTACATCTTTCGCCTTTAGCAGAGTATGATGATTTAGTTCCTGCCATTATTTCCCACGTCATTTCTTGGACGATTCCACCATCGTTTATTTGCTAGTAATATTTAGAGTGAACTATATTGTTTGTGTACTTATCATTACTTAAAGTTAGCTTGTAGTTATAAAACCTATGCTTCCAATCTGTTTCAGTTAAACCAATGAAACGTTTTTGATTTTACCAGATTGTATGTGAGTTGTAGAGATAATAATAGTAACCGTTTATATTTGGGGCGATCGCGAAAATCAACAGTGCAATTCCTGAGAGAACGGCCTATCTGATCACCATTAACTACTATGATATATATATATATATATATATATATATATATATATATATATATATATATATATATATACACCTGTTGGGGGACCTATCTACAAATGGACTCTTTCACACCTATATAATATGGCTACCAACTCTGAGTAGAGGAAGTCACCGAGTGAGAGTCACCGAGTAGAGACACTGAGTGAGTGAGTGAGTGAGTGAGGACACCAGTGAGAGAAAGTACTCTCCAGTTCACATTTACCTTTGTACTAAGTTTCCGAGAATCTACTATTTAACCTTATATCCGAGTCCGTGTTAGCTTTCTATGGTTCTACACCATAACAATACCTCAACGGATTCACTAAACAATGACCATACCATGATGAGAAAATGTCCCAAACATATTAGGTTGGTGCAAAAATAATGACGTTTTTTGGCGTATTTTTAACGTCAAAAAACGTCATTATTTTTGCACCAACCTAATAATAACAACGCTTTATCGTCACAATATTTGCTTTTATTAAGAGAAAAGAGCAAAGGATGTTTTATTATTAAATTATATTTTTTGACTCTTTGTAGAACGTTTGAAATTTTGGTTAAAAAATTTTTCTTCTTTTTTTTTTGTTTTTCGCCAGCAAAGAGACCAAAGATTAATATAGGAAATTTTACCGTCTTTATTGAGGTGAAAACATATTGATTTAGAGATTCTTGAAAAAATCAAATAATTGTTGGATTTTAATGAAACTTTCAGGACTTAATCACAAATGAATGAAATTATCTTAGAAAATTTCGTTAAAACATTTTTTTACATATGTTACCCCCAACTTACTTAATTTTTCTGAAATTTCGAGAAATTAATTTTTATATTGCTTAATGTTTATATTAGATATACGCAGAACTCCTTGGAGAATTTAAATCATTAATTTACTTTTGTAAAACAGGACCCCCAGTTATCGAAAATCTGCTCTGAATCATGAAATAAAAATGCAATAAAAGACATTATTTAATTAGAAAAGCATTTAATTGCATCTGTAAGATATATTATCGATACTATTGTCGTAAGGAAAAATATTTTTGATGAATAATGAATTTTTAAATAATTTATAGTTTTAAATCTTTTAAATTTCTGTATATTGTGATATAAGTAAAAACTATATTTACTAATCATAAAGGAAAAGCTTACAATTCATTTTAAAAAGAATTTTGAATTTGTGAGTGCGCATAAACGTGCCGATTTTTATAATGACGTCCACACGACATTATCAGAAAATACGAGCGATAACTATTGTCAATTTAAAGCCAAAGTATGTAAAATTCAATAAAACATTAGATTTTCCTAAATTTTAAATATTACTCGGTCGTAAAATAATATATAAAAATACACTAACTTCATATTCCTCAAAATTTTTTACAGGTATGTTCACTGTAGAATAAAATAGATAATTTTAATTCTCTTAGTGATGCTGTCAACACCTTAAATTAAATAAACAGCTGCCGCCGTATTAAAAAATGGATGACTGTGATATTTTAATCTTTAAGTAATATTTATTTGAAATCAGATTAATTAAACTTTAAAACAGCTAACAGACCACAAATAAATTTTCAGAATATTTTATTTTTGAAAAATTTTTGATAAAGAGAATTACATTGTGATGACAGATTGTTAAAATGGCACTAAAATCAGTGATTTCTAGGGCTTCCAAAACAAAAACGACTTCCAGTCAAATTAAATTAGTTTTTAAATGCAGCAAAGCATTTTGGTTATTGAAAATATTAAATTTAATCTATTAGCTTGAAATTAAAATTAAAATAAAAGTTTCAAGAAAGATTTTTCATTTTTAAAAATTAATTTTAAATAATAAAGGTATCGCATTTCTGTGGAGATACCGATATAAATGTCGCAGATTCAATCAAGAAATAAATAATTTTATCTCCCAAACATTTTTTTTTTTACACTTTTAATTCAAATGTTATCCATTTGTCAAGTTTCTTTTCCAATTTGCTTCCAATGTTCTAAAGTTGTTAAAACTGAATTCTTTAATTTTGGGACAATTTCTTGATAAATGGATGACATGTGAATTAAAACTTTGAAAATTTTGCACGAGAAAAATTATTTATATCTTGATTGCCTTGCATGAATTTAAACAATGTCTCTCAGACAGCAAATACAAAAATTAAAAAAAAACAAAAAAATTACTATTTGTTCGGCACATCTAAGTCTGGTGCTTCTGCTATGTAGATAGTGATTCTTGACAGAATCCAAAAAAGATTTGTAAGCGTGTGTACTACTCTATGCGTACTCGGCAGCAATAGTTCAATGATTATATATATATATATATATATATATATATATATATATTATAATAATATTTTTTGTTTAAAAATATGATTCCTTCGCCTTTAACAAAAAATATTATTATAATATAAGCTCTACTTCTGTATGGAGCACTGTTTTTTAAAAATAAAAACAAAAATACTAAGGAACCCCGGATTATGCACCCAACGTGTTCTTTTCTATTTTCTGCATACCTGCACAAGGATATATATATATATATATATATATATATATATATATATATATATATATATATAGATAGATAGATAGATAGATAGATAGATAGAGATAGAGAGAGAGAGAGCCTGTGTGTGTATTTGTGTGTGCATGTGTCTATATACATAGAGAGAGAGAGAGTGTGTGTGTGTGTATATATATATATATATATATGGTGGGTGTGTGTGTGTGTAGATTAATTTTAGTGTATGTCTGTAAAGGAACAAAATGAATAAAAAATGAATAAAAGAAAAACTATTCTTAACTGACGTGTTTCGTCCTCAAATTTTTTGTAATCTAACCAAAATTCATCTAGATTCTTTTCCTTTCCACCGTCTTTGCTTTTAAATATCCCACATTGTCATAACAGAAAATCTGCCAGGAATGTCGAAACCTTGTAAGAACCTGAACGTAAAGTTACTGTCGCTAAACGCAGCGATTAAAGCACTTTCTAGACATTTTAGTTAATTATTTTCTCTTTTAATTTAGAGTCGCATTTTTTTATGTCAAACTTGTGACTAGTTTTGTTAAGGTGAACAACCAATGTTTTGTGTGTTGTTTTTAAAATCTCTTTTCTGTTCATACAGTCTTTCATTTAAATTTCTTGACGTTTCTCCAATATATTATTTCTAGCAAAATGTGCGGTTGATAGAGAAAATCTCTCCTTCAAGTTTTGGTTCGTTCTTTTGCTTTGTATTGAAGTTATTTATTATTTTTGATGTAGTTGTAAAAAAAAAAAATATGTTGAGTTTAGATAAATTCTTTTCGGTTGTAGTTGTGATAGAATTTCTTGGTAGAATAATATATTTTTTTGATTCGTTGGATTTGTCAAAAAGGACAACTTTTTTATTTTGGAATATTTTATGAGTCTTTTATTTCGCATTGAATATGAAATAGGGTATTGAAGAGTCTTGAAAATATTTCTCTTCTTCCGGTAAATATTGAGGGCTGCAAATTCTGACTGATGAGACGACGGATTTTTATTATTTTACCTATTGTGAGGAAGCGGTTTATCTTTGGTTGGGTTAGATGCTTTTTTTTAAATTTAAGCATTTTTCCACCAGGACATTAGTGTAAAGTAACTTTAAATCTAGACTGACCATGAGTTTGTCAGTCATATTTGTTTCCTTTAGTTTTTCAACAAGGTTGCTTGATTTTTTTTTATATATCATGGACTTATTGTTCCAAGGAGAGTGGTTAACATTTTTTATGGCTCTATCTGGTTTTTGAGGGCCGCTACCTATTCATGAAATGATGGAGTACATAAGGATACCAGTTTTGTGGGTCTTAGGGAGGCCATAAAGTTGGGGTGTTCAAGAGTGATATTCTATGAGTCTATACCACGATTTGTTTTCTTTATTAATTAGTTTCCTGATTTCCTTATTGAATTATATATATATATACATATATATATATATTTGTGTGTGTGTGTGTGTCTCTAGGGATTGGAAAGATTTTATTTAATTTCCGAAGACGGTCACCATGTTATGGTCATGTTCATAGCTGCTTCTTTTTTTTATTATTTATGCTTACATTATTTTAAAATATGAATGAGGCTATTATGGTTGTATTTTCCACATATATATTGTGGTGAGAGGTTAGTAGGTCATCTACATGCAAAAAAAAAAAACGATTAAAAATACTGGAAGCATTAATAATAGAATAATAAATGACAATAGATTATATTTCTTATAACTCCACGATATTGCTATTATTGTTATCATCATTATATGTTTCTTGTTCCTTCAGGGAATGGGTGACTACGGCTCTCCACAACTTTCTATTCTTTGTAGGTCTTAGCAATGTTTGTTTTTTTACTATACTTTCCATCCTATATTCTTCCATCCATTTACACAAGCTGGTTAGCTGTTACTACCAGTTTCCCGCTCTCCTGCTATAGGACCACATTTTTATTGCTTCAAATCTCTTCATCTTGTCCAGCATTCACTACCATATAGGAAGACTGGGATTACAGAACATCGTATTATTAGGGTGTATGAAAAATATTTTCATTTTTACAAAATATTTTTTAATCTTATCACCCCGAGCAAATTAATAAAGCCTCTATTACTCCAAATATTATTTTATTTACACATTTAAAGACTATCTATGATTACAGTATATTATTAATAATATTATTATATTTTAGGGTATATCAAAAGTGTTTTGACCTTTAACAGACCTTATTTCCTATAGAAATCTATAAGATCTATCTATAACTGCACTATATTACTAATATTAGTATTATATATTAGTGTGTATCAAAAATATTTCCGTTTTTTTGCCGCCCTTTACTCTAAAGCTTATTTCATGTACACTTCGAAAGATTATCTATGACTCAAATACATTATTATTATTATTGTTTTATTTCCTTTGGTTACTGGTGTATACACATTTCTGTCCGGGTCCAGACCAGAGACCTAAGGTCAGAAATGGTATCATGATATTTTCCACTTAGCAGTTTCAAAATAAAGAAAAAATTGCATGTATTAAAATACATGCAATTTTTTCTTTATTTTGAAACTGCTAAGTGGAAAATATAGATAAAGTCCTTCGTATGATGTGGTTTGTACTTGTGTATACAATTTTTTGTATTTCTTTAAGGCTTGAGGTACAAGGGGTACCTTCAATGAGTGTATTGGAATATTTTCCAAATTATTATTATTATTATTATTATTATTATTATTATTATTATTATTATTATTATTTTCTTTGATTTCTGGCGTTTACACATTTCTTTCCGGGTCCCACCCAGGGACCTAAGGTTAGAAATGGCATCATGACACTAAAAAAAAAAAAAAATTTACATAGATAAAGTCCTTCATAAAGTGTGGGCTGTATTTGTCAGAACAATTTTTTGTATCTCCTTGAGGCATGGATTTCCAGAAATCCCTTCAATTAGTCTACTGCAATCTTTTCCAACCATTCCTAGGGCTCCAACTACAACAGGGATTGTTGTTGTTCCCATATGCCACATTTTCGAGATTTCTATTTCAAGGTATTATTATTATTATTATTATTATTATTATTATTATTATTATTATATTTTAGGGTGTATCTAATGTATTTTCTTTTTTTATTTACTTATTTATTTTTTTACTCTAAAGGTTTTTCATGTTGACCTGTAAAAAATTATGTATTACCCCACTATATTATTAATATTATTAGTATTATTATTTTTATTATATATTTATGTTCACCAAAAGTTTTCCATTCTTTTACAAACTTTTATTCCAGTGTTTACTTCATATCTACATCTGAAGACTATCTTTGACTCCATTTTATTATTCATTATTATTTTTATTGCTGTTTTTCAATAACAATAATAATGTTCAGATGTCATAATAGTCGTTTCAAGTACTGATATTCTGACAATTTTGAGGCATTACTTTAATCTAGGTTTTAAAGGTCCTGAACCTGCTCCCAGAATTTGGGAAGTAGATGGAAAGGAAACTGTACCTGACCCTTACAAAAGACTGGTTTAAGGATTTTAAAGGTGGTACCATTTACCATGAAATAAAGCCTAGACATAAACCCTAATACTTTATTGGTTAAGATGCTTTATTGAAGAGAACATGAGAAACAGTGGTAAAACCATCAAAATATAGCAGAAGTAAAGCATTACATAATCTTCAAAGATATACTGGATCTCTCAAGAGGTGCCTATAAAAAACGTGTTAAAATTATTATATGCTTTCTTATTTGGAAATTTCAACTGTGGTACTCTTATTAACCTTGTAGTTTGGGCTGAATTCAGCAACAAGTAACTCCTCTCAATGATATTAAAACTATATGAATCAATACTTATCTTTTCATTGGACCATTTCAATAATGCAGATTGACAAGGAACATTAGGTAACTCTTTTTCTTCCATATCTACCTACCCAGGCATTATGTACTCAACAGATGGGTAATTTCCCTGTGTCTTTTCTACAAATACTTTCATGGTAATTGTTCTATGGCGTGTAGACTTAATGAATTTAAGGGCAGTACTAGATTGGTAGCAAGGTCTCATCATTTTACATTTCAAATGGTTAGATGTAACTGTAAGTTCTATGCTAATAATTTCTTCTATTGCATTTCTCGCTTGTGGAACTCTTCTGGCTACTTGCTTGCAAGTCAACTTTGATCTTCAAAAATTTAAATGCCATGTCAATCGTTATATTCTATCTTTTTTTATTGATCTTATTAGTTTTTTTCTCATATTCTCTAAGTCTCAGTAGCCCACTTTGTGTCTCAGTGGCTTTATTGCCTTGCTTAGAGTGAAATGATTAAAAAATGACTGTTATTGGTTTATATTTGTGCGGAATGAACCCGTTTTCATTCTAACTACACAGACAGATGTTGTCCTCATTCAGCAAATAAACCTTTAGATTCTCTCTCTCTATCTATCTATCTATCTATCTATATATATATATATATATATATATATATATATATATATATTTGTGCACATTCAATAATGTTTCATTGAATAATATAGACATATTATGTGTACTTATTTTCATACTGATCCTTTCCAGTTTGCACGTGTTTTTAAAAATTACTATGACAACGGAATGCAGATTTTATCATAGTTACAATATGTTGTCTTTGTAATTTACTCCTAAAGACGAACTTATAAAAGGTCGAAAGTGCTTGGGTTAAAAAAATTACTATGACACCTTCCTTGATCAATTTCATCTTAACATCAAGAAAATGACTGGACAACTGGAAACGATGTGTATA
>OZ010592.1:55191818-55299318 GCA_963932145.1 Acanthosepion lycidas | reverse complement strand
CGGAGCCTGTTAGGTGGTACAACAAAAATTATAAAAAAAAACATGTTTAAACTCTCTCTCAATCTCGTGTCTTATTCCTTGCTGCCAAGATGTAATCTTCAAGAACTCCCGTCTTGACTAATGCAGTCAGAAGTAAAAGAACTTTACAACAATTCACGCAAGTACGAACTCTAAAATCTCTTCTGAACTCTTACCAAGGTTTACAACTCACAATTCCAAACATGCTAAAGGAACTTTATTCTTCTAAACTAAAGTTTAATAATTACTTTTTCTTTATGAGCTCAAGTACAAATATTTCCAAGTCTAAGAGACATAACTCTGTCAAAACCTTTCAGTTCACATGCATGTATATCAAATACTTAATAAATTCACTTGTTACATTTTGAAACAATATGTCATGATTTGTTTCTAATATTTTTTCTTTAATTGTTGTGGACGAATATTTTTAGAACACCAACACAAAAAATCCTGCTGATCACTCAAAATACATTCGCCAGTCTGCAACAATACCAAATGCTGGGAAAGAACAACATTCAAGAAAATAGACAGGAGTGAAGTCAGTAGACAAAGATACCCAATGTTTTGGAACAATTGATCACACCAATTCCAAAGACAACTGATCCTCTCCTGTACTGTTATAAGTTAATGAGGGTTGATGTACTAATTGATACAGCATCATGCTTTCTACCATCAAATGTTTCCCTTTTTGAATCATTTCACCCCAAACAAGGCTTTAAAGCCACTAAGATGCAAGGGGGTTAATGAGTATGAGAGAATATGAGAAAAAGAAAATTATTAAGGAAAGAGAACAAGAAAAGAACAAGAAGATGACAATTGACATTGCAGATAAATTTTTGATGATCAAATTTGAGTGGACAGCAAGAAGTGCAAAGGGAGTTCCACAAACGAGAAGTGCAAAAGAAGAAACTGTTAACATAGAACTTACAGTTGCATCTAACCATTTCAACTGTAATCATTCTCTATCTATCTCTCTCATTCTTTATTACTCTCTCATTCTCTCATTCTCTCTGTCATTCTCTATCTTCCACTCTCATTCTCTATCTCTCTCTCTCTCATTCTTGATCTCTCTTATTTTCTCTCTCTCTCTCTCTCTCTGTTATGGGAACTTACCTATAACGATAATGGACTCTTCCTGACACTATTAATACTGCGCCTCTCAAGAGGTATAATGAATGAATGGTGCAACAAGTCGAGACAATATTAGCTCACTCTAAACCAGACGAACAGTCATTACTGACACCTTCAACTTCTTGTACTATATTTCTGTTGTAATATATCTTTGTTATTCTACTCTTGTGTTCGTGTTGTTCTTCCTTGGTTCTAACCTTGGACCATAACTGTGGAGCAAGGATATTAGACCATAACACTCTCATTCCCAGTTTTTTTGTTTGTCATTCTTTGGAAAATGAGAGCCAATGATTTCTGGAAAAACAAACTTCAATTTCTACTTGAAAGAACTTATCTGGAGAACTCCAGACATTTTTTTAAAAAACAAAAACATTTCTTCCAAGCAATATTAGCTGCCAATCTATTAATGTAAACGGTTTCTAATAATTATCAAGACTTGTAGTTTCAGTTACTCTCTCAACTCGCAGTTTTGCCAACTTCAAGAAACTTCAAACAGAATTCATTATTTAATTCACAACTATTTTTTTCTCCCCAAATCTGTCATTTTGTTATGATGCCTCACAGATTTCAATGACATAGGGTTAAGTCAAAAACAAAAAACAAATGAGATTACTTGTCCAAAATATTTGGGAAATAAAAACATGTTACTTTGTCTCAAAACTTTAGGAGATGAAACAGTCATAATATTTCTTCTCATAGCAGATTACAGTTGCAAGCTCTGTCCTTTCCTATTTGATTAAATAAATATTGCCTTCTTTCTTGAAAACTATTTTCCATATTTGCTTTTGTTTTGTTTTTATTATGAAGTTTTTGTTCTTATATCCTCAAACCTTCCTCACAAGTCTGTTGCACATTAGATTGTAAAGCAAAGAATTTGTCCACATGAAATAAAATATATCACTTCCCTAGAAAAAAATTAACTCTTAAATAAACAACTAATCTTGCAATGTTTTATTTTGTTGGCTAAGTTAAGAGAAGTAAAAAGGCAAGGTACAGTATGTCTGTCTTTGTCTTACATAGGCACTATGTAAGGAATATCACTTAAAGAGTCAAAAGTTGTAAAAAATGAAGTCTCAAATAACCAACTAACCTTGCAATGTTTTATTCTGTTGACATGTTGCCAGTCAAAAATAAAAGAGAGGCTGGGTATAGTATGTCTTTCCTTGTCTTATTGGTGCAAAAATAGGTTCTGTTGCGAAAATAATCTGTGCAAAAATAATGTCGTTTTCTCACATAGTAACATATGTCAGAAAACGACATTATTTTTGCACCAACCTAATACGTATACAGCATGTGAAGAATATCATCTCGAGAGTGAAATATTATGACAGTATTTGGTGTCATTTAAAAACATTCAGTGGACTGCAAACATGAAAAGAACACTGTGTGTGTAAGATAACAGTTATTGTTATATTCACTTTGCACAAATACCGTTAGAAATATCATCAATTCTTTTCTCCTACCCACCATCATCTATGGCTGGATAGGCTAGGTTCAGAAGGCTTGTATGGTAACAAGTCAAGAAAATCTTGGAGAATGCAACAGGAAACCACTTCACTATATTTCCCAAGAATTCATACCAATTCACAGATAATACAGACAACCCATGATATGTCATGATCATCTACAATCTAAAAGAACATGTCATTTAAAAAAAGAAAAGAAATATGGATATTATTATTATTATCACTTCCAAAAAAACGTTTGTATGTAGAATTCCATCATCTTTTTCCTTAGTAGGTAAGAACTAATATTACATTCTCAGTTTTTATTTGTTGGAGGATTTAGAACTGTCTTTTTGATTCTATTTTCTGGCATTTTAAACCCACAGCCATTTTTATTATTTTCTCTTTAATTCCAACCGAATAAACACGACTAATTTAAACAGGCATCCAAGTCATTCATCATATATCCACAGCAGTCAAAACAGATTCATTCATTCAGAAACTGGCAGCCTTGAGTATTGAGCAATAAAAAAAAAAATAAAATACCAACTTGTAAGTTTAAACTAGTTACATACAGTCATGCAGTTAAAGAAATATAGTAACTGAATCAGATAAACTTAAATGAAAATCTTCAATTTTGTCGGTTTTCTTTAAATACCAAAAATGACAACATTGTCTCCACTATATATGACTCTCTTTTTGTCATCCCAAAGAATTTTTTCATGTTTGGAAGAAAAAAACTAGTATTATCTCCCTTTGAAAGAACATTCTTTTGATATGGCAGCCATTTTAGATTTATCCATTCATGTTTTCATATTAAATTTGATTTTGCTTTTTAGAGAAAGAACATTTCTTTTTTCTTTGTGAACGATTTAAGCCACTGAAACATTTTTTTTTATTTTTACGATTATTTTATCCTGTATTTGCAAAACAAGAATTAATAGAATATATTTTCCAAGTGTTAAAAGTCACTTTAGCTGGTAATATCATATAACCAGAATAACCATACACTACAATTTGTGATCCAGATATAGAACAGCCTAGAAAAGAATTAAACAATAAAAAAAACTAGTGCAGGTTTTAAAGAAAAGCTATACACTAAAAGAAGAAGTTACTATGACTTTTTAGGGTTTGTAATAAGAATTTGTACTTCACACTCAGTAAGTCATGTCCTAGTGGCTTTACTGCCTTGCTTTGGGTTGAACTATTTAAAAAATAGCAAAAGACAAAAGAGAATTTGTTATTCATTAACCACAATCTTTAATAAAGAAAGTTAAGTGGTTACTTTGTCTTGCAATCAAGTGTTGTGCGTTCAGATTATGTTAGGTCACCAATTTGTGGAAAATTGGGGGGGATTTGACCTTGTAAAAATATTCTACTCATTCGCAAAGAAAATGTAAAGAAAAGAAGAAAGTAAATATAGTGTAAACAGTCTTATAAAACCTAGTGGACTAAAGCACTGGTTGGTTAATTTGGTGACTGTGCTGGAGAATTACTTCAGAAGTCCAAGAGTGCTAAAGTAACGTTGTCTAAATGTATATATAGGATGAGCGAATTGCTAGTGAGGCAAACCATCTGAGCATTGATGCTGGAGTAACAAGGAGCATGCATCAATTGAGTCAGATTGTAGCTGGCAGCATGCTCAATATGCAATTCTCTGACTTGGCAAGAACATATAAAAAAAGTTGGGTGCTTGTTGAGATGTCGGAAGGCTTTTGCGCTTGATGCAAATCATGTCAGTGCATACTGAACCAGAATCCATTGCGAATGTGTTTCCATTGCCTGTGCTACAGAATCCCAGGTTTCCTGCTACCGTGACAATTATGAGTTCAATTCCCAGGCTGGACAATGTGTATTTGGAAACAGGGTGAGTAATAACGAAGCAGTACTAGAAATAAGACTTCCATGCAATATTCCAAGATATGGCAAGTGGAATCAGAACAGTCTACTTCATAGATTAACTAATGAGTTCAGTTATGAATTCCCTGTAGGTTACACAGATTAATATAGACTTGATGAAGGTCAGAGGGCACAATGGCCAAAACATTGTGACAGCATCAACAAAGATGTAAATAGTGTAAATCATTTAATTTTTTTACTTTCCAGTTGTTGGTGTTTTAACCAAGTTTTTTTTTAGGAGAAATTTAATACAAGAGGAAACAGATTAGACATAGTATGACTACTTTTGCTACATCAACTCAGAATGTTATGCCCATCTGCTACTCAGACTATCATGCCAAAGGACTACTTGAAACATTTGCTATAATTATACCAGGTGCACAGATGTAGTAGTAAACAATATGCAGTGTAACCCGGATATAAAAGACCCGGATATAAGAAAAACCCGGATATAAGAGAGATTTTTTCTGGTCCCAAATAAAAGCCTGTGTTAATTTATATATAATAGACCAAACCCGTATATAAGAGAAACACGGATATAAGAGACTTCTTCTCTGGTCCCGGCGACTGTCTTATATCTGGGTTACATTGTACATATGAATATATAACAGAAAAATATATGACTCTATTAGAATGAAGAATGTGGATGTTAACAAGCTTTGTAGTGCTTGTGTGTAATTTTTAGCTGAAGATGTGTGTTCAATATATAAATTAAGAAGACAGAAGAAATATACAAAACTGTGTTTCTGTTATGAACATTTATTCCTTTTATGGTGACTGAGTTAAATATCTCATGAGTATGTCTGTTTTCCTATTTGGTTCAGAAATAATTTATGGGAAGTAAGAATAAGAATGGATAAAGATGGTTGAGCTCAATTCAGCCCTGTGCTGAGTAATAATTGCTGAATTTATACTTCACGAGGAAGGCTGCTGAAAACATATCTGAACAATCATGGTGGAAAATGGGAAGAGAAAGATCCTGCCCTTTGCACAAGTGGGCTCCTAAAATTGCACATTCCAGTTTCTTCATGAGTAAGGCTGCTGAAAACACATCTGAATGATCATGTTGGAAAGTGGAAAGGGAAAGATTCTGCCCTTTGCACAAGTGGGCTCCCCAAATTGCACACTCCAGTTTCTTCATGAGTAAGGCTGCTGAAAACACATCTGAATGATCATGTTGGAAAGTGGAAAGGGAAAGATTCTGTCCTTTGCACAAGTGGACTCCCCAAATTGCACACTCCAGTTTCTTCATGAGTAAGGCTGCTGAAAACACATCTGAAAAATCATGGTGGAAAGTGGAAAGGAAAAGATTCTGCCCTTTGCACAAGTGGGCTCCCCAAATTGCACACTCCAGTTTCTTCATGAGTAAGGCTGCTGAAAACACATCTGAATGATCATGTTGGAAAATGGAAAGAGAAAGATTCTGTCCTTTGCACAAGTGGGCTCCTAAAATTGCGCACTCCAGTTTATTCATGAGTAAGGCTGCTGAAAACACATCTGAAAAATCATGGTGGAAAGTGGAAAGGAAAAGATTCTATCCTTTGCACAAGTGGACTCCCCAAATTGCACACTCCAGTTTCTTCATGAGTAAGGCTGCTGAAAACACATCTGAATGATCATGTTGGAAAATGGAAAGAGAAAGATTCTGTCCTTTGCACAAGTGGGCTCCTAAAATTGCGCACTCCAGTTTATTCATGAGTAAGGCTGCTGAAAACACATCTGTATGATTATGTTGGAAAATGGAAAGAGAAAGATTCTGCCCTTTGCACAAGTGGACTCCTAAAATTGCACGTTCTAATTTCTTTACAGTTTGCATCATGGGAAAAAAATTTTTTCTCTATTATTATTTTATTTATTGCCTTTATTTCATTTTTGGAATTTTTAATTTAAAATTTTTCAAGATGGCAGGTAAGCAAGTAGTCATAAGAGAGTTCCACAAGTGCAAGCAAAGAAACTATTAAAATAGAAGTTATGGTTACGTGAGCTTTCAAATTAATGGTTTTGTTTTGTAGCAATTTGTAATGTTGGTTAAATGATTGATTTGTTTTCTATGGCTTATCAACCATTTTCAGGATATTTAAAGCCAGGAAATTGTTTTAGATTGTAAGAATTTTTTGGGGAGATAATAATGATTTAGTGATACAAGTCTTACCAATTAACTTATAGCTGGGGGAGAATGGGTGGATTCATACCTTTCGCATGAGTAAACCCAACATAAGGTGGGGTTGTGGATGTTAACAAGCTTGTGGGTCTTTGGTGTATCCTTAGTTGAAGGTGGTTGTTCAATATATAAACTATTAGGTTGGTGAAAAAATAATGACGTAATAATGTCGTTTTTTGACGTATTATTAGCGTCAAAAAACGACATTATTACGTCATTATTTTTTCACCAACCTAATAAGAAGATAGAAGACGCTTACAAAAAACTTGAGTTTCTGTTACAGACCTCTATTCCTTTTATGTTGACTGTATTGAAACAAAAACTTAAAGGTGCCCTGAGTATGTCCATTTGCCTTTTTGTCCTGAAATAATTTATGGGAAGTAAGGCCAGGAACAGGTAAAGCTGGTTGAGCTCAAGTCAGCTTCAAGTTTGGGAAAACAGCTGCTGAAAACATGACCAAATGATCTCGTTGGAAAGTAGAAAGAGTTTAGTCGCCAGTGGATCAGAGAAACTAACATTTCCCAGTTGAAATATTATTACCACATGGTTTACATTTTGAGATCCAAGAGGAGAAAGAGAAAGATTCTGTCCTCTCTGGAAATAGGGCTATAAAATCACACTTGACCAAAAATCCTTTTCAGTTTCTTTATAAGTTGCAGCATGGGAAATTTTTTAATTTTTTATTTCTTCTTCTTATTTTACTTATTGGTTTCATTTCATTTTTTCCCCACAGGAATATATATCATTTTTAATAGCTTAATAACTATGCATGCTTCAATGTCAAAACTTCCCAAATTAATAATTTGATATCAACTTTAAAGGCTGTGTATCTCTTTCTCCATAAATTATAAGTTAATTAAATTTTATTTTAAGTTGATATCCACTCTGTAGGTATATCATAAATTATTAATAATTTTCAATAAAAACTATTTTTAATATCATTTGAAGCTGATTAATTAACTGAATGTTTTAAGAACATGTCCACTATAATTTGAACCTGCCTAATTTATGCATTTAACCAAATCTTAATTTATATAGATTTTTAAAGTTTTTCTTCACAAACACTGCAAAAGCAGAAAGTAAAAGCCTAAAATTTACAGATTCATGAGTAAAAGATGAAATAGAGAGAAATTACATTTTGGCAAAATATAAAAATAATGCCATTGTTGTTAACTTCTTTGTCACATGCATATTGTATCATTAAAACATTAAAGGTTATATACACTACAGGTCAAAAGTGTGAAACCACCCCCAGAATTAACATGGGATGAATTTGACAGAAGAGTAAAAAAAAATGAAAAATAGCTCTTGAGTCATTGGAAAAACAATGGAATCAATTATCAAACTTATACTTTTAGAAAATTTTGCAATAAATGCCAAAGATTTGTGATACAGTAATCAAGGTTAAAGGAGGATATTTTGACAAGAGCAAAAATTAATTATAAAATGTTTTTTTCATAATAAAATTTCTAGTAAAAAATCATGTCTTATTTTTCTTTTAAACATGTATAATAATTTTCTCTTATTTAAAATACAAAGAAACTACTTTTGGGGTTAATTTAAAAAATTACCAGGGATGGTCTCAGTCTTTTGAATTGTAGTGTAAAAAGTTTTGTTCATATTAACAACAGGGAAGAAAATGCATGAAAAAAGATTTATAACAATTCTTTTAGTTTATCTTAACACAAACTTCCATTTTCAACTTTAAAAACAATAATGACAGAAAATATAAAAACCATAAACACTAATGGATCAAAAAACATATCAAGAATTACAGCTATTGTCTCATAACAACTGCAAGGTTCGAGGTATATAAACCAGCCCCAATCATTTCATTTTGATGTGATGACTATCAGAGTTATGAACAAGAAAAATTTGAGTAACTAAATTATTATAGACAGAGAATTTTAAAAATAGAACTGCTTATATGGTGCTTGCTTTCAATTATGGTGACTACCACTCAACAGTTTTCCAAGAAAATAAAAATCACCAACAACTGACAATATATTGCGCAGCCAAGTCTTACAGATTTACGTGAAGAGAAGAGTTTTTGTCAAATACAGGTTAACAAAAAGGTTGTGGTGAGACAAGATGCAAAGTGTCTCGACACATAGTACACCTATTCTTTTTATATTGTGGGATGTACAGAAGGAAGAATGAGTTAAATATAAGCAGAAAAAATTTAGATTTGAAATGCATTGAAAAGAAAGAAGAAAGAGATTGTCGGCATTATCGATAGACGAAGTAGCTAGTAATATGTGGAAGAAAAGATATTGTTTATTCAACAAATATAGCAAATTCTTTTTTTTTTTTTTTTTTTTGAATGAGACACTGTCAATATAAATTGAATTATTCAATTTAATCAAACGAATTTGTTTCTAGTTTATTCAGTGGGAACAATTGACAAATTGACATCAAAGGGACAAAATAACACCTTAAAATATTCTGTATCAAAAACAAAAAATTCACACCTAAGGATGACAAGAGCATACATGTCCAAAACATCATGTTAATAACATTTATAACAATGACAGATTAGAACTATAGTTTGAATAAATGGCAGAAAATGTAGGCAGTAACATTTAAGGATTATCAGCTGAAATCAGCACTTGAGAAACGCTAGACAACATACAAACCAAAACATTAAAACAATAACAGTAAAGATGAGGATACAAGTGCAAAATATGAGAAAAATGTAGTGGACAGCAATATTCATGGATTATCAAATATACCTGAAGAATATATCATCTGAAAGGTCATGGGAAAGACAACAAAGATGAAGATACTAGTGTTATGAATAATCAAGAGTGGTCTCCCCTTGTTTTGTTGATTTCCTCTTTGAGAGAGCTATTTCTGTATACTGGGACTATAAAAGGACACTATACACAAACCTTGTACTCTCAGTTGAATAAGGCTTTCTTAAAACTTACACCTGCATACTTTTGTCATTACAATTAGTTTAAATAATTTATGGAATAAACAAAGTAGTGGACAGTAATGCTCAAGGATTATCAGACGCAAGATACGTCCGAGAAAGATCAACAAATACATCAGCCAAAAGATTAGGAATAAAAGAACAAAGACGATGATACCTGTTCATATAATTTACAGAATGAAAAAAGTAATGGACAGCAACATCGGATGCAACATTATACCTCAGGAAGGCTGAAGAACACATTAGCTGAAAGGTCAGGAATAAAACAACAAAGATGAAGATACTAGTCCAAATTTGTGGAAATGTTGGGCAATACTAAAGGATTACTTGATGCAATATAATTTGGAAGAAGCCCAAAGAACTCATTGGTTGAAGGGTCAAGAATATATTAGGTTGGTGCAAAAATAAGGTCGTTTTCTCACATAGTAACATATGTGAGAACACGACATTATTTTTGCACCAACCAAATAAAAAGGATGAAAATAGTACTCCTAATAATTAATAGTATAGTCTAAAAAAAAGTGATTTGAATTACATAGAAGAGAAAAAATGTCTGTTAGAGATTGATTTGTTTTTTTTTTTTATAGTTTATCAACCCTTTATGGATTATTTAAAGGTGAAACATATTTCAGAGTGTAGGAGGTTCTTTACAGTAGCTGGCCTCCACCACGTCTAAGTACTGACTGGGATCGACACTGCTTAACTTCAATGATTGAACAAGAACTGGTGTTGACCTCTTATCATCTTTGTTAGAAATGACAAGTTAAGGTGAAGGATTTGTTAATGAAGGATAATTAATAGATTCTCTCTCTCTCTCTCTTTTCCCTTCACTTTTCTCCTCTTTCTCTCCTCCTCTCTCATTCTCTATCTCACCCCTCTTTCATATTATCTATCTCTCTCATTCTCTATCTTTCTCATTCTATCTTTCTTGTTCTTTATCTCTCTCTCTCTCATTCTCTATATCTTTATCATTCCATCTCTCTTATTCTCTCTTATTCTCTGTCCCTCTCTCATTCTCTCTATCACTCTCTATCCCTTTCTCTTTCATTCTCTATCTCTCGCTCATTTTTTATCTCACTCTCTCATTATCTATCTATCTATCTATCTATCTATCTCTTTCTCTCTCTTAATATGATATCTCTCTCCCATTCGCTGTATCTCTCTCTCTCTCTCTCTCTCTCTCATTCTCATTCCCTCCCTCTCTCTGTTTTTTGTTTTGTCATTCTTTGGAAAATTGAGGGTCAATGATTTCTGGAAAAACAAACTTCAATTTCTACTTGAAAGAACTTCTCCGGAAAACTCCAGACATTTTTTTTAAAAAACACTTCTTCCAAGCAATATTTTTTTATTGCTATTTATTATATCGCCAAAACTTTATTGACACAATCTAATTCAGGGCAAAAGTCCCTGACTTTGACAGGCGAGCTGATATTGGCAGTCGTCAACTTTGGTCTGGACAGGGTTAGTATCCATTCATCATGCAGTCTGTTTGTTGTGTAGGCAGGAAAGATGGCGCTCAACAAGCAATGAGGAGTGATGCAACATTCACTTGTATCTGCAGAATTGATCCAGGAAATGACAAATGACTTGAAATTATTAAAGGAACCAAGCCCAAAGAAAATACACAGTTCTTGCAAGAGTTCTAGAAATGTATTATTGTTTCAGTTATTTGAAAAAGATTTCCTAGTTTTTTTTTTTCAAAACATAAACGTCCTCTGCTGAATTCCATTGAAAAGTATATAACCATGAGGATACTGGTAGAAAATGAAGGTCTATTCTACCAGTAATATTACATGTATTTCTTGACTGGAGACATGTTGGAGAAATGGATAGCTGCTGGAATTGAGAACCGGATAGTCGAGTACCAATCCCGGTCGAGTTCATTACACTGACTTACGTGCAAATAACCTTTGGAAAGGAATGAATCTATCTCTTCTCTCCCTGGCTATGGATTAAATAGCAAGACAAACTAGTACAATAGCCTTGGGTCTAGGAGAAGGGCAACTCTGAATTCAAAACTTCCTCAAAGTCAACAGCTATCCGACTCCTCAGTGTCATCCGGCATGAAGTTTATTATGGGGTCCACCCTTTTCTGATATAAATGGACTCGTCCTGCTGCCATAAAATAGCCACAGTCAGTCATGAAGTCTGAGGGTAGAGGAACAGAGTAGAGGAACAGGGTGGAGGAACAGAGTGGAAAGTACATAGACACTGTGATTGAGTTGACGTTAGAAGTCAGTTACAAGGACACCCGACTCTAAGGAAGTTTACTTCGAGACTGTATATAGCGATCTTTGATTAATACTAACCGGCGTTCCTGGATTTTACTAACAGCATTACCTTTTGTATTTTGTGGAAATACATTTAATTTCTTAGCTTAAATATTTGCGTGTCATTTATTGGAGACCGATTTTTCACGCGGAATCCACAACAACTTGGCGAACGAGGATTCGAAACTCACGCGGATACCCACAACAATTTGGCGAACGAGGATTCGAAACTCACGCGGATAACCAACAACAACTTGACGAACGAGGATTCGAAACTCACACGGAAAGAAAAAATGTTCGTACGCCTAACAACAAACAACTTGGCGAACACACGCGGAAAAACTAATCAACAGAAGAAAAATCCTTCCCTCGTCGTTCAACAACAAATTAGCGACAAACAATTTCGAGGAGTAAAAATACATAAAATTGAGTTATCATGGAAGATTTTAAAAATATGTTGGTAGAACTGATAAAGCACCAAAATGAGCAACAATTACAAATGCAGAAATACCAAAATGATCAACAGTTACAGCTACAAGAAAAATGGCAAAAGCAAATATTACAAATGCAAAAGGAAAATCAAGATAGACAAACAGAGCTCCAGGAACTAATATTGAAAGTAGCGGGCAGCAAGCAATTAGATAGTGAAAAAGAAGCAACATTTTCGCAAGACGCAGTGTGGAATACCATAAGGATTTTCAAATATTCTCTAGATGAGGACAAAAATTTTGGAGATTACTTCAGAAGACATGAAGACAACTTTAACATAAACTGTCAAAATTGGACAGAAGCAAAAAAAGCTACGTCTATTGCTTAGAAAATTAGGAACTGAAGAATATACAAAGTTCGTGGATTATATCTTGCCAAAAAAGATGAACGAATTAAAATTTGACGAAGCAGTGACATGTCTTAAAGAACTCTTCAGCCCCAAAACATCACTCTTCCATAGGAGGTGGAAATGCCTTAACCTGGTAAAGGGCGATAATGAGGATTATTCCACGTTTGCCGCAATCGTAAATAAACATTGTGACGACTTCAAACTAGCGGAATTAACAACGGACAATTTTAAATGCCTCATCTTTGTTCAAGGGCTAGTTTCTACAAAAGATAGCGAAATGCGTAGAAGAATGCTTGCAAAATTACAAAATGAACCGGGTCTAACATTACAGCAATTATCAGAAGATTGCCAGAGATGTTTAAGCATAAAGAAAGACGCAAAGGACATTGAAGATTCAGCTGTTTCTCATATACGTAAGTTAAATAAAAGTCTACGTTCTTCATCCTCCCCGGAAAGAAAAATAAAATATTATGATAAGAGAAAAAATACAACATACAGGACAAATTATGACGGATATCGAAAAAAATATAAGCCCCCTCCATCAGCATGTTATCGATGTGGAGGATTACATTGGAACAAGGATTGCCGCTTCAGATATAAAAACTGTCATGAATGTAAAAAAAAAGGCCACAAGGCATCCCAATGTAGAAATAGAAAATATACTAATAGAATAAGAGCTACAAGAATGAATAATAATGACAACACCAATGTAAGGAAATATGTAGAACTGGAAATTTTAAACAAAAAGATTAGATTACAACTGGATTTGGGTTCCAATCTCACGATAATCAACTTACAGACATGGAAAAAACTCAACAGACCTACCATGTTACACACTCAAAAAATTGCCAAGTCGGTTACAGGCAAACGAATAAAATTTGAGGAAGAAATAATAGTGAATGTTAAATTTCACGGCAAAACAAAAAAACTTAAGATATACGTCATGAAAGATACTGAAAATTTAGTAGGTATCGACTGGATGCAGAAATTCAACGTTTGGGACCTACCTATCAACTCGTTTTGCAAAAAGTTAGAGGTTGAACCATTAGATACCATAAAATTGAAGGAAGAATTATACACGCAATTTCCTGAGGTATTTTCAAGTGGGTTGGGACGATGCAACATATTTAAGGCCAAAATAGAATTAAAAGAAAACGTGCAACCAATTTTCAGAAAGAAGCGAAATGTACCGTTTGCTACTATAGAAAAAATAGACAAAGAATTGGAGAGACTTGAACAAACTGGGATTTTATCTAAAACAGAGTTTAGTGAGTGGGCTGCGCCGGTGGTTTACGTAAAAAAGAAGTCAGGAGAAATTCGCGTATGCGCAGATTTTTCGACGGGACTGAACAAAGCAGTAAAGGACCACCATTACCCACTACCGAGCCCAGAGGAGGTATTTACAAAGCTCAACGGCGGTAAGATATTTTCAAAAATAGATCTTAGTGAGGCTTATTTACAAATCCCAGTACAAGAAGAGAGTTCGAAAATCCTTTGCATTAATACGCACAAAGGGTTGTATAAGTTCAACAGACTACCATTCGGAATAAAAGTTGCACCTGCAATTTTTCAGCAAACGATGGACACAATGCTCACAGGCCAGAATTTCGCGACCGCTTATCTGGATGATATTCTAATTAAGAGCGACAATGTTGAAGAGCACACATCACATATAAAAGAAGTTTTTAGAAGACTTCAGGATTTCGGCTTCAAAGTAAAAGGAGAAAAGTGTGTTTTTTCCTAAATGAAATTAAATATTTAGGTCAGATAATAAATGAAAATGGCAGGAAACCGGACCCAGAGAGGGCATCGGCAATTAAAAATATACCGGAACCAAAAAATATATTTCAGAACTGCAAAGTTTCCTGGGCCTAACTAACAACTATGGCGAATTTATTGATAATATGCATAAACTGAGGGCTCCATTAAATGAGTTACTAAAAAAGGAACATAATTGGAATTGGACAGAGGACTGTAAAAAAGCGTTCAAGGAAATAATACAGAAATTAACTTCAGAGCTAACACTGACACATTTTGATCCCGAACTCGAAATAATTATTGCAAGTGACGTGAGCTCACATGCGGTAGGTGCGTGTATTTTACACAAGATGCCGAACGGTACAAACAAACCTGTTGCACACACATCTAGATCATTATTACCGGCGGAAAGAAACTATTCACAGATTGAAAAGGAGGCATTAGGCATAATTTTTGCAGTGACTCGTTTTCACAGATATATATATGGGAGAGAGTTCACACTTCAAACGGACCACAAACCACTCCTTACGATATTTGGTTCGAAAAAAAGGCTTACCACTCTACACAGCGAACAGACTTTTAAGATGGGGAACTGTGTTACTGAACTATAATTTTAAACTGCAATTCTTACCATCAAAGAAAATCGGACATGCTGACGGACTATCGCGATTAATACCTGCAAAAAGCGAACTGTTAGAAGAGTCGGTAATTGCCGCATTACAAGCGGAAGATGAAATCAGCAAGGTACTATGCAATACAATAAAGGAACTACCTGTAACGCTGCTAGAAATAAGACGAGAAGCAGAAAGAGACGAGTTTATCCAGGATACCAAGAAAAAATGGAAGAGAAAGTAAAGAATTTAGCAGACAGTTTCTCAATCTGTGACAACATATTGTTGTATAACGAGGGAGTTGTAATACCAAAGTCACTACGAAGAAGGATCTTAAAAGATTTCCACTTAGGACACCCCGGAAAAAACCTGATGGAATCACTCATGAGGAGTTTTGTATACTGGCCGAACATGGACGATGATATCACGCAAATGGTGGAAAGTTGCAAAGGTTGTGCTACTGCGGCGAAGGCACCACCCTCTATACAAAAGCCATGGCCTAAAGTAGACAGACCGTGGTCCAGAATACACGTGGATTATGCAGGACCCATTGAAGGTTACTATTATCTAATAACAATAGATAGTTTTAGCAAATGGCCAGAGGTTGCCAGATTCAAGCACCCAGCAACGGAAAACACCATAAATTGTTTAATTGAACTATTTGCTAGATTTGGTGTCGCAGATTGCGTAGTAAGCGATAATGGCACACAGTTTACATCCAGCGATTTTAAAGAATTTTGCGAGATGTACCAAGTAAAACATATTAAGATAGCGCCATACCACCCGAGGTCAAATGGACAAGCCGAGAGATTTGTCGACACATTGAAAAGAGCACTAAAAAAAGCTGAGGACGTACCGATGACAAAAGTTATACAGCAATTTCTACAAGTATATAGGATAACACCCAACGCAAACACACCATCGGGTCTTTCTCCAGCAGAGTTGATGTTTGCGTGGAAAATAAGATCGGTAACTGATAAATTGTTGCCAAGCAAGAGCAAAAATCAATATACACCGATGGTACCAAAGAGATCATTCAAACCTGGAGAACGGGTTTATTTCAAAAATTTTAGAAACAACATGTCGTACTGGGAGCCGGGTACAGTAATCAATAGAATCGGGAATATAATGTATACCATAAAAGGCGAAAAGTTCACACACAGAAGACATATCGACCAGCTACAGAAAAGACGAATTGAGGAACCAAGCTCGTCAACCACAGATAATGACGATGCTATGGATACAATCTTTGAGGCATTCGAGATACAAAGACCGCAAGAAAATAATACAGTAATGAGAAGGTCAAGCAGGAAAAGAAAATTCGTCGAACCACTAATCATCAACCACAAGAGACAAAATTATTAACTCCCCCCAAAAAGGGATCTAGGGAGGGGTGTATTATGGGATCCACCCTATTCTGATATAAATAGACTCGTCCTGCTGCCATAAAATAGCCACAGTCAGTCAGTCATGAAGTCTGAGGGTAGAGGAACATAGTAGAGGAACAGGGTGGAGGAACCGATTGGAAAGTACATAGACACTATGATTGAGTTGACGTTAGAAGTCAGTTACAAGGACGTCCGACTCTAAGGAAGTTTACTTCGAGACTGTATATAGCGATCTTTGATTAATACTAACCGGCGTTCCTGGATTTTACTAACAGCATTACCTTTTGTATTTTGTGTAAATACATTTAATTTCTTAGCTTAAATACTTCCGTTTGTCATTTATTGGAGACCGATTTTTCACGCGGAATCCACAACAAAGTTAAATAACCTCACCAACCGTTAATTAGTCACGGGTGGAGAGTAGAGCTACACCCGCTGAAGACATGGTCAATCAGGTAGAGATCCCTTCAACAGAAGTGAGAAAGCCCTGGATAAGAATTTGGTTTTCTTGATCCCTGATAATCCCCTATTTTCCTGTGTTTCCCTATAGTTCTATTGTGATTATGCTAAATAATCATTGATAATATCTTCATAATTAATGTTTACCTATTAAGTATTTAATAGTCTTATTTTGTTTGTTTGTTTGTTTTAACCATCTCACCCCAAGCAAGGCAATAAATCCACTAAAACACAAGATTTACTGAGTATGAAATAATCGAAGAAAAAAAACATTATTAAAGAGAGAGGACAACAAAAGAATGCTTTCCCACTGCCGTGACATAGCTTGCCTTTGCTTTTTCTATAAATATTTTCATGGTAATTGTTCTGATGAACCTTCTTAACTAGTTTCCAATTGTATACATGGGAACTAGTTAGGACTTTATAGAGACTTTGAGGCATTATGGTGGCTGTAGTGAGAAAGTAAGAACGTGTTGTTTTGGTATAAGGAATACTATGGTATGTCTGGATCAGTAATCATGACTAGCTAAGTTTAAGATAAGACAGATTGAAAATCAACCTTCCCCAATCGCGCCTTTTGGCCTTGTGCCATATTTTTGTATTTTCAAGATAAAAATTATTTTCCTCTGTGGCACCTAGACTTTATGAATTTAAGAGCAGTACTAGATTAGCGGCAAGGTTTGTTCATTTTACAGTTGAAATGGCTAAACTGTAAGTTCTATGTTAACAGTTTCTTCTTTCACACTTCTTGCTTGTGAAACTCTCTTTCGAATTCTTGCTTTCCAGTCAGATCAGATCTTCATTAATTTAAATTCAATCTAAATCCGTTATCTTCGGTCTTCTTAATTCCCCCGTCTCTCTCTCTCTCTCTCTCTCTGTCTCTCTCTCTCTCTCTCCTTGTTTTTGTTTTCTGGTATTATCCCACACTCAGTAACCCCCTTGCACCTTAGTGGCTTTATTGTCTTGCTTGAAGCGAAATGGTTAAAAAAAATCTTTATCTATTATACATATAACACAAAACAAAAATGATCTTAAACCTAAATCAGGAATTTACAGAAGAGAACGTAAAAATGTTCCAAGAAATATAAAGGTGAAGCATATAGCAATTTAAATAAAAGATTTTATGAACACAAAAGGGATCTTTTACAAAACAATACATTCAATGCATTTAGTCCTTTATCATAATAGGTCTGACTATAGCTGATTGGATTTTCGAACTGAACCCTTTATTTCTTCGATCGGTTCTAGTTCCACGTGCCACGCCTCTTCCGGATGTCTCAGTATCATTAATCTCCCTTTAACTCAAATCTCCAATGTTTTGTTCACCTCAGCTGTAGCCAGGTATTGAACTCACAGCTCTTTGAGTCAAGTCACTGGATTCAACCAACACTTTTATTCACCTTGCGGACATGAGTATATGAATTTTGGGGCTTATAAACCTAATATGTCAGTAATCATTTTTTACCAGATCTCATATTGCAATTTTGTTGTTATCATTGTTTTTTTCTCTAGCACTCTGTATTACTGGTTCCCATATTGTATTTATTTCTATGCTTGGCCAGCTCAGGAGGTTTTGTGGCCAAGCATATGCACCAATTCCTTACCTTTTTTTGAATGTAAATAATTACAATACATCATATATATAGACAGATACCATGAACAGAGTATGCGAAGAAATGAAGAAGTTTTATGCAAAATAGTACTTCAAAGAAACAGCTAATAATAATCAAAAAAACAAAGCTGAAAGATACCATAAGAACAGAAGGCTTGGCGAATTTAATGCAGAAGGCTTGGCAAATTTAAATGCAGGATGCATAGAATTCAAGAGAATCCAGAGAAAAAAGAATAAACTACTTACAAGTTTAAGTAAAAGGGATGCGGAGCAAGTACCACAAACAAAGAGTTCGTAAAAGAAGTTGTAGAGAGCCATGATCCTCTATGTCCTGAAGAGATATGGGAGGGAAAGAAAGGTAGAGAGAGAGCGTTATACGGTGTATTTATCTTTTGCCATACACCCCAAGTGTCATGTATTATGCTTTATGTATCATGTTTTATGAGTCATTTCTATCATGTATTAATGAACTGGGATTTAAGCAGGAAATAAAATGCGACTTTAAAAAAATGGTTTGCATTCTGAAGAGCATTATTTTGATTTTTTTCACTGTTTTTTAACATTTTTATAAATTTGAAGTTTTGTAATATGTTTATACATCAAAGTGAAAACATTTCTTCATCTTTTTATTGTATTTTTGTCCGTTACTTTCTTTAATTCTTTCTCGGCATCTGCAGGAAATATTGAAGATTTCACAGATGCTTTCTTCACATTTCAAGAAAATAGTAAAAATAAAATTCCTCCGTAAGTTATTTTTTCTTCGTACTTCTTTCAATCTCTCTTATTTGTTTTCCGTTTTTCGTTTTGTTTTGTTAATCCCACAGATTGAATGCGTAAAAACAATTTTGAAAAAAATTATTAAAATCAATCCTGTAAAAAAAAATTCTTCAGTTGGGATGACAAATGAGGGAATCATATATATATATATATATATATATATATATATATACTTTCCCTGACGATCCGTTTAGGTGAAACCTGGATAGGTTTGTCTGGCTCATTAGGTTTATCTAGGCCACTCTACGGTGGTATTGAGCTCTTTTGTTAGTTAGTTGTTTACTCGTATCGAGGTTTTTTCTTTGGGCTTCAAACCTTTATCTGTGCGATTTTTTTCAACAGACGTTCATGTTTCTAGCTCTTTCTTTTTTTAAAACCTTTTTTCCCCTCGAGATTGATTTGATTATTGGCAAATCAAAAATTCGAGGATTTTTCGAAATGAGTATAGTTATCTATATTTGTATTTATATATATATATATATATATATAAATACAGAGGTTATATATATCAGAGGTTAAGTCAAATTATCAGCACTTTTGTCATAACATGACTTTCGGTTAGTCACAATGCCTTCTGCTCATGCGTGCTTATGGTTGCTAATATTGTGGTCACGTGATCAAAATTTGAGTTTGATCGCGCCAGTTTTTTTTTTTTTTTGCTGCTGTTACATTGTAAACATGGCCGCTCCGCTAGCAGTGTGCACCAAGGAGGAACAAGCAGCATTAATCCGATTTCTCTGGTCGGAAGGTGTGTCAGGGTCTGAAATCCATCCGAGGGTTTTAATGCAGCACGGCGACACTGAACTAGCACCCAGAAGTGTGTATGAGTGGATCAAAAAGTTTAAAAGTGGCCAGGCATGACGAAGGAGCAGAACGCCCGTCAATCTCCATCACTTACGAGAAGATGAGAGTTGGTAATGGCGAACTGGCGAGTTATCACCGATGAGGTATCATGTTCTCTGTAGATTCGGATCACTTCCAAGATGAGAAAGTTAGTCTTCTGCTTTGTTTTCATTTCTAAAAGAAAAATGAAGAGGCTGAAAAGCCACTTACTTCTCATAGCTTACTTCTCATAGCGTTCTGCATGATATATATATATATATATATATATATATTTGCAGTAACCCTGTAGTTTTAAGTTATTTGTAAAGGGAAGGATATTTTTAGAGATCGTTGAATATTCTTCCTGGAAATAAGAAACAGGATCTTAGCATTTAATTAAGAGAAATGTAAAAACATCTTTAAAATTCAAATATTAATTTTTTTCATTTAAAGCCTAGTTGCACCCAACACACCAAAAAAAAGAAAAAAATTTCGATTTATTATTTTTACGAAACAGGATTAATTCGCCCTTTTTTATACATCCAGATTTTAAGATTTGAACTTAAAAATCTTCCAGAAGCATATTCGGGAATCAATCAAAACATTCTAATATGGATCAATACTTGATTATTTTGTTTATTAATAAACACAGTCCTGAATATGGCGATAAATTACATCCAGGAGTAATCGTGAAATTGGAGGTTTTGAAGAGCATGGAACAACCTCTTAACTGTTGCTGTTCCCACGTCCAGCCTGACCCGGGGTGGTAGCACCTGTTAGGGTCCCAGCTATAGGCAAATATCGAACCACCAAACAGAACACTATGAAAATATAAAAATACATTTTTATAATAAAAATACTAGCAATACATTTTTATACAAAAGGCATATTTATAGTGAAAATGGATAACAATACATTTTTTAAACAAAATGACCAGCAATATATTTTATCTAGTTAAAGGCATACACTTTCCTTCAGAATATATTTAGTTGAAGGCATGAAATTGTTTTCAGAGTATTTAAATTTCGGCATTAAATAAACCACAGAGGTTGATATGCCGCTAAACAAAATCAACCAAGAAACTATTCATAAACAGTATACATTTATAATGTGTGATATCAAAAATGGAGTATTGCTGGAACTGACTAATCCTCATTTGCTTGTTTTGATCAGGTTCAAAAGCATCTTGGTAACGATCGCTTATTTTCCACCTGACAATCCTTTTCCTGCAGACGAAACGTTGCAAGCATCTCGCTATTTCCACGGCATGTGTTCTGACGAGCAACACTTTTGGTGCCATCAAACCTGATGTTTGCAACCTGTTAGACCATGTCCACAAGGATGAATCATCCTCATCTACTTCTATTCTATTCTATTAGTAACAAGTAACGCTACAATGTCTCACCGTTCTACTATTAAACTATCGAGATATAACCATAAATTATCTTCTAATAGGTTCTTTATTCGCACTTCTCGCCTGTGGATCTCTCTTCCGGTTTCTTGATTCCTTGCCAAGCTTCAAAAATTTAAATGCAAGCGTCAATCGCCATCTTCTATTTTCCTGAACTCTGTTCTTTTACTGTCCTTTCTCCTCTCTAAAGTCTTCCCATTCTCTTTCACACCCAGTAACCTTTGCATCTTCGCGGCATTATCGCCTTGCTCGGGTTGAAATGAGTAAAAAAAAAAACTCACTCTGCTTCTTTCCAATAATTGCTGCTTTGTGAAACTAACTTCCGGTAGGATGTTTTCTCAGTGACTACAATCTTGACCTCTTCAAATCTAGGGTTAATCATTATCTTTTCTGCATAGCCCCCTGAATTGCACTTCGTGCCTTTTCTTATGCTCATAGAACACCATACAGTAACCCTCTGTTTTGAGTGGCTCTTGTGCCGGTAGTTAGTAATGTTTTTTAAATAAATAAAAAATCAATGCTATTAGGTTGGTGCAAAAATAATATCGTTTTTTGACGTTAAAAATACGTCAAAAAACGATATTATTTTTGCACCAATCTAATAAATTGTAAAAAGTACATTAAGTGTATTTATTATAAAAAAACATTTTTGGACAAACAAACACATACTTTCTTTTAATGACGATAAACTACATTCGGCAGCAAGGCCACCAATCGGAAGACTGGAGACTTTGAAGAGCATGGAACCACCTATTATTTGCTGTTGTTCCCATGTCCACCATCACCCTGGGTGGTAGCACCTGTTAGGGTACCAGCTATGGGCAAATATTGAACCCTCAAACAAAAACAAAACGCTATGAAAGTATACAAAAACATTTTATAGTAAAAATACCAGCAATACATTTTTATAGTAAAATTACCAAAAATACAAGCAGTATTTATAACAAAATGACCAGCGGTACATTTTATTTGTAGTTGAGTTCAAAATATTTGGATTTTGACATTAAATAACCTACAGAGGTTGATATGCCGTTAAACAAAATCAATCAACCAACCAACATGAAAGAATTCTTTCATGACATTAATCCATATAATATCCTACAATCTCTTAAAGAAATCAAATTATATTTCAAAATTTAACTTCAACAAAACTACAACATAAAACACACATCACTACTCTAGTAATTATGTCCACACAAACATAAATATGCACAAAAGCTGAGTATCTTTTATCATGTATTCAACTGTGAAAGCATAATAACTTACGTCATATTTTTATTACATCAAAGCTCCCACGAATATTAAATTTCGGCATTAAATGACCCATGAGGAGCTGATATGCCGTTAAAAAAGCAAAAACAAAAACTTTCTTTTTAGTTTTGTTATTATTTGTTTTTAGTTCATTTTCATTAATTCTAATGTGTTATAATATATTTTTTGAAAATAATGAAACAATTTTTTCTCAAAAAGAAGGGAAAAAATTTTAAATAAAAAAAGGATCTAAAATTAAATAAAGGATTCTGTTCAGAATTCTTTGTAGTTTACCGAGATAGATATACACCTGATGAAGGCTGGCTGGCACAACATTGTAATAACAAAAAAGACGAGAGCATTCGTCCGAATATATATACAGGGTGCGATAGCTAACTTGTCGCCATTTTATATAATTAATTTCGTGCATATGCGTTGTTTGTTGTTGATTTTGTCGACTGCACTAGTAGGGACAGTTGGGCAACGTCTGCGAGAAAAAGAGTACCATGACGCAATTCACTCCGCCAGAAATTTGGAGACGGCATGCTCTACTGTTTGGCATTCGCGCCGGAAGCTCCAATACAAACATTTTAGAGTGTTTGTATGTCAATCTGAGGAGAGTGCAGAGGATTCGGAAAGAGTTGGATGAGTCCAATAATGATTACGAAGGTATGGCTTCTCGGAAAAAAAAATCTCTCTGATCGTTCTGATAAGAAAAGAACTCTCGAATTTGTCGGTGAAGGCCTCAGACTCAACACGGAGGCCTACATCAAGTTTCTTTAAGAGGTGGAGGTGGTGCTGCCCTGGGTCAAGAGGGTGGATGCTGGAAGACCCTATGTCTGGCAACAGAACTCTGCACAATGCCATAGAAGCAGGAGAGACCAGTCATGACTGCCAAACAATTTCTGCGACAACATCACACATTACATCTGGCCACCTAACACCCCAGACTGTAACGCCATTGCTTTCTTATAGTTTATAGTTATAGTTTAATCACGTATTTTAATAATTTAGTAAATGTTTGTAAATTTTACGAAGAGAAAATTATTTTGAGATTTATTTCTTTATAAATTGGGAAATGATAAATATTGCATTGCATTAGTTGTAATTGTATTAATTTTTAGAATATTGTAAATATAAAATTATTCTTGTAAAGAAAAAAATTAATAAATAAATAGTATTTAATATTTTGTAAATTCTCAAGAAAAAAAAAATGAATTGATTCACCTTCTCTATATGTTTGTTTTATTACAATTCTAATCATCATTTTTTTTTAATAATAGAAATTAAAGCGGACTGAAGGTAGTTAAAATGATAGCGGTGTCAAGGGAAAACAGTTCTTTTGAGAATCCATTTTTTGTGAGCATGAAGGTCCAAGTTTGCCAAAATTTTACTGTTTTTGAAAATTTACTCTAGATTTGTAATGAAGAATTTTTATCATAATCTTTTTTTTTCTAATTGTTAAAAGATATTCTTAGAAAAATAATTGTTATAAATGTGGAAAAATAAGTGTGTTTTAAAACAACTTTGTAATTAAAAAGTACATGACAAAGAATTTAAAAATTAAAGAGTAAAAAAGAAAAACAAAAAAAGAACACGAATTCTTGTAAGTTTCTTTATTGTCTCAGATTTTAAGCTTCTTTGTTTGAAACATTCCCAAAAGAACAATACCTTAGCACTAAGACATAATTATTTTGGGACTCCATAGCTCCTTTGCCTGCCAGGTTCTTCATGCTGTGCCTGAGGCACCGAAATCTTATTCCTGTTCTGCATGAAAAACCCAGCCAAGGATCCTAACCAACATTTCTTCATACACTGCCTAAAACATGGCCCAAAACGTCTTTTTCAGTCATGCTTTTGAAACCAGCGATTACAAATATCCCATGTCCAACGGCACACTCAAATATAGCTCGAAATTTTCATGACACTGAAGATGACGCTGTGTAACAATCATATCAGAAGGATATCAATGAAACCTTTTCCTTTTCCTTAATTTAATTTGTTTTCTTTTTTTAGTTTTCAAATCCGAGTAACGAGAAAAGACTCATAATTAACATTATGAACCAACGTGCTATTTTTATTTCCTAATGATCAAAAGAAACCCGGAAAAATTAGAAAATCAATTTAAAATGGAAAAATCAAGTTACTTGATAGGAAATAATTACTGCATTTGTTTGTGTATAATGCGATCACATGTATAAGAAGAATCCTTTTTATATGAATATTTTTCAATGTTTGTCCTTAAAATGATATTGCTTATAAAGTGACTACCTCTCGTTTTATCTGTAAGAAACATAAATATATTTAATGCTTGTGTATAATATCATCTTATGAATAATGTGATCATCAATTTTGAAATGTAAGGAAATGAAATGTGCCATGCGTGATAAACGCTTAGGCGATCATGTATCTTTTGATACATGACTGACGAGGCAAATATTTTCCCGCTGTAGTTTGCCATTTCTTTCTGCGGTAGGCCAGTTGCCATCCAAGGCTATAGAACCCAGTCTGTCCTACTATTTACCCATAACTTAGCGGAAAGCACGTAAGTGAATGCAATGGATTTGACTGGAATTCGAACGCAATCGGAGCCGTTATCCATTACTCCACCGTGCCTCCTAATGTAATGTAAAAATATTTTATATTTTATGTATAATGCCATCTTATGTATGATGTCATCTCCAATTTATTTAGGTAATGTATAAATATACTTTATTTTCAGGCATAATGATATTGTGTCTATAATGTAACTTCCAATTTTTAGGCAAAAAGCTGAAATATATTGTATTTTTATGTATAATGTCATCCCCAATTTATTAAGCTAAATTATAAATACATTTTTATTTTCGTGGATATAATGAAACCATGATATTTTAATGTAAAAATCATAGAAATATTTTCTTTCGCTGGGTATATTATGGTCGAATCCCACTGAAAACACCGGTTCTCATTCAATCACCAAAGTTAAACAGCAACGATTCCAGTCAATATTTAGATGGGGGACTATATAAGAACACCGAGTACTGTAAGGAACCTCTAACAATCTGAAGATTTTTAAGATTTAAATAACCCAAAAATGGTTGATAAGCCGTAAAAAAGCAGCTATTTATAATGTACCCCCACCCATATTCTATCTATATAATATTAGGCAGATGAATAACAAAGTGGAAAAAAAATTTCATTTTCTAGAAGACGCAATTATTTTGTTCAGTCTTGAAATGGAGGTAGATTTTAATTAATATGAACAAGAGAAATTTATATGGTCCAATTTTAAAACGAAGATTAGTTCATATGATGAAGATAATATTATTTTATCCCAGTTTTAAAACGAAGGTACATTTGCTCCTCCTTAATCCCCAAATTGTCGCTAGGGGTCATTCTCCCTATACTATAAATAGTGTGCGACTTCTCGCCTCGTTCTCTTTTTCATGTCTTCATTTCAGCGACTACAATGTAAGCTCTCTTAGAAGATCCGCGTCTTCCCATTTGTGGGAGACGCCATGAACATTATTCACACATACACGTACGTACGAGCATTCACCAAAGTACGAACGTTCACCTAAGAACAGACACCAATGTTTACACACACACAATGTTATTGGTCATTGTAAAATTGTTTTGTTTAATACATATATTTGTTTATATATATATATATATATATATATATATATATATATATATATATTGGTCTTGTTTATCTTCTTTATCTTCAGTTGGATTTAATTCAAGTCTGACCATTTTGTTGTAGTTGGACCTTATAAAATTCTACCAGGAGTTACACACGTGTTTCTAATACAATCTCACGTTAACCCAAACGGTCCTCAACACACTTAATGAATATGAAAAGTTAATTATTTGGTCCAATTTTAAACCGAAAGTAAATTTAGTTAATATGTAGATACTAATTTCAGTCTTAAAACGTAGATAAATTTAATGAATATGTAACGGACACAATCATTTCGTCCAGTCTTACAATGGAGGTAAATTTAAGATATATGAACAAGCCACAATTTTTCGACTCTTCAGTCGGACGTAAGTTTAGTTAATATGAAAAAAAAATCTGCAGTTATTTGACTATCTTTCAACAATCTTTCACGTTCCGTTCTATTTTTTGCATTTCAAAAGTATCATTAGTTAAAAATGTTATCTTACAAGCTGTTCGTAGTTATCCTTTTTTTTTTAATGATTTCTTTCAGAGTGTAACCTGTCGCCATTTGCAGTTATTTTTTAGTCATTTCACCCCATCAAGGTGCTAAAGCCATTAAGGCGCAAGGGGATACTGAAAGCTAAAGAATATAAGAAAACTTTGGGCGGCGGGGGCGATAAAAAAGAGATAAGAGATGTTGCATTGAAATCTTTGAAGATAGTCGTTGGCAAGAAAGCAAGAAGCCAGAATAGAGCTCCACAGGGTTGAACTACAAGAGAAGAAACGATTAATATAGAACTTATAGTTACGTCAAGCATTTGCAACATTAAAATGATGAGACCTAATTGCCAATCAATTGGGGTATCAAAGAGAAAAGCTTCGTAGAACAATTTCCCGGAAAATATCTTTAGAAAAGACAGATGGAAGACATGTCATGGTGCTGCCGAAAAGTGACTGAAGACGAGGTAACAGATAAGGACCGATAATATTATTAGGCTGGTGCAAAAATAATGACGTTTTTGACATATTTTTTTAACGTCAAAAAACGTCATTATTTTTTGCACCAACCTAATACTTACCCTTCTTTTGATTTTGTCAAGAATCTAGAGATATATAGAAAGAGCACCAGACCAGATGTATCAGCAATATTCAATATACGGATGAATGGTAAATTTATAAGCGTACATGGTGGACTGTAGCGAGAGAATTTATCTGACACAGCACAATGAACCAACTTAATTAGCAGTAGCTCTAGCAAGCGATTCAATATAATCATTCCATTACATGTCAGTGGAAGACATAAGACCGAGAAGGCGCAGTAAGTTGCCCTCCATGGAAGTTAGCATCAGCCATGCTGATGGAAGAAAAAGGTTTCTCTAAGAAGAATAAAAGTCAGCAGTTTCGTTTTGGAGGTGTTAAAATTTACAAGCCACTGCTTGCCCCAGCTAACAACAAATTTTCGAGATCAGTCAACACTTTAACTTTATTTAGCCTATTCATTAATTTTTAACTTCATATAGCACTATCTCTCTCTATCTCTCTATGTACCATAACACTTCAGAACATGGAAAGTCATGATTCTCCACAGCTTCCGGTTTTTTGCTGTTCTCGACAATACTTGCTCCTTTATTATTCCTATTTTCTCAAACGTAACAACTAGAGTCAGGCGCTGATTTCGTCGGCTTCTCAATATTCCTTATGCGTGTTAAATTCTCCAAGCTGTCTTTCTTGTCTTTCCTATGTGTCACAGACATTTCAGTCATCGTTTTCTGATTATCAACGATTACGTTGTATAAGGTCGAGTCATAAGTCCCATTTCTTTATGGGAAACCGATTTTAATGATGAATCTATCATTCTAAGTAACCGTTCTATAAATATGTCCTAACGGGTCTCGAAAAAGGACTTACATACGTCAATGTTCAACACAATGAAACATTAAATGCACAATTATACATCCAGCAGTAGCAACGTGTCCCTAAACGCTTGGTTAAAAAGCGGCCTGTGCTCATCAAAAGAAAAGATGTTGTTCTCCTCCATGAGAACGCAAAGCTACACACAGCAAGGATAAAACAGGAAAAAAAATGTTGGGATTTTGTTGGCCCGTTCTACCCCACCCACCATATTTCTCTGACTTAGCACCAACCAATTATTAACTTTATTGATCTCTACAAACTGTTTTAATGCGGATTTTTTCCTAATGAAATCCATATTCAAAAGTTTGTCGAAAACCTACAGCGGAAATTAAAACTGAAAGCGGAATTTAATTTTTTGCTCCAAAGTTATCGATTGATTTGTTTTTTACGGCTTTGCAGGTCATATAAAACCAGGAAGTATTTTAAGATTGTAAGAATGTTTTGGTGGTAATAATGATTTACTGATATTAGTCCTACTAATTAACCCATAGATGGGAGGAGAATAGGCGGATTCATATTTTCTCAATGAGATTTGCGCGTAAGTGAATATAACGAACCCCACAATAATCGGAACCTGGCTCTCCGATCTACAACCCCGAGCTATTAGCTATTAACCACTCGCGGGAACAAGCTTACAGAACACGGTATTTCCAAGCTTGTCACCCATCTAGGTACTGACCAGACTCAACGTTGCTTAACTTCAACGTAATGTGGCCGATAGTTCTTATCGAAGTGCTCACAACAAATAATTGCTAGTAATAATGAATATATAATTAATTGTACTTTATTTTTGCGATGAATAAAAGTGATAAAACAAAATGGACATTATTGATGACTCAATAATTTCTATTCTCCTTCAGACATTTTCATTTGTCTGATGTTCCGCTCATAATATTTTTGAGATTTATCAGTACAAACCATATTTCTGTCACTCCAAGTTTTTTTTTTATATATTAGTAACGAAACTGTCCAGCATTCGCGAACTTAATCTTTTTATTTTTTATTTTTAAGTGTTTTAATTCAAAACTGCTGAGTTTCAAATGTTGAATGAAATGACAGCACGCACATATCAAAAGGTTTTTAAAAAATATTAACTTGGGAAAAGAAATTAAAAAAATATATATCTTGCTTCAAAGATACTCTACTACATTTGAATAGTACAGGCAATGTAGAATTAGAAAAAGGAGTTTTTGATTGTTCAGGCCACCCAATACCAAAGAAAAATAAGATTTAAAAAACAAAACAAAAAAAAAAAACAGTAAATAAAAATGCTATTTTCTCTATCAAGACATCCCTACCACCCCTGACATACATTGGACTGTTCCTAAAACACCCAACCCACCATTTTGGCTAGATTTTCCTATTCCTTTGCTTTGCCTGTCACAACACATGGCCAGCTGACAGAGAGACACAAGGAAGCAAGAGAATACACAATTAAAAGAGCTTTGGCACCATATACCAAACTTTGCAGCTGTTTTTTCCTATTGGAATATGATCTCCAAATGGCTGATGTCTTTGACAACTGCTGCCATTCTTAAAGACCTTCGGCTCTGATATCAGCTGTTGTTTTTCAGGGTGGCAGCAAAAATGGCCGGGCAGGCGAGACTCATTACTCTATCAAATCCTTCTTAGTTATTTTTTCTTGTTTTCTGTTTTCATTCTTATTTAATGAGGGAATTTGTTAGCTCTTTTGCTTATATATTTGATTATTATCTTTTTTTCGGGGAAGAGTGATTCTTTACTTACATTTTGTAATAAATGTCAGAGATAATCTAAAATGGGAATTCGAGGGTCGCTAAGATGTAAGTGGTTTGCCAGCAGAAGTTGAACCTTCCCACTAATAACCTATAATGTTTTTTCGGGGTTTTTTTTTGTATTTTTTTTTTTGTATTTTTTTTTGTATTTTTTTTTTTGTATTTTTTTTTTTTGCCGTTATTTTTTGTCGTATTTTTTTCGTGTAACAAATGGCAGCTGAGCAGTACCCTGGAAAAATAGCATCTGACATGAAAGTATATACAAAGCAGAATTATATTATATAGGAAAAACATGACCGAGGGTTTGAATGTGCTGGCCTTGATCAGAGTGTTGATCACGCCAAACAACACGCTCTCTCCCAGAAACTGGAACTAAGGTGGACTTCGTGGGTGTTGAACAAACACAAAAGAATGCACATGAGCAAGTGTCTGCAATAGGGATTAGCTAGACCCCCCCCCCCCGTAGACGGGTATCTTCGAATACGAGTAGCCAGCCATAAGAATATATATATATATTGATGCATGTTTCATTGAATAATATAGACAAGTTTTTTCTATTTATTTTAAGTATTGTCTAATAAGCCTTATAACATGAAAACAATAAACAAAAACTAAAAATTCTTGAAGCTATATATATAAAACAGTTGAAACCTAACCTGAACAAAATAAACTATGAAATCTCCACAAATATTCTTAAATGCCTATAGTTGATAACAGAATCCATGGGTTTATACCAACGGCTTCCCGCACTTAATACGTCTCGTTTTCACTCTCGCGTGGTCATGTGTGACGTCACGAGCTGCGGTGCGATTTTCGCTTCTGCGTCTCGTATACACGAGTTTGTCGTTGCTTGGAAATCTTTCATGCAACAAAAACAGACTATCGTTATTGTTTTGTCCATGTATTGTTTAATATATTGAAATGTAATTGTCATCTTTGATAATGGGTTATGTAAGGCGAAAGCTTAGATAAGATTAAAAAAACAAGTATCAATATGGTGTTTTTCTTTCATCTTTCAATGATAATGTTGTTAAGCTTATCAGACAATATGAAAGGAATTTACTTAAAATAAATAGACAAAACTTGTCCATATTATTTAATGAAACATGCATCAATGAAAAAATGCTACCTAAATACACACAATATATATATATATATATATATATATATATATATATATATATATATATATATGTATATATATATATATAATAAAAAGAATTAAACACTAATATTCCATGGTCATAATTTATTCCATTGGAATCGTAAATACGATCCAATTCATCAGACGTACAAATTCAAAAAGAAAACAGATCCTCTTGGAATTATTTTTATACATATATATATATGTATGTGTATGTATGTATATATATATATATTTATATAGTTTAGATATATGATTGCATATGTATGTGTATATTAACCACAAATATTATCTATCTATCTATTAGGTTGGTGCAAAAATAATGACGTAATAATGTCGTTTTTTGACGTATTTTTTAACGTAAAAAAACGACATTATTACGTCATTATTTTGCACCAACCTAATATCTCTCTCTCTCTCTCTCTCTCTCTCTCTATATATATATATATATATATATATATATATATATATATATATATATATATCATCGATTCATCCCAAACAAGGGATTACTGAGAGAGAAATAAACTTGGAAAATGTTATCGAGGACATTAAAATTGATAGGAATCATCAATACAAAAGATGACAATTGATGTTGCATTTTAGAACTTTGAAGATAGTAATTGGCGGGAAAGCAAGAAACCGTAAGAAACGAAACTATGGGAATAGAACTTGTGGTTACATAGCACTTTCTATAGTAAAATGAGGAGACCTAGCAAACTGGGTGTGTGCACCGTTAACCTTGTTGATAATGCGTTATATTGGGGGTGACAATAATGATTGACAAGTTATATTTATGAGCGTAGCATACAGGAACTTGCGAGTCGTCAGCGAAAACCCATGTTATTTTACTTCTGTTTTGTTTTGAGTCATTTCAACCCAAGCAAAGCAATAAAGTCACTAAGAGGCAAGCGGTTACTGAGTGTCACAGAATATGAGAAAAAATACTAAGGATCAATTTGGCTTAAAAATGACAATCAGAAAAAAAAATTCTTAGTTCTTACCGGCGCATTTCGTTTTCAAACCTTATCAAGGCAAGTAATGAAAGCAAAATGTTTCGTAGCCAAGATTTATTGTATATAAAATACAATTGTGGCACAAGGCCGAAAATGATGGGGGGGGACCTGAGGTTGAGGTTGGTCATCACTGACTATCTTATATCTAGCTAACCAGATTCACGACCCATTCTCTCATTACAATTTGCACATTCACCAAATGAACTTAACCATTATTATTCAATCCTCCATATATCACAATATCGCATACTCTCAGGGGACCGACAAAAACACCCCATGACATAAAAATTAACGATTATAAAATTCTATATATAAAAATCTGTCGATGATACGTAATGAGGGGAGAATATCAATATATAAAAAGAAATACACAAAATAAAAGAATAACTTATGTTAGTTGGACCCGTTAAACCCTCAAAAGAATTAAAAGAAGCCACTGTATTCTCTCTTTAGATAAAATCAAGTAGCTCTCTCGTTAAGTGAGAGGGAAAGATAGAATAAATACGGCCAATTATTTCTGGGAATTTTAACTATGTTCTCGACATAGAAAAGAAAAACCAACTCTGAGTAAAAAGGAAGTTACCAATATCCAGAAAGAGGCTTACGCAGGAGCGTCTCTTTTTTTAAATTTTGGATTTGATGTAACTATGGCTACAAAATATTTCGATTTCATTGCTTGCCTTGATAAAGTCGGAAGACGAAACGGGTCGGCAAGAACTAAGAATTTTTTCCAATTGTCATTTTTAAATTTGTCTTATCTTCAGAATTATTTCTAGGAAATTTAACTAGAATGAACAATAAAAGAAGAGGAATTACGACTGACATTGCATTTAAATTTTTGAACATCAAAGTTGACTGGAAAGCATGAAACCGGAAGAGATTTCAGCAAACGAGAAGTGCGAGAAAAGAAACTACTAGCATAGTTACATCTAGTCATTTCAGTTATGAGACCTTGCCGCCAATCTAGTACTGCGCTTAAATTCATAAAAATCTAGGTGTCATAGAAAAATAGTCGAGACGTAAGCAATCATGTCATTTTTAGCTCTTAATAAATGTCTTTTAGCTATTTTCCCTAAACCCCATTCCGTCATCCATTTACTTAAAGTCATCAAGTATGTTATGCGCTGTTTTCTTCTGTTTCTCTTTCTCTGTGAGCATCAGATTTTCTAAAATCTCCTTCCTCATTATATCTCTCCCTGATGTTAAGTATAAGTTTACTATTTGTTTCAATTTTCTCTAATATATGTATATATATATATATATATATATATATATATATATATATATATATATATATATGTGTGTGTGTGTGTGTGTGTGTCTGTGTGTGTGTGTGTGTGTCTGGGAAGCAATCCCTCTTATATTCAAGTTTTGTTGAAAACGACTGACAAATATCTTCTATGTAGAGAATGTATATTTTGAATTTTAATAACTTTTTCAAAAAACTTCTTTTCCATATAGGACATGTAATAGTTATTTATCTCTGTTGTTCGGAAGTAGCTTATTTCCTTGGTATAAGTTGCAAAGCTTTTTCTTAATTATTTTTCTATGTCTAAGTCAATCATTATTGTGCTTCATTATACTTGGGTTTGATCAAATATATTTGGTCGAATATAGAAATTATAAAAAGTTATAAGCAATGAAAATGAAGAACATTATGACTTAATCTGCATATGCGACAGAGTTCAAGATCAATCACTTCTCACTCTGCATATTTTAGCTCCATTAACATAGCAACAGTCCTGATACTTTTAATCAGTCCTCATATAATATATATAATGTATAATATAATATATATAGTTATGTAAAAAATATAATATATATAATGTATAATATAATATATATAGTTATGTAAAAAAAGTTTTACGCACAACCTTATCCAAAAATGTGGCTAAACATATTCATTCAACAGTAGTATCAATATCTAACATACAATTATACAAAAATTTGTTTAATATATCGATAGATATAGATATAGATATAGATATATATGGCTACATATATATATGTAGGTATGCTACAACAACAATATATATATATATATATATATATACACACACACATATATTGTTGTTGTAGCATACCTACAGATGATAATGCGTATGTCCCCATTCACATAAATACAATAGTAAATACTGTATGTTGGTCTGCAGTTGGAGATTCGTCTCCAGCTGTGCTGGTCAAACTCTCTGCCCGGGGGCAGAGAGGATCCCCAGACGAGCCTATGTCGACGAGCAGTGTCTCGTCTCGGGAAACAGCTACCCGATCCCGCTTTATACGGGGTCCACGGGCAAGTTTTGGCCGAGGCTACGGGCTCGGATATCCCCACATTAAATTCGGCCTTGTGCCACATCGGACCGCGTGGGGCGGTTGGTAGATATTCTGCAGTTGGAGATTTGTTGTTGAATTCACTTGATTCACTTCTAGCATTTGACTACTTCTTCTACGCGCTGCTGGTGAATCTTATATGTGTTGTTCTTATCCTATGTATTATCGTTCATTACCAACTTTCGTTTGACTATTCTGTTCAGTAACCTTCCTTAAGTTACAACACACACACACACACACACACACACACACACATATATATATATATATATATATATATATATATATATATATATATATATATAAAATTATCTAATAATGAAATTTTTCAATGAAAATATGATTTGTAAAAATTAATTTACCATCAAGTCCCATGAAGAGTGGATGTAATTCTGTGAAACTCAAAGACAGTCATAAAAGTGAACAAATTTTATTTATTATTAATGCTCTATTCTTTAATATCACACACTATAATAACAATAATAATGCTATTTTTTAGAATTATCCTGGTCAAGAGTTATTTTTTTTTAAATATAATCTCATATATATATATAATATATATGCAATTAAAATATGGTTTTAAGGTATATTATATTTATATATAAAAGTGCTCAATATCAGAGATAGATCTTCTGTAAAGATAAAAATGCGCAGTGAGGTTAGCACTGAGTGGCGACAGTCTGTTTCACAAAAACCAGGTAAAGTATTCTAAAAGTAATTTTCCTCTTCTATATCTGATGTAATGGAATAACCTGTCAACCCCATGAGTGACTACATTATAGGTAGTAATTGCCTATAAGTGTCTGTAAGGCAACGGACTATGGGAGACTTGCTGGGATCTGTTGAGTATGACTTAGATTTACGTGAGAACTACTGACCTTCCAATAGTAGCACTCACTACTGGATTGACTTGCGATGACCTTGCGCATAACTGTTACCATATTTCTTATTGTACTGATTTTTTACAATAAACCTTTATTTATTTATCCACCATATTTGTAATCTTCTTATTAGCACAGAATATAACGATATTGTTTATATTTATCAATGATCTTCTGCAATAAGGCTTGATCAAAAATCTAGCCTCTAACACAAATTTTTCTTTTTTTTTTTAGAAATACTGTATATATTCAAGTTTATGATAAGTTATTTTACACAAAAAATAGAGGGTTGCACAGTTAATTCTTTTGAAGAGGTTAAAAATCATGCATTTTTGGTGAATGGTTGCACTATACACAGGTAAATCTTTTCAGGAGAGCAAAAATATATGCAAAATATTCAGGGGTCGCATTATACATGAAGTCAGTTTATACACAAGAATATACGGTAAGTAAATTTCAACATGTATCCATTTCTTCACTCGATACATTTTTATCTTTGATAGTTCCTTATATTTAATTCTGACCCATTTCTACCAACATTTTTTTATATATCAATGAAATAACAGTTCTTTAAAGGAATATTTCTCTTTCGATATAATTCTATTGCATTAAATTTTTAACTAAAAACAATAATACTTAAGTGTTGCCTATATCTAAAGTGATGTTGAAATTAGAGGCCGCTGGATTTTTCTGAACAGCATTTGGCTTTTTGTGATTTTAATGAAGACTTTTTCAGTTCTTAAATCAGTCACAAGTCTAGATGCACCCAAAATTTAAAAAAAAAGAAAGTAGAAATATTAAATGAAAATTAAAATCCAAGAAAAACCAGAAACAAATTGTGATGATCAACAGCAAAGCTTTTGAATTCTCAAAATGGTTATTTAAATTCCTTTTTTTTTTTTTAAATTGCTTGAAACATGACTTTTTTTTTTTTTTTTTTTTTTTTTAAGAAGATGAACTGAATAAAAGTTGTAGGCCCCCAAAGTAACCATTTTGCATTTTAAATAGTGTTGGAATTAGAGGATTGAAAAGAAAAATGTCTTTTGTTAAAGCAAGTCAGGTTGGATCTGTGATTGATCCCCATCCACAGCCCTCACCTCTAGCTCTGTACTATAATAATAAGGAATGTTGCCCTCTCTGTTTTACATTACTGTTCTCTCTCTCTCTTTCTCTTTCTCTTTCTCTCTCTCTGCCCCCATGAGAGTAAAATTACAGGATACAGCATTTTGAAAGAAGTAACCCCATAAAATGGAAAGAGAATAAGAGGCAGATTCACATGTAGATATTGTAAATAATGGAGTGTGAAATAAAGAAAATAGCTAAGAAAAAAAGTGACAGAAGCAAAAAAAAAAAAAATACTGAAGAAAATTAATAAGGGAAAAAAAAGGATATTTAAGGGTCGAGGAGAAATGAATTTTGGTTGTGATAGAGAGATTGTGATAAAAAAAAAACAAGACAGAATTTGATAAAAAGCAAGAAAGAAAGAAAGAAAGAAAGAAAGAAAGAAAGAAAGAAAGAAAGAAAGAAAATTAAGTATAGAAAGTTATCAGACAGAGGGGAAAGAAAGAATGAAATAAAGAAGCAAAAGAAAAAGAAAGAAACAGAAAGAAAGCATTTCAGAAAAAATGTGGAAAGTGAAGGAAAAAATGAAAAACAAGAATGAAGTGAAAGAGAAATGAGAAGGAAAGGCTGGTTAGAAAAAATATAGCAAGTAAAGGGAAATGGAAAAGAAGATGGATGTGATGAAAGATAGGAAAAGAAAAGAAAGGAGATGCTGAAAAATATAAAAAGTCAACGAAAAAGAGGAAAGCAAAGAGAAATGGAGAATAGTAAGAAGGAGAAAGGAAAAGAGATGACAAAAAATACAGAAAATAAAGAAAAAAGGGATGCAAGGAAAGAAGGAAAGAAGGAAGGTAAGGGATTCTGAATAGTGCAAAAAAAAAAAGGAAAGGAAGAAAGAAAGGGAGAAAGGAATAAATGAAAGGGATTGCGAAAGAAAATGAGGAAGGAATGAATGAAAGGTATTCTGAAAAGAACAGAAAAAAGGAAGGAAGGAATGAAGGAAGGAAGGGAGGAAAGTATGAATGAAAGGGATTCTAAAAATCATAGAATATAGAAAAAAGTAAAAAAGGAATGAAGGAAAGAAGAAAGAAAATTTGTAAGATCATATATATATATATATATATATATATATATATATATATATATAATTATTTATTTAAAAATATAATTCCAACATGCTATATAAGAGTTCTCATGTTTCCAAACAAGACCCGAAAACTTCAATATAATTATTTGAATTAAATTGAATTAAAATAAGCTCTGGTCCATCTTCAAGTGAAATTTTTTTTGGAATAACTTATTTCTGAAATTTACGTGTTTTAATAGCATATTCATTATTGAAATCAAAATTTCCATGGTGACAGCCAGCGCGATTGTTCATATAGAAAGTAGCGCAGGGTGTTAATAATTTGTATCAGTATAGCGTTACATTCATAGATGTCAAGTCAGACCCTGTATATATATATATATATATATATATATATATATATATATGATTCAATAAAGCGCTCCTCGCTCACATATTCTGTGGTGGAACTCTACTGATTTCTCTGTAACCATAGGACTGTGCCCCCCTGGAGCCATGACTACTCTCACCAAGTCGCTCACTCTAGAGCATTAGAAGCTGGTTCAAGCAATGATATACAATCATATATATATATATATATCATATATATATAGAGGGCACAGTCCTGTGGTTACAGAGAACTCAGTAGAGTTCCACCACAGAATATGTGAGCGAGCAGCGCTTTATTGAGTCTGATTTGCAATCTCTTCGTCACCTATATATATATATATATATATATATATATATATAAGGCGTGAGTAAGTGATGGGGTTTGGGGTCGCATGATGAATAATTATATGAGAGATAACTGTGAATGACAATTTGTGGAGGAAGAAATATGAAATTAAGGCCTGAGTTATTTGGTTCTGGGTAAGAAGATTTGATGGCGAGATGATAGGGTAGAAGGCAAAAATGTAACAGAACATTATTTACCCCGCTCGCTAGTTTTGCCAATTCATCTCCTTATATATATGACTTTATTTTTTTTATTATTTCTTCTCTTTATCTTATGTGTGAGCTATCTAAGTCTCTCTCTCAACTAATCTATGACGTTTTAGATTGATTGATATATGTATATATGCATATATTATCTATCTATCTATATATATATATATATATATATATATATATATATATATATATATATATATATATATATATATATTCATATACATATATACATATATATATATATATATATATATATATACATACACACATAAATATATATATTATCTATATATATATATATATATTTGTTTTGTTTGTTTAATGGTATATCAACTACTTATGGGTTATTTAATGATGCTGAAATTTAATTTTCTTTGGAGCATTAGTAATTTCTTTTAAAAAAATGTATTTTTGGCAATTTTCCTTTTACAAAAATGTATTGCTGGCAATTTTTCTTTCATAAAAATGTATTGTTGGTAATTTTTTTACAAAGAAAATGCATTGCTGGCACCCTAATTATAAAAATGTATTTCTACACTTTCACAGTGTTTTGACCTTACTTTGTGGATTCATTATTTTTCCACTGGTGGGACCCCGAACAGGTGCTACCACCCCAGGTCAAAGTCAAACTGAGAACAACAGCAATGCTTCCACGTTTGTCAAAACCTTCCAATCAGAGTCCTTGCAAATGAATTTTATCATCATACCCATGATAAGATATATATATATATATATATATATATATATATATATTAGGTTGGTGCAAAAATAATGACGTAATAATGTTGTTTTTTGACATTAAAAAATACGTCAAAAAACGACATTATTACGTCATTATTTTTGCACCAACCTAATACATATATATACAGGGGAAAAAATCCATGTGTAAGTAATCCAAATAGATCCTATTAATACAAAAGATTATAACTGATCCACAAAAGAGAGATCAACATAATTTTTTATTATAGACATATAAGTGAATTACAATTAATGAGATCCAAACAATTCACCTCATACTGACGATCATTTCATCCATGGAAAAGTAGTCTTTCCTTGGACTTATCAATATAAGTATATTTACTGAATTAATTTTAAATTACTTTTAGTAAATATTTGTATTAATAAGTCTAGGGAGAAACTAGTTTCCCATACACAAAATGATCATCTGTATGAGGTAATTCTTTGGATCTCATTAATTATATATATATATATATATATATATATATATATATATATATATATATATATATATATATTTCTAAAGAATTAGGGTATTTATTTTTACTCCAACATTTTTATTACTACAAAATTTATTATAGTGGATATTCATATTCAAAATAGACAACACATTTTTGTTTTAAACAGAGAGTATTCCATATATAGATCTGCATATTCAAGAAATCTTAATTAAGAAAATGTGCTCTCCAGCAGGGATCAAACTTGCGTTTCTCTTCATTGAAAAAACAACCATGACTGCTCAACTATAAATACTCTCTTTTCCTTTTTTAAGGAAAACACATTCCCATGTTTAAATTATTTTCTTGAAAGCCTGTATTTGCTCAGTTTCATGTAAACAAAGCAATTATATATATATATATATATATATATATATATATATATATATATATATATATACATACAGATGCACACAGACAAAGATCTGCTGTAAAGTTCATAGGCTGATCAAGATATACCAGTTGGTACACACTTTCTTGTCTTTTAGTCTACAAACTGTTGTCTCTACTTACACTTATATCTCGGTCTGCCTATGAACTTTCTAGCTGACCCTCATACACAGATAATTACTAAGTAATATATATATATATATATATATATATATATATATATATATATTGGGATCAACTGCATGCAAATATTAAAGAAAGTTGGAAGCATACTGCTCCTCTCAATGATAGCCTTACCTGCCACTGTCTTTGTCACACACATCAAAGCAGGCATTGCTGTCTATCTACAGAAACATGTAACAATTGATCTTTGACCACTCAATCAAAATAACTCAACCACATGTTCCAAGTGTTTAAAAGTTACCAAAACACCTGCAATGTTCAGGAAAGACATGCATGTATATAGTAGTTGAGGTTCCATTTTTACTGAGCTGTGATGAGAGAGCACTGTAGATAGATAGATAGATAGATAGATAGATAGATAGATATAAAATTATTATTGAAATAATAGTAATAATGAAGAGTGTATTCATACAGTGTTGGGATATAGAGCAATAATAAGGCAGAATAAAATTGTAATAAAATAATAGTATTAATAAAGTGTGTATCAATTCAATATTTTGTGATGAAAAGCAACAATTACATGATAGATTGAGACTATGTAACGATGCTACCACACTTATCCTAGCATCTTTTCTACTTTTTAAAACAGTGTGCAATGTCCTATTTTCGGATCAGTATCAGCAATGTTGACTTGTGTGATGAAATAGGACCAAGGAATTATTCGATAGTCAAATATTTTGTCCAAGACAGAATTCAATCTGCTGAAATAGCTTGTAGTCGCAATGAGCCCACTTTCATCACAGGCCAAGATCCATAGATTTTTTTCCCAGTTTTTCTGTGTGACTCACCTTTTTATTCAGGTTGTTGATCACACATGCAAATTAGCGATAATTTTAAGAGCACTAGAGCTATGTATGCTCTTTACCTAGATTGCAAATCGCACACCTCTGAGCTGGCGGGTGAGACATCATGGCCTCTTAGCCGTGGGTAGGTTAGAATTCCTTGGTCCTTTTTCACCACATCTTGTTCTCCTTAATCTTGTCCACATGTTAAAACTTTAAGAGCAATTAGTAAAACAGAAAAATTATCAGGGGCTGACAGATATTGATGATATGATATTTTGCCAAAATGAACCATTCAAAAGATTTTGGTGATCTACTTTTATTTGTTTTTTTGTGTTTTGTTTTTTTACTGCTGTTCAATCAATCCAAGGCTCGGCACCCACTCAATGTAGAGGGTTACTGAATATATAGAATACCAAGGTCACACAATGCACATGCTCACTTAATGCTCACTGCTGACTGATTAATTCTTTACTTTAATTAGTTTGCAAGTTACCCTAAGGCTATATAAACAGATATTGAGATATTCCAAATGGCTGGATAATTTCCAAAGATATCTTGTCTGTATAAAATTAATATATATTTGCCACAAATGCAATGGTCACATAATTCACAAGCTCATTTAATGATTTTGTAACTCCACAGGAGAATTTCTACTCACACATGTTCAGTAAAGTTCATTCTAATCGGTTACCAAACTCTATCATGACATTCAAAACAGCTGGATACTTTCTGGACAGATCTTTCATACATTATCAATATTATCACTTTAATTGACATTATTATTTGGGACGGACAAAGTATTAATCATGAAGACACTTATCTTACCATCATTCCAGCAGTTTGTACATTGCATTTTCTTTTACTTTCTTTTCTGTTTTTTTTTTGCCACTGCAGTAGGGTGTAATATGGTTTATTTGCACTTCTTTACCCTCTTGAAATTCCATTTTGAATTTATTGGCTTCCTTTATTACTGAATAAAGTTTATTATTTCTTTCATGTTCTTTGACACAGATTATCACCCAGTCTTCTGCAGTTTCCAGATATCTTTGAATACTGATTGTTGTGGTTTTCTAAGACAGTTCTTGTTGAACTAATCCTCTGCCTCCTTCAGATCTGGACACATACAGACAATCAACTTCAGTTTTAGGATGATGTATATGGTGGCAAGTGAGAAGATTTCTCATTTTGACATCCATTTGCTTAACCATTTTGACATCCATTCACTTACTTCAGTATTGCTCTATATTTCTGAGATGAGGTATTATCTACACTATTTACATTATGCAGACTATTGTCCGCATCTTTGTTGCCATATTTATTACAACGTTTCAGCTATTGTACACTCCAGCCATGTGTCCTTGAGGTACAATGGATAAAGGCATTGGTTAGATCCAGTGAGACGGACCCAAAGAATGTGAGTTCAATACTCAGTTAAGGCAATGGAGAACTTGGAGAGGGGAATTAACAGGAGATAACTGATAATTGACATCCATTAAACATGGCAGGTGGAACTAGAACAGTCTACCCCAGTGAGCAAAATAAAGTGTTCAGTTTGACACTCCCTCCACCTGAAGAAGGCTGGAGCATACAACGGCTGAAATGTGATAAATATGGTAACAAAGATGAGGACAATAGTCTGCATGATGTAAATAGTATTCACTTATTTGTTTTGACATCCATTCAGTTATTATTATTATTATTATTACTTTATTCTAATATTATTCTACTTTTTTTCTTTTTATTTTAAGTATCTGATTTTTACATATGTTTGTTTAAGGTGGAATTTTCAGGTTTCATTCTAATTGTCATATACTTTGCAGAAAGCGTTTTTTTTATGTAAAATAGAACTAAAAACAAACAAAACAAAAAGAACAAACAAATTTCTCCCCCAACATTCCTCTTCCCTATTCCAGCCCTCCTCAAAAATCCTTTCCTGCCCAAAATTCCTCCATTTTAGCATCCTTTCTGCATGTCTGCACCTGCGTGTGTCAACAGAGAACCAGCAACTAATTTCTCCCAGAAACATCCTGAATATAGCTGAAAATTCTCAGCTGAAAATAGAACACATATCCTGAGGTGAGACATGTTTGCTTCCGTTTCAATGTTGCTGCTGGCTTCTATGATGAAAACCGGTACCCTGTGCTCTGTTTCCCAACAGAAGGTCTTTTATATTGATTAAAATCTAGGCAATCAGCTGTCACAGTTGGGTGTAAATTCTTCAACTCTTGTCATGTGACCTTTAATAGCTAAAAATGGAACAAATGGTATTGTCTTTAATTTTCACCAAAGGAAAAATCAAGGAGAAGGACGTTGCTCAAAAGTTGGTGCAGATCACTGTGATTTAAGAAGCGTGATTTCAGAAAATGAAGTTATATTGTTTTGTTTTTTGTTCTGTTTTTATTCAAACTAATAGAAAGGAAATATTTGTTAATGTCTCTTTGTTTATTTACTATTGTATTTTAAGCTTCAGATAATTGAGGTACTATTCACTTTGGTTATTATAATTTAATACAAATCTCTTTAGTTTTCTACCTCATATTGTTGGTCAGTTTTCTTGATGAACTGCTCTTGAACTGAACACACTCCAAATAAAGGTCTGTAATGTTATCAGTTCTACAGAAGGATGCTAAGGATATCATGGACCAAGCATGTGAGAAATGATGAGGTCTTAGAGAGGATACAAACAAGAAGGAGGCTTATACTTAACATCAGGAAGAAGCAGCTGAAGTTTCTGGGACACATAATGAGGAAGGAGGTCTTGGTGGATCTGATACTCATGGGTCAAATAGAGGGAAAGAGAGACAAGGGAAAACAATGTGTGACATACCTGACAAGCTTGAGCAAGTGGATGACAGAACATGGTCTGTAGGAGGAAGCAGAGGGAAGGAGCTTGCTAAAAGCTGCAAGGGATGGTGGAGAGCCATGATTGCCTATGACCTGAAAGGACATAGCACATAAAAAGACTGAAAGAATCCTGAACTTGCATATTGACCTTTCTCACTTTCCCATCATCATGACATGGTTTCTTTCTATCTTTTCTACAAATATTTATGGAAATTGTTCTGATAAAAACCTCCTTTGTGAATAGACTGCATGAATTTAAACATGCTACTAGGTTGGCAACTAGGTCTCACCATTTTATTGTTAAACTAGTTAGATGAAATTGTCAATTCTGTTCCAACAATTTTTTTTTTTTTTTTGCAGTTTACACCTTTGGAACTCTCTTCAGATTTCTTGCTTCCCTGATAACTACGGTCTTCAGAAATTTAAATACAGTGGTTAATTGCCATCTTCTGTCTTCCTGAGTCCTGTTCGTTTATTGTCTTTTCTTCTCATTAAAGTCTTTTCATTCTATTTCACTCTCTGTGACCTTTAGCATATTAGTGGCATTATCACCTTGCTTCAGGTGAAATTATTAAAAATAAAAAATTAGAATAAACTTTCTATCAAGGCTTGAACTCATATCTAATATTCAGGGAATTCATTTTCCATTTCTACATTTATTCAGTCATAAGAGATGAGGTTACACTCAAATTCAGCCATATTGCAAGTCTTCCTTTCCATTTCTTCATACCATATTCTTTGCATAGTACGAATTAGTAGTAATAGAAAGAATAGTCATAAGTTGGTTGGATTTTATATATAGTGTTTTTCCTTTTTCATCTTTTTATGTTGCTATTTATCACAATTTTCTAGACTGAATATCCTCTCTCTTTAAAGAAGTTGTTTCAACAAAATATGCACTTGCACTTATATCTTAGAACTCAACTCACATTGATGATTACTGAATCAAGCTTAACCATTGGATAATATTCCAATCTAGTCATTGTTTCTACTTACAAATTCTTCACACAATATTCTTTGCTTACTATTTAATAGTAGTAATAGAAGCAATAGTCAGTTTAATTTTGTAGTAAGTGTTTTACTTATCATTTTTGGCTGATATTTTCTTCATTTCCATGTTACTTTTTAACACAATTTTATAAGCTGAACACTTTCAGTGTTTAAGGGGCATAAAGTAATAATAAAAAAGTAACTACCAACATTAAGTAATAATAGATAATAATAAAGTAATAATAAATAATAATGAATAATAAGTAATAACTACCAACACAAAGTAATAATAAAGAAATAATTACCACCATAAAGTAATAATAAATAATAACAAAGTAATAATAAGTAATAATAAGTAATAACTACCAACACAAAGTAATAATAAAAAAAGTAATTACCAACATAAAGTAATAATAAATAATAATAAAATAATAATTTAAAACTACCAACATTTCATATGAAGGAATCTCATCTCATAAGGACGATATGGTTTGGTCTGATTTGTTTAACGGCATATCAATTCCACATTTAATGCTGAATTTTAATTTCCTTGGGAGCTTTGGTAATATTTTTTTTTCAAAAATGTATTGCCGATAATGGTTTTGACTATGAAAATGCATTGCTGGCATTCTTTTTTTTTTATTGGAATTGCACCAAGCAAATCAGTAATGCCACTAAAGCAAAAGGAGTTACAGGGTGTGGAAGAATTAGGAACAGAAACATTAATGAGCAGAGAGAGAATAGAGTAATTAGGGAGACAGTAGATAATGATTGACATTGCATTTAAATTTTTGCAGATGCTGGAAAGTATGGAGCTGGAAGGGAGTTCCACAAGCAAGGAGTGCGAGAAAAGAAATTGTTAGCATAGAACTTATGGCTACATCTAGTGAGCTCAACTGTAAATTGATGAGATCTTGACACCAGTCTAGTGCTGCGCTTAAATTCAAAAACTCTAGGTACCATAGCAAAGAGCTCATTCGAATAATTACCACGGAAGTATTTATAGAAAAGGCATAGAAAGGCAACCTTATGGTGATGGGAGAGTGACTGGAGCTGAGCTGTCAGATCAGGACTAATAATATTGCAGATTCTTCTTTGGATCTTATCAAGGAGCTCCAGGTAAATAGCAGGTGCACTGGAACATATGTAGCAGCAATATTCTAAGCATGGATGAATGGTAGACTTATATATATGTAAGATAGATTCTGGTGAAAAAAATTGTCTTGCCCGACATAGTGAAAAACCTCCCAATCAGAGGCCTTGCTGCTGGATAGAAATTATTATCATACCTAGGACAAATATATGGATGAGCCTCTGGCAAGACGAAAGTCAAATCTAGTTATTTTGCTATCCTTTCTTAGGTTAGTCAAATTTTTATTCTTGCTATGTATTGAAATTTTCTAGGGTGAATAATATCTGACCATTAATGTAACCAGCTTAAAACAATTTAATAAATTTTAGCTCACAATGAAAATTGAATTCTCATCTCATATCCTGAAAAATTCAAGGTAAGACAAAAGTCACAGCTATATTCATATTGCAAATCATTCTTTTTGGTTCTTCACTTAATTTTTGTTTACTACCTAATAGTAGTAGAAGAAATAATAGTTGGTTTCTGATATTAACTATTTCTTATAATTCAATTTTTGGCTAGCCTTTTCCTGATCTTCATGTTGCTTTTTATCATAAACAATTGTGTAAGCAAGAAGTAGCTTTGAACAAGACTTGACTTGTTCAAAGCTACGCATCCCATATCCCAGAATTTCATCTTATATGGATGTTGCTTTAAACAATTCAACCACAGATAACTATAATGAGGCATTGGTCAAATCTTCCTTTTGGTTCTCCACATAATTTTTGTTTCCTACCTAATAGTAGTAGAAGTAATAGTTTGTTATTTTTCTGTTTTTTAACTAGTTTTTTTTTTAGGTTGAATTCTTTCCAAGATATTTAAGCTTCATGAAGTAGGCATAAAGAATAAACTTCCAACAAAAACATCTCATATTCTGGGAACTCATATAGATAAGCCTATGGCCATACAAAGGTCAATTCTGTAGCCATATTTCAACATCTTCCTTCTGAATATTCACATATTCTTTGTTTAATACCTAATAGTATTAGTAGAAATAATAGTTTTAAGTTGGTTGGTTTCTAATATTAAAGGTTTTCATTAATAATTTTTGGTTGATTTTTTCTTCAATCTAGTGTTGCCCTTTATCAGTTTTCTTAATCAAATGCTTTGAAATTATTTAAATAACGTTGAATACTCACTCTGGCTTTTCATATAAGCAGCATGAAGCAAGAAGAAATTAACAGTTCCCAATGAACATTGAATTCTCATCTCATATCCCAAGAACTCATCCTATATAGATAATAATTTTTGGCTGGTCTTAGTGTTGCCTTTTATCAATTTTCTCAGTCAAATACTCTTAATTCCTATGCTATATGAATGTTTATTCCAATTCATTGTTTATTAGACCCTCCAACCCCCACCTTGCTTCTTCCAAGACCCATTTTTTCAAGACCCAAGAATAAGTGCAGCTTTCTAATGCAACTTCTTTTACTATATTTCTCTTTCTTCTTAGCTGTCTGTAATAATAGATCTATCTATCTATCTATCTATCTATCTATCTATCTATCTATCTATCTCTCTCTCTCTCTCTCTCTCTCTCTATATATATATATATATATATATATATATATATATATATATTAGTTCTTATTTTTAGTGTACACCATATTTTAGTAGACACTGAGCTTATATGGGAATCCATTAAAAATAACAATTAAGTAATAAAATCTGTCAGGTTACTAATTATTAAAAAATCCATTAATTCTTTAGAAACACATATATATATATATATATATATATATATATATATATATATATATATAGATAGATAGATAGATAGATAGATAGATAGATAGATAAACCTAGTGAGCCAGACAAACCTACCCAGGTTTCACCTAAGCAGATCGTCAGGGAAAGCCAGCAAACCTGACTCTCCTCTCCAATCTCCAACAAACCTGACTCTCCTCTCCAATCTCCAACAAACCTGACTCTCCTTTCCAATCTCCAACAAACCTGACTCTCCTCTCCAATCTCCAACAAACCTGACTCTCCTTTCCAATCTCCAACAAACCTGACTCTCCTCTCCAATCTCCAACAAACCTGACTCTCCTCTCCAATCTCCAACAAACCTGACTCTCCTTTCCAATCTCCAACAAACCTGACTCTCCACTCCAATCTCCAACAAACCTGACTCTCCTTTCCAATCTCCAACAAACCTGACTCTCCACTCCAATCTCCAATTTGAAGCTGTTATCTATTACACCACTTGCACATCCAAGCTTACAGCTGCTGGTATTCCCAAGCCATCATCCATCTACTGTCCAGACTCTATGTTGCTTAACTTTGCTGATTGTGCAAGAACCAGTGTTACAACATGATACATTCTATAAGTTTATATAATTAGGAAGATCTTCTCTGTTTGCCAAAGGATTTTGGTATGCACAAGAAGGAAGGTTTTAGCATAAAATAAAGTTTGATTTTCTTAAGGAAAGGCAGGGTTTCCCTCTTATCTTGTATATCTCTGAGATGAAACTGCTTTCTATCAATCATCTCAAAGAACCCTTTCTGCCTTGCATCTACATGCCTGATGCTAACCTCCAAGAGAGCAATTCTTTGTGCCTTCTTGGATTAACATTCTCTACTGACATGAAAATTATATTGAATCAATTGTTAGGTCTGCTGCTAGGAAAGTTCATTCCCTGTGTTGCGCTAGACAATTTTTCTTGCCAGAATTCATCTTATATATTTATAAGTCTACCATTCTTTGAATATTGCAGCCACATATTATCTGGTGCTCCTGCTATATATTTAGAGATTCATGATGAAATCCAAAGAAGAATCTGCAATTTTATTGGTCCTGACTTGGCATCTTGGTTTCAGTCTCTTTTCCATTGCCATAAAGTTACTTCCCTGTGCCTTTTCTCTAAACACTTTCATAGTAATTCTTCTGATGAACTTTTTTCTATGGTAACCTAGACTTAATGAATTTAAATGCAGTAGTAGTTTGGAAACAAAGTCTCGTCATTTTATAGCTGAATTGGCTAAATATAAATTCTAACTAACAAGTGCACCTCGGCATTGTGTAATGGCTGACAAGTTTGTCTCACTAAAAGAGTTATGACTAAATAGTGAGTTTGATCCTCACTGGGTGCCCCATACTTTCAACCTTGTGCCACATCTATGCTACGCTTAGAAAATCAATATAAATTCTATACTAAGAGTTTCTTTTCTTGCATTTCTCACTTCTGAAAATCCCTTCCAGTTTCTTGCTCCCCTGCCAACTTTGATCTTCAAAAATTGAAATTCAATGTCAACTATCTTATCTACTGTCTTCTTCTTTATCCCTCTTCTTCTATCATTCCCGCTCTTTAATAATGCTTTTCTTTTACTTTTCTTTCACACTCAGTAACCCCTTGTGTCTTCATTGCTTTCTTGCCTTGCTTGGGGTGAAATGATTAAAAATAAATAAATAAATATTGATTTATTTACACTATTTATATTGTTCAGATTGTTGTCCTCATCTTTATTGATATATATTCATGACATTTTGGCCATTATATGCTCAGAACTTCTTCTGGTGATATACATTGGAATTTCGAATTGAACCCTTCATTTAGTCCACTGAGGTAGATTGTTCTAGTTCCATGTGCCAAGCCTTTTCTGGATATCTCTTTATTATTTCCGTTTTACTTTTTTTTTTCTTAGTAACTCAACTCTCCAAGTTATTGTTCACCTCTGCATTGGCCAGTGGATAAAAGTATTGGCTGAATCTAGTGACTTGACCCAAAGAGTTGTGAGTTCAATACCAAAAATTCCAGCTTTGTCTTTCTGATTATTATTAGCAGTTTCTTTGAAGTTCTATTTTAAATAAAACTTCTTCACTTTTTACACATACTCTGTTCATGGTATCTGTCTATATTTATTAGATGTATTGTAACTATTTACACTATTTACATTGTTCGAACTGTTGTCCTCATCTTTATTGCCAAATTCACCTTCAACATCTGTCTATATTTCTGAGATGATGCATTGTAATTATTTGCATGACGAAAACTTAGGAATCAGTGCATGTGCTTGGCCACAAAACCTCCTGAGCTGACCAAGCATAGAAATAAATACAATATGGGAACCAGTAATACGGAGTGCTAGAGAAAAACAATGATAACAACAAAATTGCAATATGAGCTCTGGTAAAAATGGCTACTGATATATTAGGTTTATAAGCCCCTAAAATTCATAGACTGATTTCCTCAATGTGGATAAAAGTGTTGGTTGAATCCAGTGACTTGATCCAAACAGTTGTGTGTTCAATACCTGGCTACAGAAGAAGTGAACAAAAACTTGAAAAGTTGATTGATACTGAGACATCCGGAATGGGCATGGCATGTGGAACTAGAATAATCTACCCCAGTGGACTAAATAAAGGGTTCAGTTTGAAATTCCAATATATGTCACCTGAAGAAGGCCACAGCGTACAATTGTTGAAACATCATAAATATGACAATAAAGATTAGAGCAATAATCTGAGCAGACAGAAATATGAATTTATCCTCAATAGTAACAGTTATCTTTGCAACCTTTTGGTGTAAGACTAAAATTTCCCTTTTACTGTTAAAGTCTAGAAAAAAAATTTGTAAACTTTGAAAATTAATTTCACAGAATAAAAATAGTATATTGACTTTTAAAAGTAGTTCTTCTATGTGAAAAGTCTATTTTTTCTATACTAATTGCTCATGTCACTGACAATAATATTTGGATAATGACAATAACTTGGGTGACAACAGAGACTGTAAAATAGACATTTGTTTGTTATACATTTCATTTGTTTTATCTTCCCATAAGAAATGATGTTGATTTAATTATTCCTCATCTGTGCAAAGGAATTAATATACATTGTCATTATAACCAGTCTTGAAGTCATATCCAACATAGAAACTTACTGTAAAATGTACAAATTGTTATGATTGGGCATTGGTTTCCTTTTTCCAAGTGATTACAAATATTTCCATTTAAATTGCTGAGATGAGGAATTATTTACATGTATACTAGTGTTCTCATCTATGTGGTTATGATGACAACATTTTGGTTGCATTGGCCTCCAGACTTCATCAGATGTTTGGTAACCTTCAGAAAATTTTGAACCAAATCCGATTGTTCACATTGCATTGACGATGTCTGGGGATATCTTATCAACTTCTTATTTAATAATCTCCAGTTATTGCTCAACCCATCTTGCACTGAGTCCAAGTACACACTGCGATACCCAGGGATTTGAACTCACAATTACTATATCACCAAATCCAGGAACCAACCATGTTACTAGAATAATAACCTAGTGGATTAAAAAAGGCTATTATCCTGTAACATGGCTTTTATCTGCCTTTTCTATAAATATTTTCATGGCAGTTGTTATATTCTGTTTCCCTCTGTTCCTCTAGCCTTCAATATGTCCTGTGAGTCCTCTAATTCTCTAATCCTTCTTTCTTCATCCCAGAAATTTCAACTCTTGGATTTCTGTGATGAGGAGTTATTTAATTATTTACACTATTTATATTCAAACTATTGTCGTCATCTTTGTTGTTGTTATCCCAACATTTTGGCAGTTGAGCCCTCCGGCCTTTATCAGGTGTATATTGATCTGAGTTAACTTACAGGGAATTCTGAACTGAATACTTTATTTAATCAACAGGAGTAAACTGTTCTCGTTCCACTACCCATTTCTAGGGATATTGTCTAATTCTTATTTTTTAGTACTGCTCAATTGTTGCTCACCCATTATTCTGGAGTCCTACTATACACTGCCTAACCCAGGGATTGAACTCACAGTTACTGTGTTACCAAATCAATGAACCAATGATTTAATCCACTAGGCTATTGTCTGAGAAAGATGGCACTCACCAACCATGTTTGATTTCTCAGTCAGGTGACTTCTTTAAAATATTGACAAGAGGAAACAAAACCAATATGCTGCATCATTGGAAGCTGCCTGGAGACCCTAACCACAAGTTGACACAAACCTTTTGAATGAAATTGGATAGAGGAAACTCTTTGGAAGCCATTGAGGGTTGTGTAATTAATGACTCAATAGAAGCTATTTGCCTTTAATGGGCAATCTATTTTTTTTAAGCATTTCACCGCAAGCAAGTTGGGAGAGCCACTAGCACGCAAGAGGTAACAGAGAGTGAAAGCGAAGGAAAAAGACTGAATATAGAGGGGGGATAGGAAAGGATAAAAGAAGAACAGGGATCATGGCAACAAAAGATAACGATTGATGTTGTATTTAAATTTTTGAACATTGTAGTTATCAGGAAAGCAAGTAAGAGGAAGGGAGTTGCACTGTCGGGAAGCGCAAGAAAAGAAACTGCTAGAGTAGAAGTAGTGGTTGCATTTAAGCATTTCAACAGTAAAAGGGTGGGACCTAGATGCCAATCTAGTAGCACGCTTAAATTCATGTAGTCAGGGCATCAGGGAAGACAGCTCATCAGAACAGTTGCCATGAAAATATTTGTAGAAAAGACAGAGGGAAGCCACATCACATCTGTGAGAAAGTGACTGAAGTCAAAATGTCAAGTCAGAACCGATTACATTGCTGATCCATCTTTGGATTTTGTTGAGAACCTCGATATCAATATATGGTGCATCAGATCAGATATGGCAACAATATTCAATGCATAGATGAATGGTAGATTTGTAAATGAGTCAGATGGACTCTGACGAGAAAAACCTTCTGGCATGACACAGTTAATTGACTTTCCTTGCACAAGATGCAGCTGTTGATTCAATGTAGTTCTTTCACCACAGGTCACTGGAAAACGTGAAGTTTAGTAGGTGCAGTAAGACACTCACAGAGTCAAGCATCAACAAACACGCCCCCCCCCCCCACAATAACTTGGCCACTCACAGGCCTGTGTCCACCTAAAAACTTACAATGTAAAATTTATAATAAAAAGAAATGTCATGCAAATTTGGAATGTGCCATAAGCAGAAAAGGGCAATATTATTAGCAATTGTGAGTTCAAACCCTGATCTGGTAGTACAGACTCAGTTTTTGAAGGTAGCAGGACTAGCAATAAATAAACTGTGTAAAAAAAGAATATAGACAATGGAATGAAAGCAATCAATCCCAAAGATTAAATAAAAGGTTTTAAATTCCCTCAAGATTATCTTGGCCAGTAGACCTCTGAAGAAAGCCAGAAGGTACAATGACTGAAATGTTATGTTAATAACAACAAAAACAAAGGCATTAGTCTGACTGTAAATAAAATAAAAATCGTTACATCAGTCAGTTGTTTTTGTTTAGCAGCATATTTATATTCTGAGGGTTATTTAATGCTGAAATCTAAATAATTTGTATGCAATTTTATTTTTTTGTAGATAATAATGGTTTTAGTGATACAATTCTTAATAATTAACCCATAGCTGGGGGAGAAAAAGTGGATTCATACCTTTCCCAAGGGTATTTGTGCAGAAGTGCATATAATGAACCCAACTGGAATTGGAACTCAGCTCTATGGCTAAAAATTCCAATGCATTATCCATTATACCAGCCACATGATACAGCACCTGGTATTCTCAAGCAGTCACCCATCTAGGTACTGACCAGGCTTGATGTTGCTTAACTTTGGTGATTGTGCAAGAACCAGTGTTTCGACATGATATAGCCTTCTCTGCTCCATCAATCAGAGTAGATATGTTTCTTATCATTCAGTTCATACTCCACCTCAGTCTTTTGAACAGAAGTAGAGGTTTTTCTTTTTTGTTTCCTGTTTAGGATTGGGTTTCTGGTTCCTTCTATAGTCTGCTTCAGGTCTGTTCTTTCCTACACTAATATAAGTCCACACAGTAGCCGTCTACCTTAAGTGGCTCATGGGCCTTGCATTGGGTGAACATTAGTAAAAAAAGATATGTATTCAATGATATATTTTGGTTAACAAGTATCTATTCTGGCTTACTGATGAATCCGATGTATCAGCTGACAAGTGTTGGAATGTGAGTCAAGCAAGACATGTAAAAAGCAAGAAAAATGGATGTTGCAGAATGCGTAGCTTGGCCAAGAATGTCAAACTACTGGTCTCAACTCTGATAACCTGAACTGAGTTTGGGTGGTAGGAACCCTATGGACGTGGAATTCTGACAATGATAGGTTGTCTTTAAGTTTTAATATAAGACCAAAAATTGTTGGAATCGTTTCCTTATAGATAAGTGTGTAAACCTCTCTCTTGAGTGGTTTGTATCATATCTATTTATCATCTCAAAGTTATGGCTCTGTTTTTGGACAGATTGCACTCAGGGGTGACTCTGTCAAAGGACAGAGTTGCAACTGAGGAAAATTATACTGAGATTTACCCAGCCCTGTGGAACAGCTGCCTGAGGCTGCGCTCTCGAATTGCACCAGAGAGAGGGATTGGTGCTTGCACCAAGGTCAGTGCAACCAACAGTTGCAGGGGCTACAGGCAATTTTTGTTCCTGGCCTGGGTGTACACGCTTGGGTCCCCACCTTAAAAACTGATGTGTCACAACTCGTTTTAGTGGGGAGTCAAAGTAAATATGTAGATGAGGTTGTTGTTTTGTGGTTTCAGTTTCTTGATATCACTTTCTTTTTAAACTTTTTATTGTTACAGAGTGCATAGGCTAACCCAAAATGGCAAACCCTACCATACTGGTCAGAAATGTGATGACCTGATCTGAGTGGAGGTGTTTTGAATCTCATCGGCATGAAATCCTGACAGTGATTTATTATCTTTAACTTTTAAGATTAGAGCAAAATGACATAAATACAGTTAGACATCTGTAATACTTAAAAAATTCAAAAGCTCATCCAGCATGTAGCAATGAGATTTTGGCTAACCAGTTAACATAAGTCCCTTACCTCCCTAGAAACAATTCTATGACTATTATCACTCAATAAAACAAAGCAAGTAAAAAGAAAAATGTCCATCATTAATGTGGACTATAATATAATCAGGGCTAGATTTAGGCTTTATGAAGCCCTTGGGCTAATAGAACATGGGGGTCCCTTTATTACGTATATTTACTCTCTGTATCTATAGAAAACAATATTTTTTTAAATGTAGGTACATAAAAAATATGTATATAAAAAAGTGCAGCAAAATCTAAAATGGGCCCCATCAAGCAGTCACTATCAAATTTAAAAGAGCCACTCCAACAAGAGGGGGGCCAAATACTCTAAAATATTTCAAATTAGTTCAAAGTAGCCCCATTAAATCTGAAAATAAACAAACAACCTCTAGTCTTATATCTTCATGTTTGTTTTTTTTGGTTTTATCCTAGGATAGAGGGCTCAGCCGTCCATATGTAAATCAACCACTGGGTGTAGTGCAGTGGTCTTGGGGATTGAACCTAAAGATGGAACGAAATGTAACTCTAAACCAGAAAATAACATTAATTTATGATTATTTGTCATCTCAGAGCACAAGACAAATATCTTCAGAAAGAGTTTGATAAACATTCTCTCCTAGACTTTTGACCAATAATTGTCAAGTATAAAATTTATGTTCCCACCCCACAACTCTTTTGATTATATCTAATTAATTATCTAATTAGCAACATCGTTCCAGCTGATAGCAGAACATATAAAAAACAACTTACGCTATCTTCATTTTTCCCTAAATTTCTTTCTTTTTTTTGTTTTTTTAAAAACCTTTTCCTGGTTCTCTCTTTTGATTTTATCAGTTTTTAAGAATGTTGGATTTTACAAGTATGCTTGTTACTAATGCAGATATTGGGTGTGGTAAAAAAAAAACAGTTTCATATAACTGCTTGTCTCCCCCATCACTTCTAAAAGTTCCACATGACTGGTCACAACATCTGAAATCTGCTATGTTATGACTCTTAACAGCTGCAGGCATCTTACACCCAAGAGACATACACACCTATCATCGCTTTTCTTAACTATACATCTCTCTAGGTTTATGTGCTTTCCTCATTTCTCTCTCTTTTGTTCTACTTTCTCCCTCCTTTCTCTCTCTGGGAATAAGAGTTTCCTTCTCTCTTTCTTCTTCTTTCTCCCTCCTTTTTCTCTCCTCCTTTCCCTCTCGTTTCTGTGAATAAATGTCTGTATTTTTTCTTTCTCTGTCCTTTCTCTCTCTGTGAATAAGTGTCTCTTCATTTTTTGTTCTTTCTTTCTCTCTTTCTTTCTTTCTTTCTTTCTTTCTTTCTTGTTTCTTTTTCTCCTTCTTGCTTTTCCCTTTTTCTCTCTCTTTCTATCTCCCTCTTTCTGTGAATAGGTGTCTTTTTTCTTCTTTCTCTATTCTTTATCTTTCTGTAAATAAGTATATCCACTCCTTTTTCAATCCTTCTTTTGCTATTCTTTCTCTCTCTGTGAATGTCACCTTCTTCTTTTTTCTCTCTCCTCCTTTCTTTCTTAGTAAATGTTTCTCTTCTTTCTTTCTTTCTTTCTTTTCTTTCTTTCTTTCTTTCTTTTTTTCTTTCTTTCTTTCTTTCTTTCTTTCTTCCCCCTCTCTCCCTATGTATAAGTGTCTCCATTATTTCTTCTTCTTTTTCTATCCTTCTTTCTCTCCCTGTTAATAAACATCTCCTTTCTTCTTTCTCTCTCCTTTTTCTTCTCTTCTTTCTATCTATTAGGTTGGTGCAAAAATAATGACGTAATAATGTCGTTTTTTACGTTAAAAAATACGTCAAAAAACGACATTATTACGTCATTATTTTTGCACCAACCTAATATCTCTGTGAATAAATCTCAAATTGACGATCATTTATCTCCAACTGTCCAATCTCCTCTTTTCTCAACTGTCTCTCTCTGCTCATACCATCCCTCACTTCTCCCCCCTCTCCCTCTCTTTCATTTCTTTTTCTCTCTTCTTCTTTCTCTGCACATGAATGTCTGAAATTATCTCTAACTCACTTTACTACTTTTTTCTCAACTCTATCTATGATCTTATCATTCCTCTCTCTCTCTCTCTCTCATTCTTCCTCTTCTCTCTTCTTCTTCTTCCTCTTCTCTCTCTCCTTCTTCCTCTTCTCTCTTCTTCTCCCTCCTCTCTCTCTCCTTCTTATTTCTTCCTCTGTACATAAATGTCTTAATTTGATCATATCTAGTACTTCATTTTTGAGATGAGTAAATGTCAATATACTTTTATTGAGTTGGTGCAAAAATAATGACGTAATAATGTCGTAATTATTACATCATTATTTTTGCACCAACCTAATAGTATTTCAAACTAGTACTTTCGTCTTGGTAAGTATAGAGGTTGCTATAGACATGTTTCAACCAAGTACTCTCCTCATAACGGTAATACAAGTATAACCAACTTTTATATCCACTATGCCACAGTTGATCTCAGATATCTCTCTCTCTCTCACTGTTCTGTATGTTCATCTCTTTCTCTCTTTCCAAGTACAAATCTTCTTTCATTTTATAATATCTATAACCTACCTCAACTCGCTTTTTCTCTCTTTGTACTTTTATTATCCATTTCTTTTTTCTCTCCCGCTCACTCTTTATATATATATATATATATAATATATATATATATATATATATATATATATATATATATATATATGTATTCAGTTGTATGGATATGAGAGCATGACCTTGGGTTATATCCATACAACTGCATATGTTAGCTCTATCATTGATATTGAGCACTTTGCACTAAGTGTTACACATATAAAATAATATATATATATATATATATATATATATATATATATATATATATATATATATATATATATATATACTGTCATCCATATACAGACTGTTTTGCTGTATCACAACTCTTCAGCATGGCTAGATGTTCGATTGCTTCAAGCCGGGATTGAAACAGGCAGAGATAGAGATTCTTCCCCCAGGCTATCATTGTGCAACAGAGAGAAAGGGAAATTTTAATGTTTTGTATGCAAAATACATTAGTGGCCCAGAGAGCTCAATTCAATTCAGTTGAAGAGCAATATGTTAATAGTGGTATGAGTCATCGTTTTTAAAATCACTCTTTTCTCAAGTATGCTCAACCTAATTTCCCGGGCGCATATATATATATATATATATATATATATATATATATATATATATATATATATATATATTTATTTATTTATTTTTTTTTTGGCAGCAAGTATTCATCCAAGCAAGTTTCAATAAAAAGAACATGCAAGGTATATTTGCTTAATATTTTATTATACTTTTCAAACTTTTGGATAAAATGTTGAGTATATTGTTCTAAGTTGTGCATAAATTGTCCAAAGTTCATATTTTGTTATTTTTGTTTGAGTACTGTGGTATCTCTGTCATAGTTTTAACTTAATTTTTGTATCTTGGTATTCATTGGGATGCTGGACATTTGAAATGGTCTAACATGGCATCATGGGTAACTTCCATTCGGAATGAGGCAGTATAAAAAGAAAGCAATTTTATTTATTTAATTTTTAAATATCTCATTTAAAGTGGGCTGTTTATTTTGTATAATAATAACTTCTAGAGTTTTGAGTCTTTCCTTGCAAGCGGTTCTATAGAATATTTTGGTGTTGTCAACTAAAATTTGTCTTATGTTGATAGTTATATTTTGGTTGTTCATGATGTGTCGGTCGATGTGTACATAGATGGCATCAAGTTTCAACAGGTGACAGGTTAATCTGCATGAGAGGGTGGTGTGTGCATGCCCAATGTAAGTATTTAACATTGTTTTGTGATTATTACTGTTGAAGATGCAGTCTCCTAAGGGGCAGGGTTCTTAACATCTTATCTGAAAGTTGAAAAAGTATAATAAAAAATGAAACAGACATACCTTGTTGGTTCTTTTTAATCAAACTTGTTTGTATATATATATATATATATATATATATATATATATATATATATATATATATATATATATATATATACAGATATAGATACAGACAGTGTAACTACACAGTGCTCTATATATAAGCTACTGGGAGGATTAAGGGAAGTTTTGGGGAAGGCAGAAACCAGACCTTTCTAGTTCTTTTGTTAAGGTGTAATGATTTGTGTTATTTATAATTATAACTTTTTTATTACCAATTTCATATATATACATATATATATATATACATATATATATATATATATATATATATATATATATATATATATATATATATATAATAATAATAATAATAATAATAATGATAATAATAATAATGATAATAATAATAATCTTATAAATATAAGTAAGTATACTTGTCCAGACAAACCTTAGGTGTATTGGCTTGTAAATGAACAAACCAATACCTAAGGAATAAAAAAAAAAGGAAAGACGAAGAACACGTAATTTTGGTGAAAATAATTGGCCAGAATCCAAGCTCAAAGTCCAAAGAAAAAAAAAACCTCCGACATGAGTAAAATAAAAATAACTAAGCAAAGTGCTCAATCCACTAAGTAGAGCAAATCTAACTATGAACCTAAAGAGCCAGGCAAACCTACCTAGGTTTCACCTACGCGTTTCGTCAGGGCTAGCGTACTCTGACAATCCACGTAGGTAAAACCTAGGTAGGTTTGCCTAGCTCTTTAGGTTAGTTATATATATATATATATAAAATAGGTAATAAGAAGGTAATAATTATAAATTTACTGTTTTTTTCTTTTATAGAGGGTTATATAAAAAATTTTCAAATTAAACTAAATGTTGTGTATTCTCTAATCAAAATTTAAATAACAAATTCAAAGGTATGTGGATTTCAGGAATGATTTTACAGGTTTTCACAAATCTTCAATGTGAATATGCTGTGTTCAACTATGACATGGGAATTTTCTTTGCCCCAAATGCGAACATTATTCTTGTTGATTTTGCCGTCATATGAAATATGGCCTCATCACTAAAAACAAGATGCTCTTCAAACTTTTGTTCAAGTTTTTCTTGCATATCGGCAAAGAATTGATTGCACTTTTGCTTGTCATTTGATGTCAAAGTATGGATAAGTTGCAGCTAGTAGGGTGTCATTAGCAAACCTGTTTTTGCACTATGACAGCCTGTTGTTGGATGAATATGGACTTCTAGATATGCTCTTCTTATGGACTTCCTGGGTCTTCACAAAAATGTTTTCCCAGACCCACTCGACCATCTCATCTGATACTAGTGGCTGTCCAGAACCTTTTGCCCTCCACAGACAGTCTTCTTTTCTGAACCTTTTGTGCCATTTTTTAATCTGCATTGCATTTGGTGCAGTTTTAGTGAATTCTATCCCAAATGCATGCTGCACAGTCTTGTTTGACTGTGTTTGAGAATACATTAACACACAGCATACCTTTTATTTTCAAGTGAATGACATTTCTGTACACTTACTATATCTGGTCTGGAACTTGACAGATTTCACTTTAGAGTTCAAAAACATCTACTCAGCCTAGCGGGTAATGAATTTTTTTCCCCCTTTACAACCCTTTCCTACAGAGAAAACATTGAAAATATCTTGCTATTATATCACTATTTCCATGGCAAGTGATTTGGTAAACTATATGTCCAGACCTTCACAGCTAAAACCTGTCATGTCATATGCACTGAGATAAATATATCATCCCTATTCCCTTCATATTCCATTTGTAAGAAAACATTTAAACAGCTGCTCTGCAAGAACTGCTACTTTGTGGAACAGACTCCTAGCAGGATATAGCACAATCTCTTCAAGTCTAGGCTCAACAATTATCTTTCTTACATATCCTCATAATTTGTACTTCTTGCCTCTTCCCCTTGTGTTCATGAGTCAACCTCATTCAGTAACCCTCCACCTTGAGTGGCTCTTGGAACTTATATTGTGTGATCAATTAGTAAAAAAAAATATCTGTTTATCTCAGCTTAAACATATCTCTCCTCTGTTTCTCTAATGTTATTTTCTTGTTTTATAATGACTGGCTTTGGTCATTGGAACTGGTTTACAAGATCCATTTCAATATGAAAGTTCACAAAATTTTGCATATTTATTTCTCTGCTCTTTGATTCTGGATTGTACATATACTACTTTCTTAAATCATCAAATCTAAATTGTTTGCACAATATCCAGTGTGTTGCTGTTCCTGCCCAGTCATGTCTATCTATCTCAGCATTTTCATATCCATCTCATTATTTTCATATTTACCTCAGTATTTTAATATCTATCTATCTATCTATCTATCTATCTATCTATCTATCTATTTATCTATCTATCTATCTCATATGTATTTCATTCTCTCTCCCTATATATCTATCTACAGGCTGTGTTGGATAAATAGTTGTCTAAATTACGCAAAAATGAAAATAACACTGACATCTCATTTTAACATATATATTCACCAAAATTACACAAAAATATCTTGAAATACTAAAGAGTAAATTTATTCAATAAAATCATCATTGGCTTTGATCATGGCATCCAGAAAAGTTTGGAATCGCCTCAATTCTTCTGGACTGTCTCCTTGTTTAAGATGGTGAATGCTGCCATAATCCTTGTCTTCAGTTCATCTTTTCTGTTACAAGGAGTTTTGTTGGTCTCTCATTCAACTGTGCCCCACACATAATAATCAAGGGGGTTGCAGTCTGGGGAGTTAGATGGTCAGATGTAAGGGGTGATGTGTCTGCAGAAATTGTCCGACAGCCATGACTAGGTTTTCCTGTTTGTGTGGCATGGTGCAGAGTGCTGTTGCCAGACATAGGGTCTTCCAGCAGCCACCCTCTTGACTCAGGGCAGGGCTACCTTACCTCCTCAAAGGACTTCATGTAGGCCTCTGTGTTGAGTTTAAGGCCCTCACCAACAAATTTGTGAGTTCTTTTCTTATCAGAATGATCAGAGTGAGTTTTCTAAGTTGACAATTCATCCATCGTGCCCTGTATCTATCTCAATTTTCTCATATCTGTCTGTCTGTCTGTCTGTCTGTCTGTCTCTCTCTCTCTCTATATATATATATATATATATATATATATATATATATATATCTTCAAGCAGTTTCTCAGATCAATCCTTAAAAATGATGTCGAGCGAATGAAGTCTATAAGTCTTAGAGACAACCATCCTTCTTTAAACCTCATGGAATAGTACTGCAGACAAAGACTTTTACCAAATAATAGAAACCATATCATTTAAAGCCTTTCAACAACAACTAAAATGGTTATTGTTGTAATGGAATGTCCCACACTCCCTATCGACTATGTGGACTGACTATATCAATAGATATATATAATGAGTACAGGATATACCTGGGGGCTTGCTTCAGAAATTACTAGCCTGCCACCCTATTCTCTGTCTTTCAGTAGTGTATTCTCTTTTACAATAAACCTCTCTTCTTTCATCTACACGCGTGTTGCTGTTCCTTCACTCAAATACTGCCTTTGTTTGTAACCTTCTTTAAGGATACAATATACATCACATATAACTGAAGAGAAAATAATATAATCAAGCCATTGAAATTCCACAACACTTCAAACAAAGGTTTACAGTTAAGGTTGAGTCATAAAGGTTAAGAAGGAAACCCCCATGAATAGCAGAAAGAGGGGGTAATAGCTACTGGACTTGAGAAACCTATTTTCCTGAATTTTTTTTTAAGAGAAAGATTTTATAAATTGCCACTAAATGTAGTACTGGCTGCTCAGTCATTGAATGCCAAATGTTTCCTTATAAGGAAATGGCCAATATTATCATTATTATCACTATTGTCCTCTATTTATACATTTTACATCTATTTATCTGCTTCAGTTTATTCATATCTATCTATCTATCTTAATATTTTCATATATGTCTGTCTGTCTGTCAGTTTGTCTATCTGTCAATCTATCTATATAAGTATTTTCATATCTATCTCATTATTTTCTTATGTTTATTTATCAAAATATTTCATATTATTTTATTATTGTCCTATCTTTATATTTCATTAATTTCCTGTTTATCTATCTATCTATCTATCTATCTATCTATCTATCTATCTCTCTACCTATCTCTCTACCTATCTCTGTATTTTCATATCTGTCTCTCTCTATCTTTCTCTATTCATATCTATCTTTCTCTTTTCCTATATATCTCGGTTTTTTCATATCTTTGTATCTACCAATTTTCTCTTCCATCTGTTTTTCACAGTATTTTCCTCACTATCTATCTATCTATCTATCTATCTATCTATCTATATGTGCTAGTCTGTTCATATCTATCTATCTATCTATCTATCTATCTATCTATATGTGCTAGTCTGTTCATATCTATCTATCTATCTATCTATCTATCTATCTATCTATCTATCTATCTATCTATCTATCAAATCCTTCCAACTTATGATATATAAATATATCATTTATCAATGGCATTAGCAAACAAACTGCTACCACCTCTTCTTTTAGCAAAACGCTCCTCCAGAATATCTTTCTGCCCCATTGTTTCCTGACATATGCAGTTCTAATTCTCCCCAAATTTGATATTTCCTCTTACCATTTCACATCTGTGCCTCCCTGAAGCTATTATCAACTACAAGCTTTAAATACCTTTCAGCTTTACATATGTCATAATGAGTTGTGCATCTGGAGCCCCTGGGTGGTGTGGCATGGTTCAAAAACCAAGAAGATAGTATTCTGTAACCTTAATGTCACATTCATCATAAACTCCACAAAACTAATTTCACAAATACAGTAAAACGCCGATTTAACAGACTAATGTAACCAATGTAGACATTTTTTTTGTTACTTACTTTAATGTAAAAATAAAAAAAAATCTTTAATACAATATACATTTTTCTTTTCTTTAAGAGCCATGTCGTTTCAGGAGATGTACAGGTGGTGCAATGGTTAGCATCTCGGAATGAGAAATCGACAAGCTGAGTTCAAATTCCAGTTGAGTTAGTTATATCCACTTTTGTGCAAAATACTTTTGGGAAATGTATGAATCCATCTCTTCACCCCCCAGTTATTAGTTAAGGACAGACTGGGCTCTTTTGACTTGGCTGGCAACCAATCTAAGAGAAGGAAAAGTCTGAATTCCGAAACCGAAGTAAACAGAGCTTGTTAGCATGGAAAGAATGATTATCTAAGCTAAATAAAATCCAGACAGAAAAACTAACCTTTCTTCAGAGTACAGATGTTGGTCATGGAGCCAATCACACCCACCCACAGGATGAATTCAATTACAGAAACATTACCAAGAGACCTTCTGTATGGCAAAGCACCATGCAGATACTGTGTCCCTTCAGGGGATCATCACTCTCCACAATTTCTTTTATTTTTCATCTGAGAATTACCAAACATTCTTGAGAAAGATTATGGCATGGTTTCTCTTTTCGTTCTCAATGGTGTGAAATTTTCTTTTCTAAGAATTTACTATTTCTAAGACTGGTTGCTGCCTATGCAAGCAAGTCCAGTCGATTCTGCTATAAGGTTGAGTCATAAGTAATTTGAGTTTTAGGAACTAATTGTAATGACAAATGTATCACCCTAAATATCAATCATACATGGCAATTAAGAATGAATTTGAAGTGTCTTAAATACCTTAGTTCTTACATAAAAGTGGTGGCTGAAAGCTTTTATAACCTTTATAATAATTAGAGTTGGCTGAAAATATTTTATAATTTTTAAGTTAATTGGGGTGGCTAAAACTATTTTATAATAATTTGAGTTGGCTGAAACATTTTTATAATTTTTAAGATAATTAGAGTTTTTAAGACATTTTTATGTTTAACATTCTTTTTATAGATGCAAATATTTAAGTAAATGCTCTGTTTATAATAAACGGTATTAAATAACATTTACCGGCCTGAATGTCCGAGAAATCTTCATAGAAAATATACGTTCTCGAACCTGTATCCTATACGGAATCGTCATATAGCCTGACGTGCTTTTACCGATTTCTCCACAGAGGATCGATCGGTTAGCAAGGCCGAATTTACTGCTTTTAAACTTCAATCATCCATGCATCTCTCACGTACATTCATATCTGCTCATGGCGTATCAAATGTAAACAAATGACGTCACACATTATGAAATGGACAAAGTCCGACAATTATTTTAAGACATTTTATGTTTATACATTCTTTTTATAGATACAAATATTCAAGTAAATGATCTGTTTATAATAAACAGTATTAACAACATTTACCGGCCTGAATGTCCAAGAAATTATCACAGAAAATATTCGTCCTCCGACAGGATTTGAACCTGTATCCTATATGGAACCGTCGTATAGCCCGACATGCTTTTACTGATTTCGCCACAGAGGATCAATCGGTTAGCGATATAATTGTCGGACTTTGTCCATCTCATAATGTGTGATGTCATTTGTTTACATTTGATACATGAGAGATTCATGGATGATTGAAGTTTAAAAGCAGTAAATTCGGCCTTGCTAACCGATCGATCCTCTGTGGAGAAATCGGTAAAAGCACGTCAGGCTATATGACGTTTCCATATAGGATACAGGTTCGAATCAAATTATCATAAAAATTATAAAATAGTTTTAGCCACCCCAATTAACTTAAAAATTATAAAAATGTTTCCGCCAAATTATTTTTTATGAAGATTTTTCGAACATTCAGGCCGGTAAATATTATTTAATACTGTTTATTATAAACAGAGTATTTACTTAAATATTTATATCTATAAAAAGAATGTTAAACATAAAAATGTCTTAAAATAATTGTCAGACTTTGTCCATTTCATAATAATTAGAGTTGGCTAAAACTATTTTATAATTTTTATAATAATTAGAGTCGGCTGAAACATTTTCAAATTCTTAAGATAATTAGTAGAGGGCTGAAACTTTTTTTATAATTTTTAAAATAATTATTTTAATAATTTTTAGTAACAAGACACTTTTCCTTTCTGCTCTCTAAATTAAAGAGTAAAAGTAAAGTCCCTGAATATTTAAAAAAAGTGGTGGTTGGGATAGAGATGTCTCAAGTGGAATTTTCTCCAAGTAGGATTTTTCTCAATAGTCATGTTGCAATGATTGTTCCAATCATGACAATCCTTCTATTTGAAACTCAAAGGTAGGCATTTCTTTTTCCTGGAGAAAGAGAAATTTCTGTGAGAGATACATTAGTTTGAATCATAAATAATTATCATTTCTGTTTATCAAATTTATTCTTCAAAAAATAAAGTACAATTACAATTCATTCAATCAGAATAATGTTAATTTTATGCTATGAAATTGTAACTGTTGAAAGCATTATTTATGATAGCCACAACTGGGGGAGCATTCATAGTGTATTTCAGAACTTATCAACAGTACTTGGTCCAAAGCCAGAAGGTCAAGAATTTTGCTTAAAGTTTGTCTACCAAAATGCAGACATGTTGGACAGAAAAGTCCAAGATGCAAACTACAAAATGGATATGCCAAAATCAATTAGATGCAAAAATTTAAATATCTGGGAGGATGGACAAGTGTTTTAACAGAGTGACACCAAAATATGAAGATACTTTGGAATGGTGAAAGAATCCTTCGAAAAGCTAAGAAAAGAAACAAAAACATTTTGTTAGAAACAAAGAAAATAGTGTTCAACTGTTATGTAATATATCCTCCTATATAGCAGTGACAATCTACTCACATATCCTACAATATACAATCAAATACAATATAAAATTTTAAATTACAATATATATTTACTCGTCTTTTCACACTGTAAGTCAGAGATTCTTAACATTTTGGGGAAATGACTCCTCTAAAATTTCTCATATGGAACAATGTCCTCTTCTTCATTCATGTATTCTGTCCCTTCAGGACATCCTTTATAGCTTTCAATGATGTTTGCTTTTTACTATCCCTCTCACTTCTTCTGCCATCCATTTGCACAAAGTGAGTCAATCAGTTTTCCCCAGTCCTTCTTCAATCTATTCTATGAATGTCAAATTTAATTATAAGTGTCTTTTGCATCCATTATCCTTAAAGCTTCCACATTTTCTATCCATGTTATTCTCAGTATCCTTCTGTAGAACCACATCTCTGTTAACTCAAGTTTCCTCTTCATCTATGAGGAAATTGTCCAGCATTGATTACCATATAGGAGGATCAATATTGTAACATTCTTTCCTTTGTTTTTAAGGAAATTTTCCTGTTTCTAAATACTTTATTTAGCTTTGGGAATTCCGGTCATCTTGTGGAAGGACCCTATTTTTCACCAATTACTTCTTGATCTTGTAATTATGCAAAGGCCAGCCACGTTTCACCAACCATCTGGCTATGATCGCAAATCATCCCCATCCCCAAAAAGGGTGATTTGACATTACCAATCAATTATTGCGGTATTTCGTTGCTTCCTATAGCTGCGAAAATCTATAACAAGCTTCTTCTAAATCGAATTCGCGCTGAAGTTGAACCCATTCTACGCAAAAACCAAAATGGTTTCTGCCCAGGTCGTTCCACTCTTGGACAAATCCTCACATTGCGTAGAATAATTGAGGAAATCACATTCTGCAATAAAACTGCAGCTCTTATCTTTGTAGACTTCAGCAAAGCTTTCGACTCAGTCAACCGTGAGACTATGTTTGAAATTCTTGAACTCTACGGCATACCAGTAGAAATCATTGAAGCAATCAAAGTATTGTGCACCAACACACAGGCCACTGTCCTGACCCCAGATGGAGAAACAGAACCTTTCGATATTCTGGCTGGCATTCTCCAAGGTGACACACTTGCACCTTTCTTTTTCATCATTGTAATAGACTACATCATGCGTATATCAGTGGATACAATCAAAGAAAATGGACTGATGTATCAGCTTAGAAGAAGCTCACGTCATCCTGCACTTTACATCACCAATGCTGATTTTGCCGATGACATTGCACTGTTGTCTGACAACCTCATTAGTGCCCAAGCACTCCTTTCTTCTCTTGAATCAGCAGCTAACTGTGCAGGTCTACACCTAAATGAAACCAAAACTGAGTGTATGCCAATTAACATTCGCAACAATCATGAGATCAAAACACTCTCAGATAACATCCTCAAATGTGTCGAAGACTACAAGTAACTAGGATCACACATCAAGAACTCTGAGAAAGACTTCAAGATTAGAAAAGGCATAGCATGGACTCCTTGTAACAAAATGGATAAGATCTGGAAATCTAATCTTGCTCGTCAATTCAAAATCCAACTTTTCCGCGTACTTATTGAGCCAATCTTACTCTATGGCTCTGAAACTTGGACTCTCTCAGCAAAACAACAGCGCCGTTTAGATGGATGTTATACATGTCTTTTAAGAAGAGTGCTTAATCTCTCATGGCGAAACCACCCAACTCTAGAAATGATATATGGTGACTTGCTGAGAGTATCAACTTTAGTTTGTAAGAGACGTGTCCAGTTCGCCGGGCATTGTGCACGTGCCACAGATGAACTTGTGTCATCATTTGTACTCTGGAGGCACCCATCATCTGACAATCGATCACGCAAGTTAACCTTTCCAGATAGGATAAAACGAGACACATTGATCCCTAAGGAAGATCTTTTAGGTGCTATGACAGATAGGGAATACTGGAGAGGTGTAGTGAGTTCAATCTTGGCTGAGGCCGCAAGATGATGATGATGATTGGGAAGCCATCTTTCTCTAGTCTAATGCCTGTTTTGGATTTCAGTGTCATCTTTACCATTGTCTGCTTTAAAATGTATCCCAGATTTTCAAATTTCTGTACTATTTGTAGCTCACATCTTGGGCTGTTCATCTAACAACCATTCTACAGTTTATGCTTTGTCTTTTCTTCTGACTTTTATTGTCTGCTTTGTCTGGCAGTCATGTTTTATTTTAGGCATACAGGAAAAAAAAATGCTTATTATAAAAGAAAACCAAAATGCAATTTGCAATATTTAGTTAATGAATAAAACACAAAGATAAAATAGAACATTTATGCAAAACAATTTCAACTCAATCATAAGGACCATTAAATCTGAAATCCATTACAAAAGCTTCCATTATATTGAGGGCTTATTGTATAAAAAAATAGCAGACATGTGGTATTTGATGCTATTTTTAAATACAACTTTTGGGTTAAAACACTTTATCTATATGAAGACCATTTTTAATTTAGATTTTCTTAGGTAAAAAATTTAAAGAGTCAGCTTACTCGTTATATCATGTCATAAATCCTATAACCTATCTAGGATGTTCTGAAGGGGCACATGTACTGCAGCTAGAACAGAAGTGGTGTTTCTAGGGCAAGTTAACTTGCTGGAGCCTGTGCCTCTTGGAGTTGGTTTTTAATTCATAGTTTTCCACCACAAAGCAGTCCTGCTATTTAACCCATAGCAGGAGAAATTAACATTACACTTGAAATAATTATTTATAATCTTCTGGGAATTATGATAGGTATATTCATCTTCTATGTGCTGTGTCCTTTCAGGACGGTGGTGATCATGGCTCTCCACAATTTCCTGTTTTTTGTAGCTCTTAATAAATTTTGTTTTTTTCTTATTTCTCCTAAACCTAGTTCCATCCATTTAATCACTAGATAATGTATGCATTGTTTTCCTCTGTCCAACTTGCTTTCAACCTGTCCTGTAAGTATCAAATTTTCGAAACCCTCTTTCCTCATTATGTGCCCTAGAAATTTCAGTTGTCTCTTCCTGATGGTAAGTATGAGTTTTCCTTTTTGTTTTCTCTAAAACTTAGTCATTGCTTACATGTTCGATTCATGGTATTCTCAGCATCCTCCTGTAGATCCACATTTCTGCTGCCTCAAAGCTCCTCTCCATCTGTGAGGAAACTGTCCAGCATTCACTGTCATATAGGAGAACTGATATTACATAATGTGTAACAGTTCAGTACTCTTTTCTTTGTTATTATTTATCATACACAAATTATGAAAAAATACTTTGTTTCTTCTTATTATTGTTCATGCTATGTTCTTTGAGGATGTAGCGATCATAGCTCTCCATACCTTCCTGTCCTTCACAGCTCTTAGTAAATTTTGTCTTTTTCTTATATCTCTTAAACCCTGTTCTGATATCCATTTACTCAAGCTCGCTAGGTAGGTTATGCCTTGTAAACTAATTATTACTAAGCCATTATTATCTCCAAAAGAAAAAAGTTCTTACAATCTAAGAATATTTGCTGGCTTTAAATAACCTGAAATATTTTGATAAGCTGAAAAAATGAATCAACTAATCCATCAATTAGAATAGCCATTGACTGCGCCATTGTACGACACCAACATAATAATAATTGTATGTTGAGCTTAAATTGAACACACTTTCTTATACTCATACAACACTACACAGTAAGACTGTATCTTGAGTGTCTTTTGAGCTTTGTATTTTATTGTAGTACCAAGCCACTGAGTAGTTCTTCCTATGTAGCTGACTCCACAGTTTGTCAACTTTTGTACCACTAAAAATCTGTTTAAATAATAATAATAGTATGTTGAGTTTAAATTGAACACCCTTTCTTACACTCATACAACACTAAATCTATCTTGAGCATCTTTTGAGCCTTTTGCTGGGTGTACATTAATATTTTTAAAAGTATAAATAATATGGCTGTTATTACTGTCAATCTTAGTAATATTATTAATAATATGATTCTTAGTACTATGATTATTTGTATTAACAGGATAGTTGTTTCCCTTTTAAAACTTGTAAAATATAATTGTCAATGCAAAAGTTCAATATTTTATTAAAGTATTTCTTCAATTGAGATGTATTAGAATTCTTCCATATATTTGTAAAATCTGGAATTCCTACAAGGCATTATCCTTAGGCTTTGAGATCATCTCAACTTTGATATCTCCTTCAACATCCATTTCATTTGCTTGAAGGGTCGTGTTATCTGCCATATGTATTTTTCATAAATCAGTTAAATGCATTGCCCCCAGGTCTTGTAGATAGGTAGGTAGATAAATGGTTGAAAGAAAATTATTTGCGCACATTGTTATATTTTGATCTTTGAGGATTGGCTTTGATGGATAGATCTTAACTGTCTGCAGAATCTTACTGGTTCTTGCCACAATGGTATCTTGTTGCGAAAATCTGAGAATTCATTATCTCGCCATCGCAGAAAGTGCTGCAGGGCTGTGTACTTGCTTGCCAATGACAGGAATTAGCGGTGGGAGCGTTGGAAGATAAACAACATTGAAAGAGTTTGGAATTTTATTCCGTTCTCTGTTAAAGGACCATGTCTTTCGATTAAGGTATTCATGCAGATAATGGAATTTAAAGTCAATGAAGTCTGTACAATTTATTAGGACTTTTGCTTGTATATTGAACAAACATAGGGATTCTTTTGAGTTCAGGAGATTCTGTATTTGTAAATCTTTTATTCTGAACAACTTAAGTGTAAGAAACATGTATACTGGTATATTAAACATTTTTTTTTTTTTTACTGAAGTACAGGTTTTTAATAAAACCTATACGTTAAAATCTACAGGACAAATGTATAACTTAAGAATATCAAGTATTGTGTTCTATTTTCCAGAAAAGTGTTTACATTTTAAGAAAATTTCCAGAAACATCTCTCTTTCACTCCCTCTCTCTTTCTCACTATTTATCTCTCTCTCTCACTCTCTTTATATCTCTCTGTCTCTGTCTCACTCTCTTTCTCTCTCTCTCTCTCTATCTATCTATATATATATATATATATATATATATATATATATATATATATATATAAAGAGAGAGAGAGGGGGTGATAGAGAGAATTAATACAAGTAAAATGTTTATCGCTTAGCTGATTGATGTTACCTTCAGCATTCTGACTCCAGAGTTTCGTAGACAGACCGACCTGGAATCATTTCATTCACTCGTCAATTGGCTGCTTATACTTCTCAATTTTTCGTTTTTATATGCACTTTTCGTTGGTGCAAGTTTTTTTTTCATAGTATATGGTCATGTGTATGTGTGTGTACATTCATGAGTGTGTCCATGTGCCTGTGTACGCAATTGTGCGTACATGTAGAATATCATGCTTATTTGTGCTTTACACTATTTTTTCCACTTTATACTCATTCTGTATAATTTTGCTTTTTTTTTTTTTACATTTTCTCTCTTTGTCTCTATTTCCTCTTTTCTTTCAATTGTAGCCATTTTGATTTTTTTATGGGAACTTATCTATAACGATAATGGACTCTTCCTGACACTATTAATACTGCGCCTCTCAAGAGGTATAATGAATGAATGGTGCAACGAGTCGAGACAATATTAGCTCACTCTAAACCAGACGAACAGTCATTACTGACACCTTCAACTTCAACTATATTTCTGTTGTAATATATCTTTGTTATTCTACTCTTGTGTTCGTGTTGTTCTTTCTTGGTTCTAACCTTGGACCATAACTGTGGGGCGAGAATATTGGACCATAACAGACTTCCAGTTTTTTCCAGACATATACTTGTTAATTCTTGAGTGTTCTAATGTTTTTGTGAGTTAAGTATATATATATATATATATATATATATATATATATATATATATATATATATATATATATATATACTAGAATAAATCCTAAGGTAGGCAAACCTACCTAGGTTTCCCTGAAATGGATCTTCAAGGTAAACTGAAGATCCATTTAGAATGAGAATGAAGTTTACCCTGAAGATCCGTTTAGGTGAAACCTAGGTAGGTTTCCCTGACTTATTAGTATTTATTCTAGTTTTTGTTCTACTTAGCATATTGAGTACTCTATGTTTTAGTCTTTCTGATCATTTGGGTTTTTTTCTTTGGACTAGGGACTTTAAGCACTTGGTGATTTTTTTGTCTTGTTCTGATGTTTTTAGTTCTTTCCTTGTTTATTTTATTTCTTCCTCGGGTAACGATTTGTTCTGATATATCTGCAAGTTGAGCTATCCAAAGTTTTTCAAATGTGTACTACTATTAATATCTATCTATCTATCTATCTATCTATCTATATATATATATATATAAAAAACTGAACTATTTTGCCATCATGATGAGGGTACAGCAACTCAATTTTTAGAACCAAACAGTTAACACTGCGCACATATATAATTTGATTATCATGGTGAAGGAACCGAATACAGTAAACTGGTGCACATTTTGTGCTACAAGTTCCCCAAACAAATCTCAGGTTTTGAATTCAGATCTTATAGACCCGTTGCTCTTCAAGTTAGGAGAACAAGTCTGTTCTGCTATTTACCCATCGTTGGTAGGGAAGAGATGGATTCATGCCTTTCCCAAGAATATTTACATATAATTGAATGTAACGAACTTAACTGGAATTCAAACTCATCTCTCTGATTCCTCAATCCAAATTGTATCCATTACTCCACCTTGACTCCACACACGCACACACACACACACACACACACACACATATATATATATATATATATATATATATATATATATAGAGAGAGAGAGAGAGAGAGAGAAGGCGAGAGAGGGAACAGTATATGTATGTAGTAATTTTTAAGCAATCAATGGATTCTTTATGACACTATTTTCTACTACTTTAAACATTATTTTGATGATACCCATGTTTGAGTAGAGACCCTGTATTTTTTAAAACAGTAGGAGTTATGTCTGCCAACCTGTACAATGAAGAGAGCTATTAATGAAAAATGTTCTCTGCAGCAGAGTTTAAATGTCAATCACCCTATCTAAAAACGCAAGATCAGCTGGTGGTCAAAGAGAGGAGCAAATATGAACCATACCTAAAAGCACAAATTATTTATTAAATATCTCAATTGTGCAGGCCAGGAGACATAATTCACACTGTTTAAAAAATAGAATAGATATCCACAAAATAATGTTTAGAGTAGTAATGCCTAGATTAAAACAGACATATAATATGAAAGAGAAAGTAAAATAAAAGAGCAAGAATTAAGAAGACAGATGATTGATATTGAATTCAAATTTCTGAAGATCAGACTTGACTGGAAAGCAATAATCTGGAAGAGAGTCCCAAGAAGTGCAAAAAACTTTTAGCATAGAACTTACCATCAAATCTAATCTAACATTCAGTAACCCCTTGTGTCCTGGTGGCTTTATTGTCTTACTTGGGGTGAAATGATTAAAAAAAAAAAAAGAAAAGAAAAAATAAGTACTCAACTACTTGTCATTTAATGACCAAGCTCTGTTCCAACAATCTAGTTGCTGAATGACCTGACAGCTAAGTGAGAAGTCGTACCTAATCACTTTTCAGGCATACCATCCATGTATTGGGTTTGTCTCAGTCAGCTTCAGAATCTAATCCAATTCAACTGTAAAATGACGAGACCTTGATGTCAATTTTGTACTTCACTTAAATTCATAAAGTCTAGATATCATAGAGGAAAGTTCATCAGAATAATTACCATGAAAATATTTATAGAAAACGCACAAGGAAGTTACTAAGATGCACTGGAATATATTTTTTTTTTTACTATAGAAGTATATTTCAACTTGTTATTAGTTGTAAATTTATTTTATACTTATATACTTACAAATAAAGATAATAGGGAAACTTTTCTTTACCAACATGTTTTGTCCCCTGAGGTACTTTTTCAAGGTAAATGTCAAGAGCCTTATATACACTTATAGTGAAGAAAATGGCGAATTACATTGTCAGACTAAGCGACAGCATGTCGCGTGTATCCTACAATGGAAAATGTGGCAAAAAAGAAAGTTACTTGCTGAAAAAAAGGCACGTATTCTGCATGATATGCTGAAGATGGAATATTCAAATTAGAAACAAATCAGACACAGGAGTCGCCATAAAAGTATTTTGATATGCTAATATTGTGCGTCTCCGCCCAGTGGTCGACACATGGAAAAAAGATAAAAGCCATTGGTGTTCTCGAATCGGGGATAAAAGACAATTTTTTTCTATTTTAACTACTGCGTTCGTTGGTGAGTGAGTCATTTTTCTGACTGGTTGCATGCATTGTGATTTGCGACAAAGTACCTGAAAAACAATATTTCGAGATTTCTCTCTGCTCGTGATATTCAAGTTTGATCTTAAAGTGATTTGTTCTCTTCGTCGTGAAAGTAATCTGCGATAAATATTTCCTTTGCAATCCAAGAACTCTTACAAAACATTGTGTTCAAAATATTGTTATTATCTTCATTGTTATAGGTGTTATTAAGATAAACATTTCAGCCGAATATTTTGGCCACCATTTTTTATATTTTAACTAATATCCACCTTATACAAAGCCCAAGAGCCATTCAAGGTAGAAGAGTGTGTTATGTGAGTGGAAAGAAAAGTAAGATGCACAATTTATAAGAATATGCGGGAAACATAATTGTTAACTGTAGACTTGAGCAGGTTAAAATTATGGTGGTCAAGGAAGTATCTTCTTGGGAGTCAGTTCCACAAAGTAGCAGTTCATAGAAAGAAGATGTTTTAGCTGAACGTACTTTTCACTAATGGAATATGAAACAAATGAGAGTAGTTCGCAACAGTATACATAGTATGGTGAGTCTTAGCCGTGAAGTTTAGTTAGAATTGGTGGAACTAAGAAATGTAGCTTGTCAGACCATTTTCCATGAAAATGGCAACCGAGTAGCAAGAGACTTGCAATGTTTTGGTTAGGGGAAAGGGTTTGTAGTTTAGAAAATGATTCATCATCCACAAGGCTACATAAACGCTTTTCAACTCTGAAAAGACATAAAAAGTGAAGACTGGATAGATATGGCAGGAGTACTTCATTTCCAGCCTGAGCTGGCTCTTGTAAAGGATAGTAGGAGGAATCAGTTACCAGAAACCAACCATTTTTCCAACATTTTTCCACTTAAGGTCTGGAGTGAAAAGTCCCAGTAGAAATTCAACGCAAAGAACCTACCCGTCCATTGTGATAGATTAAAATTCATAGGGTCTGCTCAGTGATGGAATGTTACTTATTTAGTTTTTGAAGTATTGAATGTGGACAGCTATCATCAGTTGTCCATTGTTCAGCTGATATGGGATATCTGTTGGTTACTGTGCTATATACTGGTCAAACAATAAGTAACTGATGATGTCAGAGGGTATTTGGCTGAAACATTCTGCCTATAATTACATCTATATTAATCCAGATGAGAACATTTGTTCAAAATAATTCAAGTATGTTAACAATTTCTCATCTCAAAAGTAAATTATAAAATTACTTCAGCTAATATTTAACTTTGAACAACATCTTCCTGCTATCTATCTAGTGTTCCTTGATAAGATTCAAAGAAGAATCAGCTTTGATCTGTCATTTCGGCTTCTGCGAGAAAAAGAAAGTGCCGTGCAAATGAAAACCCAGATCAAACGTCATCCAGGAGAGCTTCCAATACTGAAAAAATGCAAAGACTTAGGAACTCTCAAATTCCTGAACAAGCCAAGAGTGCAATCAAGACCTCTTAAGCTAGTATATATATATATATATATATATATATATATATATATATATATATAATTGTTTGATCAAATTGTTTTTACGGCTTTTCAACCGTTTTTGAGTTAATTAAAGCTGAATGATATTTTAGATTGTAAGACTAATTCTTTTTTGACAGTAAACATTGCGTTAACACTTTGACACTTCATGATTAGCTCAATCTTCACTGGGTACTCAACTATCTCAACCTTGTGCCAGACTAAACAAAAGTCCATAAATTGTTTCATTCTGTCCAAGTATCTCTAAAAAGTGCTGCAATCAGTAGAGTGAGACCAAACTCAGTTATGTAGATATCTAAATTGTGTGTGCGTACTTGTATTGTCGTGTGTGGGTGCATCTGTTTGTGTATGTGTTTTTGTATTTTCTGACATTAAGAGCCTTGAACTCAACTGACCTCCCTCCACCTCATCGAGTTCAGAACTTATCTGAGCAAATATATAAAAAATGTATAGGATGTTGAAAATGACTCACTTAACTAATCTGAGAGTTATCACCATAATCTGTATTGCTACATTCAACTTTAATCAATTACATCTGACTATTTTTTCGCCTTTAAACTCTACTGAATTCAGTCACGTTCAAGATTCGAATTCAACTTCGAATTCCTGAAATGTTGACAAAGATACAACATTAAAAAAATGTATTAAATATTGTTGTCTCTTCCATGAGTCAATTTGGCAAAGGCGATGTATTTATAACTTACTACCAAAGAAAATAGTGCCGAACATTTATGCAATATCAGTCCTCCTAAATAGTAACGAATGTTAGACAATCTCCTCATAGTGAGACTTGAAGCAACGAATACTAGACAATCTCCTCACAGTGAGACTTGAAGCAACGAATGCTAGACAATCTCCTCACAGTGAGACTCGAAGCAACGAATGCTAGACAATCTCCTCACAGTGAGACTTGAAGCAACGAATGCTAGACAATCTCCTCACAGTGAGACTTGAAGCAACGAATGCTAGACAATCTCCTCACAGTGAGACTTGAAGCAGCGAATACTAGACAATCTCCTCACAGTGAGACTTGAAGCAGCGAATACTAGACAATCTCCTCACAGTGAGACTTGAAGCAGCGAATACTAGACAATCTCCTCACAGTGAGACTTGAAGCAGCGAATGCTAGACAATCTCCTCACAATGAGACTTGAAGCAACGAATGCTAGACAATCTCCTCACAGTGAGACTTGAAGCAGCGAATGCTAGACAATCTCCTCACAATGAGACTTGAAGCAACGAATGCTAGACAATCTCCTCACATTGAGGCTTGAAGCAACAGAAATGACGTTCTACTGAAGAATGATGAGGATACCATGGACTGAACATGTCAGCAACGACGACGTTTTCAGGAGAGTCGAAACAAAAAAGACATTTCGACTTAGAATCAGAAGGTAACGGTTGAAATCTTCAGGACACAATGAAGAAAAAAGAGCTGGTACGTTTGACACTGACTACATATTGAAGGCAAAAGAGACAGAGGAAAACAGCGACATCACAAGCTTTTGCAAATGGGCATCCAATCAGAGAATGAGAAGGAGAGTAAAAAAAAAAAGAAAATAGTTTTAAGTACTACAAAAGACAGGACGCTGTGAAGAGCCATGATCGCACAGGTCCTGAAAGATAAAAGGATTACTGTTAAAAGCAATATCTTAGTCTATTTATTGGATTATCCTCAAACGAACGCTTATGAACATTTCTTGCCAACAATTTCTGACATCCATAACTCAACCCAGTTCTTCTTCTGCGATTCGGTGTCATACATTAGTTGCTCAATAAAAGTTCTTGTCGGACTTTCCAACCATTTTTTGTCATCCATAGCTCTACCCAATTATTCGCTTCTGATTCCGGTGTCATCTAGGAAGAAAATGAGTAACTACCGACACCGAGGTTCGAGCGTGACATTCTGGACTTATGAATATGTTTTCCGCCAGGTGTATAAATAGCGGTGTCAGGCTACTGACTAGAATGATTATTGAGTGACTATTGAGTGGAACTATCCAGTCGAATTAGTGTGAATTATTGTGCGTCGATGATTTGGGTTTTGATTTAGGATTTACCGGACGTTAAGCCGAGCCGCGCAACTAACTAGGTATTCACTGAAATAGCTAATTATCTTTGGTTGATGTTTATTTCTTTGTTCTTGTTAAGTGTTTATTTGTGGTTGTAATTAAATACTGTTTTATCTTAACATTGAAGTCTTGAGTTATATTAACTATTATTAACGGCCATCGTACGTCACAAATCATCTATAAGTGGATCAATAAAGGCTTTTGCTGATCTTTCCAACCATTTCTGCCATCCATAGCTCAAACCAGTTCTTTTCTAATTATATTTTATCTATTAGCTGATGGATAATTGTCTCTGTAGGTTTACCACTTAATGTTTACCCATAATTTGAACCCCATAGTATAAGTTGATGCACAACTTCTTGTTTACTTCTTCGAATATGGCTACTAAACGGCACTTGCATGTATTGTGTCCTTAATCTTTATGTAGTCAATTAATGGGTAGCCAGATATTTGAATTCACTGTTATACTTTAGCTGGATCCTATTGATGTTAATGTCCAGCTTTTCTGGTCTCTTGCTGACGGTCATGACTGGTCACTTGCTTTCGGTCATGACCTCGGCCTTACTGACACTGATCTTCATGTCGCATTTCTCGCATATTTACTGAAAACGGCAAACTAAACATAGAAATCGAGACCAGATGTCAGAAAGCCAACGCAGTAAGTTACCAACTCGACGCTCTTCTAAAACATACGACCTGTACCTGTAACGGCATTCATCCGAGGTGGGTTGAGCCGGCTCCAATATTGGAGTTTCATAGGAATTTGGAATTCACAAGAGGTCCCCAACCCGCATGTTTAGCACATGAGATTTGATTATAGTGGTGAAGGTTTCGTGCAGGACCATCCACACTTTTTGAAGGGCCGATTACAGAGACCTGGTGCACTACGTGCTACAAGGTCTCCAAACGACCCTCCGCAGGTTTTGAATTCAGAGTTTTCATTCTCCTAGACCAGTTGCCATCCAAGGCTATAGAACCTACTCTGTCCTGCTATTTACCCATAGCTGCAGGGAGAAGAGGATTCACAAGTGAATGTAATGGATTCGACTGGAATTCGAACTCGGCTCTCCGACTCCTCAATCCAAGCCGCTATCCATTACTCCACCGTGCCTCCATACTAGCGTTTCCATGAACACCAAAGCAAGTCTCATCAACGCCATTTTCCTACCAACGCTGACATAGCAATGCCAGACATGGCTCCTAACAAAAACCCTTGAGATGAAACTGATCACTTGTGAGATGGAATGCCTGAGGAAAGCAGTCAACAAGACCAGGTGAGACAAGATCAGGAATGAGACAATAAGAAATATGATAGGAGCAATACCAATCGGACACCTCACTCGTATGCCCATCAACCAAACAACCAACCCTACGAGTATACACCCTTAGGTACTCTGGCTCGAGTACGAGAGGCAGACCAAGAAGACGCTGGATCGACTCAGTGGTAGACACTCTCAGAGACCACGAGATATCTCTCCTGGCCACCCGCCTTGTCGCGGACAGACGACTGTGTCTCTCCGCGACGCCTAACAGCACAAGCGGAAGGAAAAACTAAAACTAAACTGTTCACTGTGTAAAATTTTATTACCAGCTGACATTTAGCGCTGCCTTTAATAGTCGTTTGAATGCAGCATCCATTTTATTTATTATTTTTTTATGATATTTTTAAAATATCCAACTACTTTATACGTATAAGAAAACTCTTCTATTATTGAACATCTTTGCCTAACATAATTCGCTACCACTTTGAAAAAAAAACAAAAAAAAACAACAAAAAAACTATCATCACGCCTTTTTAACATAGCAGTGTATACTGCGACAGAACGTTGATTCATCTCTCATCTTGCATTTGCTTTTCGGAGGAACGTCACTCTCACCAACAAGGATATAGCGTCTCTAAAAATTAGATATTTCAACCATCAGTAGGAATTGCGACTAGTAATTGTACTAAGCCAAGTAGAATGCAAAGAAAAAGCACTATGGTCACTAAATGTAACTATTCAATATACCCCATTGCTCGTCGGGCGGGATGCCAAGGAGCACGTACCCCAATGGGAAACCAATTTGGGATCGATAAACATGCGAGTGTTTCAAAACAAAACAAAAAAAATCTAACATCAATCTGTTTAAGAGTAAACAAATATAGCTTTCGGTCTTCTCCAGACGTTTCTCTATATGAGTCTGCAGTTAAATTGTACTTGTAAAATAGAAAAAAAAACTTTATTTTTTACTGCATATCAGACGTAATAATTGCGCGATATAAATCAAACACCAGAATATTTATTAAGGTATTTATTCCTTAATACGAGAGTTCTGCAGTGATTATTGAGGCGGACAGTGAAAGTGACTAGCCGAGTTCAAATTCAGGTGTCGTCAATTGCATTCACTTTCACATTAAAGTTCTTAAGAAAGATACAAATTCATCTACCCCCCCCCCCGCTATCAGAATAGCTACGGGCCAAATTGCAGCGGTATTCAGTTGAAACAAATAAAAAGTAATATTTAGCCCCCCCCCCCCACGAGGTTTACATATGGCACAAGGCCGGGTTTAACGTGGGATTTCCGAGCCTGTAGCCCCGGCCAAAAATAATCCCACTTTGAACCCGCATAAACGGGTTCAGGGGCAGTCAACCACCCCGAACGAGACTCTGCCCTTCGGCGGAGCCTCGTCCGGGTTCCTCACCGCCCGAAAGTAGAGTTAGGCTGTTACTTAGCCCGGAAGTTAGCCCTAATTCTATGTCATATCAATCTACCAATATAGCGGTGAGTGCTGGATAATTTCCTCATAGATGAAGAGGAGACTTGAGGCAACAGAGATGTTCTTCTACAGAAGGAGGGGGGATGTTAAGACGGCCATAGCCAGAACAGGTAACAGTTTTAAGGAAAATGGAAACAAAAAGTACATATATATTTAGAATTAGAAACATATATATATATATATATATATATATATATATATATATATATATATATATATATATATAGCTGGAACTCGTTTATGTTCTTTTGAGTGGTTATTAATAATAATAATAATAATAATATATTTATACAGGGTGTCCATAAAGTTCGTGTGCAATTTATACCATTTATAACTTTAAAGTGCATATATATATATATATATATATATATATATATATATATATATATATATATATATATATAGCTGGAACTCGTTTATGTTCTTTTGAGTGGTTATTAATAATAATAATAATAATAATAATAATAATAATAATAATAATAATATATTTATACAGGGTGTCCATAAAGTTCGTGTGCAATTTATACCATTTATAACTTTAAAGTGCATATATATATATATATATATATATATATATATATATATATATATAGCTGGAACTCGTTTATGTTCTTTTGAGTGGTTATTAATAATAATAATAATAATAATAATAATAATATATTTATACAGGGTGTCCATAAAGTTCGTGTGCAATTTATACCATTTATAACTTTAAAGTGCATATATATATATATGTATATATATATATATATATATATATATGTGTGTGTGTGTGTGTGTGTGTATATATATATATGTGTGTGTGTGTGTGTGTGTGTGTGTGTGTGCGTGCGTGCGTGTTTGTACCTCTAAATTAATAAAAACAATATTTTATCGTCAAAATCTTTATATTATTATAAAGAAGAAAGGCCAAAGGATTTTTGATTATTAAATTATATTGCTTGATCCTTTTTAGGACGTTAGAACTTTTGGTTAAAATTTTATTTTTCTTGCATTAGCTTGGAAAATTAGTATAGAAAATTTTAGCCTCTTTTTTGGGGTGAGAAACACAATGATTTGGAAATTCTGGCAAAAATCAAACAATTGTCGGATTTCAATAGAACTTTTAGGACTTATTCACAAATTAATGAAATTATTTAAAAAATATCTCTTTTTAGAAAATCATGATACTACACCTGTTAACTCCCCGCTTAGCTTATTTAATTTTATGAAATTTCGGGAAAGTAATATTTGTACTGCTTAATGTTTATTTTAGTTATACTCAGAACTCTTAGGAAAATTTAAATGATCAATTGTTTTTTTGTTTTTTTTTTTTTTTTTTTTTGTTTGCAAAACAAGACTCTCATTTACCGAAAATTGGTTCTGAATCGTAAAATAAAAATGTCATAAAACTAAGAAATTATTTAAGTAGAAGAGCATTTATTTGATTTTATTAATAAGATATATTATGGGAAATCTCTTTATCAAAAAATAAAAAATAAAAAAAATTCAAGTATATTATTTTTAAGAAAAAAGCTACATTTTTATTCATCGAACATCAATATCTTAAAAAGGGTTTTGATTTTTTTGTGTGCATAAACGTGCCGATTTTTGTCAATACGGACAAATACATGATATTATCAGAAAACAAGAGCGATAACTATAGTATCGATAAGTAATGTATAGCCAAAGTACCTAATATTCAACGAAACAATAGATTAGGGAGAACATTTTCCTAAATTTTTAAGATCACTTGGTAGTTAACAATTATATAAAAATTCGCTCACGTTATATTCCTCAAGTAATTTTTACAAATATTTCCATCGTAGAAAAAGTTAAATAAACTTATGTCTGTCAGTCAAGCTGTCAACACTTTAAATAGATATCTACATTTGGGTTTAAAAATGCATTTCTACGATATCTTAAAGTAAGTAATATTTGTTTCAAATCAGATGAATTAAACTAAAATCAGCTAGTATTTCTCAAATAAACTTTCAGAAAAGAATATTTTATATTTTATACTTGAATTTTTTTTATTTTTTATTTTTTGATAAAGAGATTTACATTGTAATGATAGATGACTAAATATGGCTCTAAAATCAGCGATTTTAGAGATTTCGAAACAAAAACATCTTTCCAGTCAATTTAAATTAGTTTTGAAAAAATAAGTATTTCGCTTATTGGAAATATAAAATTTAATCTATTAGCTTGTAATTAAAACTAAAATGAAAGCTTCAGGAAAGATTTTTCATTTTTTAAAAATTCATTTTAAACCTTAGGTATCGCGCTTCTTGTGTGCAAAACCTTTTCACAGATCAAAATGGGGTACCGCGGTGCGGGACAATGGTTCGTGAGAGTAGTCTGGTTGAACCATACAAATACACTGCGAATTTGATTCCCACTGTGCGCCATAGAGTAGTGGCCTTGTGCCAAACTAAGCTAAGCTTTGTATATAACAAAAAAGAATGATAACTGAGCGCTTCAGCATAGGGTAATGGTTACTGAGATGAGTCTGGATGGATCTTCCTACTGAGTAATGAGTTCGATCCTTACTGAGTGATCTATACAAAATTCAACATTAAATAGTCAGTTATGTGCCATGCGTGATACACGCTTAGGCGATCACGTGTCTTTCGATACATGACTGACGAGGCAGATTTTTTCCTGCAGTAGTTTGCCATTTCTTTTTGCGGTAGACCAGTTGCTATCCAAGGCTATAGAACCCGGTCTGTCCTGCTATTTACCCATAGCTGGAGGGAGAAGAAGAGAATTCATACCTTTCCCAAGAGTATTAGCACGTTAGTGAATGTAATGGATTTGACTGGAATTCGAACTCGGCTCACCGATTCCTCATTAAATAACTTAGCCAGTAAGCTGATTGCAAAGATATTAAGCTAATCATAGGCCTAGGTCCCTTGAGGTGATACTTTGATACTGACCTGATGGCAGGGAACTGAAGCAGGAGTTCTGATTCATATGTAAATAATTCCGTCGTTCTTTTTACAGGTACCATGCAAGTTATATTAATTTATCCTAGAAAAAGGCTTTGGAAGTTATTTATGATAGAACCAGAACGAAGATGATTTATTAGGGGAATATACTACATCTGTTCTAAGGATCTATTTCCAGCAGAAATAAATGAGTTGAACTTGACACCATATATTTCAATGGGAAGTCTTTAAGAAAAAAACAAATATCTCCTTCTGCTTATGATGTAAGTCTAGCAAAGCTTGCTTTACTTCATTCTTTATTTCTTTGAACAATCTATCTCTAAAGACATTCATTTTACTCTCATTAAATCGAAATCATGAGGGCTTTCTCACCAGTTTCTGTCCCCACCCCGGTTGAACAAGTCCCCCGCTTTTTCAGCAAGTGAGTGGCAGGTTGGTTAGTAAATGGTAGATTCAAACAACATGTGGGAATTTTATCATTATTTATTCACAGAAGTTGAACAAATGCTGTAAACAACAAAAGAGAAAAGAAAAATGTTTAAAAAAAAAAAGAAGACAGAATAAAGTTTGCTACTTTTACGAATGACAAATGCATTTTTTGTTTAGCATTGCTGCTTTTTTTTTCTGTTTTTTTTTTCTGTTTTTATTTCATCTTTACGTTTTACTTAATTTTTTTTTATTTGAAGATTTCTGATTGCTTCGGTACTGAAAAAAATTGGCAAAATGAATTTCCTTGTTGAACAAACTGTACTATCTAGATTCATAAAGAGACTTCAAAGAAAAGCACCGTGTAAAGTACTGAAGTCTGAAATATTTCTCAAAGCACACTTGATAATTTCTAACATATATCTATATCTATATGGGCAAATGAATAATCATTAACAGAGTGATTATTTGTCTGAGAGGTTCCTTCTCGGAATGAAACACGTCACTAATAAGTTCTTTCATCTTGTCATTCTGATTTTTTATTTTAATATCACATCTTTTACACACACACACTCACAACACGCACACATATATATATATATAACAAAAACATATATATAGTTATGAACAGAATTATTCGTCCCTACTGAATATTTGCATATCCGAAAATAATCTTGTATATTAATAGCCGATATATAATAGGTAAAAAATTAATATCATTCCTTTAAGTTCAGCAGAGGCTGAAAGAGGGCTTTCTTGATGAAGATAATTTATTCGGACAAAAGATATGTTCTTGAAGTTAAAAATGTGGCAAATCTAATAAATTTGATTGGTCTTCCATTGAATCTTTGAGTGCAGCGATTCAGTTCGAATTTGGCTAAGAAACCAGAACACAGCTTATGAAAATGGAGTCAAAAAGCATCATACGTCTGAAGAGAAATATCATGAGAACAAAATATGTTAATAAATAAATGTTTTCTATTAAATTATTAAAATGATTTAATTCTGTTTGGATACTACATAATCTAATTTGTTTCCATTGCGACTGAAAAGGAAATAAGCATAATAATTTCCTAAAGATATCCTGCCTTTATAGAACCGGTTCCTGGAATGTCGTGATGCTATTATAGAATATATATATATATATATATATATATATATATATATATATATATGAAATTTAAAGTCATTTTTTACACATACACACAATATATATATATATATATATATATATATATATATATATATATATATATATATATATATATAAAGAAGTGAATTGACTGTAAATTGTAGGCATAGCCTACCTTTTACCTTACAATAAGTTTAAACTTTGAATTTGCTAATACTTTTTCTTATAGTAATAATCAGTAGATAAACTGTGATGCATCTTATGTTGCTTACTATTTTATTTGTAAGATTCATTTTGATTTAATATTGCTTTGTATTGATGTTTGATTAGTGTTTTTATCTTATATGGATGTACAGGTGATTCGTTATTATTATTAACATCTTGCATTAATTGGTTGGTATTATTAACATTTTGTATGAATTCTTTTTGTCGTTTCATATAAATTTACCAAAGTAGTTCCATATTTCTTATCTCATTTTTTTCAAACGGTTATGTTATTTCCGAGTTTCTTGAAGAGGCCTTTTATTTATCAAGTATAAAGTTTCATGTAAGAAGTTGTACAAAAGCTTAGCCTTGTCTTAAATTACTTCCCTACTCCTTTAGCTTTTACTTATTTAAAAAGTTGAATGTAAGACTGCGATATATCTTACGAAATAATGTAACAAATTGTATCTATCTTTAAGTAAATTGTCCAGAATTTATATGCCGACAACTTCGTGTCATGACCTATATTAAATTTTTTTCCGGTGGGTTTGAATTTAGAGTAGGTCATATTTAATTGATTAATCACAGCAAAGCCTATTTTTTAAGTGTTCTGCATTTGAAATGAAAATAATCTTTCACTCGCTAGTGGTTTGACATCGACCGAGGTGGCACATTTTTCGTGTTGAAACATGAGTGTAAACGTGTAACGATTTTTTAATATCTTTTTTGCTCTAATATTCTAAAATAAATTATATATATATATATATATATATATATATATATATATATATATATATATATTTCACCACCGATAGATTGTTCCACTGTGTCACAGCTCATCAATGTAGCTAGACATCCGATTTGGCATCAGTCAGAGATTTTTCCCCTCAGCTATCAGCTCCCGACAGAACGGAAGGTGAATTTTACGTATTTATTTAAGAGTATATATATATATATATATATATATATATATATATATATATATATATATGGCTTTGAAAATGACGATACGCAATCTTTTAAAGGGACCTTTTGTTGTCCAACACTTCAGAAAGATACATATATCTATCTATTAGGTTGGTGCAAAAATAATGACGTAATAATGTCGTTTTTTGACGTTTACGTCAAAAAACGACATTATTACGTCATTATAATATCTATCTGTCTATCTATCTATCTATATATATATATATATCTTCAGAAAGATATATATATATATATCTTCAGAAAGATATATATATATATATCTTCAGAAAGATATATATATATATATATATATATATATATATATATATATATATATATATATATATATATATATATATAAGGTTTTGGGCGTAAATCTCTTCAAATCTACTCTTGATACATCTGCTTGACTTTCCACTTAGAGCTGAGCCTCTGTTGAGCGATAAGCATATAACCCCTTCTATGTTATCTTCTAGATCCGCACAAAGCACGTGGACCCGATGCTATGAGTGTAATAGTACTTCTGGACGAATTTTTGATCTGATTCTCAACAAATCGCGAAATGAAATTTATCCTGAACGGCCACGCTTCTAGATGATTTTGTACTAATATAGTTGTCCTTCAAGGGCTCTCTCATTGGACCTATTTTGACCGACTTTCATGGTGAAAAAAGAAAGTACATCTCTCATTAAGATCTTCTGAAGTGCATATCCTGTAATATTATTTTTGTATCAGAAACACTCTCATTTCTATAGAATTAATGTATTTTATTTGTAATCCAAAATTATTTTTTATTACTATAAATATTATACCGGGTGCGATGGATAAATTTTCGTCAGAATTACACAAAAATGAAAATAACATGGACATCTCATTTTAACAAATATATTTACCAAAATTGCACAAAATAAAAATCACCATTGGCTTCAACCACAGCTTCCAGGCGACTTTGGAATCTCCTGTATCTCTTCTGAACGGCCTCCTTGTTTGTGAATGCTACCATAATCTTTGCCTTCAGTGTCGTTGGTCTCTCGCTCAACTGTGCCTCACACAAAATAATCCAGGGAGTTGCAGCCTGAGGAGTTAGGTGGCCAGATGTAAGGGGTGATATGGTCGCAGAAACTGTCTGACGGTTATGACTGGATCCTCCTGTTTGTGTGGCATTAGACTCATTCAACTCTTTTCGAATCCCCTGCACTGTCTACAGATTGACACTCAAACACTCTGAAATATTCGTATTGGATCTTGCGGCACGAATGCCAAGCAGTACAGCGTGAATTTCCAAATTTGTTGCGGAGTGAATTACCTGATAGTGCTCTTTTTTTTTTCTCACAGACGTTTCCCAACTGATCCTACTATACTATACAGTCGATAAAATTAAAAACAAACTATGCACATGTGCGAAATTAAAAATATAAAATGGCGACATTTGACCCATCGCATTTAGCGGATACACCTGTTTGAGTAGACATCTCTTTAAATAATGAGTGATCTAAAAAGCTAGTTTCAAGTCATTTTTTCGTGTATTTAAAATTAATGTGAAGTCGACTTGAGCTATCTTTAGTCGAGTCCGTTATATTCACTTGCACACAAATACACCCGTTCTGGGTATGATGATAAACTACATCCGCGTCCTGAGTAAGACGATGTCCAACAGCAAGGTCTCTGATCGGGAGGTTTTGAGGAGCGTAAAACCATCTCTTGCTGGTATTCCCAGGTTCACTCTGACTCGGGGCCGTAGCATCTGTTCGGATCCCACCTATAGGCAAATATCTAACCCCCAAACCGGGGTCAAAACTCTATGAAAGTGTAAAAATAAGTTTCAATACCAGCAATATATTTCTGAAGAAAATAATTATTACCAGCAATACATTTTTGTAAATAATTATTACCAGCAATACATTATTGCCAGCAACACGTTTCTGAAGAAAAAAAAATTACCAGCAATACATTTTTGAAGGAAAGATATTAGCAGTAATGCACTTTTGGAAAAAAAATATTACCAGCAATAAAAATCTTGGCATTAAATAACCCATTGAGATTGATACGCCGTAAAACAAACCAAACCAAACCAAATAAATACACTTGGGGAAGGTATGAATCCATCTCCTCCCCTCAGCTACAGGTTAAATAGTAAGACTTGTATCTGGATAAATCATTGTTATTCTATAAAAAAAAAATTCGTTCCTGCAATATTCTCTTGCCAAAAAATAATTATTCTTACAATCCACAACATGCTTCGGCTTTAAGTAACCCACAAAGGGTTGATAAAACGTAAAATACAACAATTCACTAAATGAATCTACTATCCTTTATCTTTCTATGCGCTGAGTCCCTTGAGAATTTGTGGAATCGTAGCTCCCCAGAATGTCCTATCTTTTGTAGCTCTTAGCAAAATTTATCTTTTTACTGACTATCCCAAAGCAATGTACATTTACACAAGGTCGTTGAATATTTTACTCAGTGTGTCCTTATGTCTCCACTTGCCTTCACTATATCCTGTGAGTATCAAATTTTCCAAGCTCTCTTTCCTCATTATGTGTCCCTGAAATTTCAACTCCGATTCCAAGTATAAGTGTGATTTTTGTTTCCATTACTTAAAACTCACTTGTTGCTTACGTATTCCGCTATGTATAATAAACGCATCCTTGTTTTAAAATTATTATCACTTCTCTTTCAGCTCTTAAGAATTATTCTACTTTTTGTATATTTGTAATTATTATTATAAATTTTAGTCTTTAATTACCATTATTATTATTATTATTATTATTATTATTATTATTAAACAAAATGGTTGACGGAACTCTTGCAATATTTTCAGCACTTAAGAAAAAAAAGCGCGATTTAAGAAGAAAAAGAAAAGAAAAAACATAGTGTTTGACAATGTTTGACAATATTTCGACAGTATGTCTGTCTTCTTCAAGTTATATTTAAAAATATTTTCAGGCTAAAAGATATATAAATCTATAAAAATGTATAGGTCTCCGTACAAACGTTGTTTGTTTTGTCATTACGGCTGTCATAGCGACGAAAGTAATGAAATACCAAAATTTAATTTTCTTAGGAGCTTTGAAGTAATAAAAATATGATATATGTTATTCTGCTTTCACAACAGAATACATGGTAGATGATACTCAGCTTTTGTGCATATCTATGTTTGTGTGGACATAATTGCTAGAGGCGGTAATAATGTTTTATGTTGTAGTTTTGTATTTTGGAATACAGTTTGATTTAAGAAATTATAGGATATAATATAGGTTTATGTCATGAAAGAGTTCTTTAATATTGGTTGTTTGATTTTGTCTAGCGGCATATCAATATCTATGGGAGATTTAATGTCAAAATCTAAATATTTTGAACACTATTGTATGCCTTCATCCACAGAGAAAATGTATTGTTGGTGATTTTGCTATAAAATATATTGTTGGTAATTTACTATAAACAAGTATTGTTGGTAATTTTTTATATAAATATGTATTGATATTTTTATATATTGGTATTTTTACTATTAAATGTATTTTTATATTTTCATAGTGTTTTGTTTTGTTTGAGGGTTCACTATTTGCCCAAAGCTGGGACCCTAACTGGTGCTACCACCCAGGATCAGGGTGGACTTGGGAACAACAGCAATTAAGAGGTGGTTCCACGCCCCTCAAAACCCTCAATCTCCAGATTAAGAGGTCTTGCTGCCGGATGTTGTTAATTATCATACAGTGTGAACGAAACGTTCTATTAACCAAAAGATTAGATTTAAAAAAGCCTTGTTATTTTCATATGAAGTTCGAAGAATAGATTGGGCGAATTTTTATTTATATATACTAGTTCCAGAACCTTGTAATAAAATCGAAGCATAAAAGTATTGAGCTGTTGCCTTTTTTGTATTTTTCCAAATTTTTTTTGCCATTAACTACTTCATCGTATATTCATCTGGCAGACATGCACAGCCAAGCGACACCAATTTATCTCCAAATTTATATACAACCTATATTTGACCTAAATGTAAGAGAGGTCCTAGCAAATATTTACAATGTCCTTCTGTTGTATACTGACTGGTGCCAAAGTCCTCAGGCTCTAACAAGTTCTTTTTTGCCTTCAAACTAGCTTTGGAACTTCAGGGTCAACTTTATGCATAGCTCTGAACCTAAGATGTGTAACGTCAGGGATTTCAGTCTTTGAATTTTAAACAAGAACAATTCTGCATTCGCTTTGAGAGAATGGTCAAGGGAACCAATTGTCTATAGAAGACGGGTGCTACATTGAAAATTCCACTGAAAGTATTGAATATAAATAAATTGTTTTGCATTGGAGTTTTTATACTTTGACATTTTTCTGTTAGCTTTTGGGAAAATAAACTAGAAAAAGTTTTATTTCTTAATCATTGCCAAACAATTCGAAGAAATTTATTTTAAATAGGGAAATTCTGAACGGTATGAAGTCTTTTCATATGCTATAGTTTCAACCACGTCGTTGATATAATATAGATGTTTCAAAATCTGGAAAAATACTCATAGAAAGGTTTCTGATTAAATTGGTTTCTGATTAAATTGAAAAAGAAACGAGTATACTGCAGTCCGAAGGAAACACATAAAAGACATGTTTCTTACGATTTTATATGCACTTAAATATGCATTAAGTATTAAAATTGGCTGGGTAATTAAGTGACAAATTGAAAAAAAAATTCTATGTAACGCGTTTCGGCCTCTAAAAAGACCTCATGCCTCTTTAAGTAAAGGAGAAAGTAATTTATTAAGGTGTACATTTTAAAAAAATATTGTCATTATTATTATTATTATTAAAATCCAAAGTATATTTCGGCTTCAAATAATCCACGAAGGGGTGATAAGCCGTAAAAAAGTTAAATTTGTTAATAATGACTGAATTAAATTAAATAAAGTGAAAAAGTATAAATAAAATTTAGAATCTAATGTATATACAGTTTGCAAACTATAGAAATCCACAGAATAAAAAAGGTGATTTTTTAATTTATTTATTGCGTTTATTGCTTAATAAATTATTGTCATGTCTAAACATTTACTGTGTAACTCGGATATAAGAGAAATGTCGGGACCGGAGAAGAAGTCTCTTATATCCGGGTTTGGTCTATTTTGTTTAGGTAATTATGGCTCTAATTTGGGACCAGAGAAAATCTCTCTTATATCCGGGTTTCTCTTATATCCGGGCTACACTGTAGAAATAAATTACAAATGTTAAAAATGATGCAAAAGTGGCACTAAAGCTACTTGAAGCTGGTCAACGCAAAGGTATTACACATGTATTAGGTTGGTGCAAAATAATGACGTAATAATGTCGTTTTTTGAGGTATTTTTTAACGTCAATAAACGACATTATTACGTCATTATTTTTGCACCAACCTAATAGAATCTATGAAACGGTACAATTTTTCATTTAATGACCAAGCAAAGTAGTGTATCATCATGATAAAGAAGAAAGGACATCAGGTAAATTAAAATTGCAATGAAGCTTTTTTATCGATTATCTCCTCCTGGTTGGAAAAATATTCTATACGTTTAAGAATTTCGTAAAACAATTTAAAACATTCTGTATCTCTCCTGAAATGTAATTCGTATACAACCACTTCTCACTTGAACAACTAAACGACCAGATATAAAAATCTCATAAAATCAAAAAAATCAAATCAATCTGTATTGGACGAAAACTGTTATCGTAATTGTTTTCTCTTTCATAAAAATGAATCAAAATAAATGAACAAATAAAGTGAAAAAAATATATCAAATTTATTAGGTTGGTGCAAAATAATGACGTAATAATGTCGTTTTTTGACGTATTTTTTGACGTCAAAAAACGACATTATTACGTCATTATTTTTGCACCAACGTAATAGATTCTACTGTATGAACAGCCTGCAAACCGAAGCAATGTACAGAATACAGAACTGATATTTGAATTTGAATTGAATTTTATTATATTTAGTGTTCAGTACCATATTGTACTGTATAAATATTTAGAAATAAAACGTTACAATTAGTGCAAAAAAGCAACATTAAACTATCTGAAGCTGTCTGACATAAACCTATTCAATGCATAACATGCTTGAAGACAAGTCAGATACAACTCACTTAGTGACCAGCTCATTTATCAATCAGCTTATTGGAACTGTATTTGCTCAGTGAGGAGTAGCTCTAATTGTAAATAATTTTTATATCAATAAATAAAGAGATTTCTCAGATTTAATGTGGATTTAATTCTAAAAAGGATGTGAGGGTGGTGCGGTGCTTAGTGACTCGGATAGAGAAATCATTGAAGCGAGATCAAATTCCGCTCGAGTTGATTCTTCAATAATCTGGATTTGCATTCTTGTGGTGACGAAGAAGAAAACCAAGTCTTACCACGAAAATGTATTCGTGTCCCCTGTGTATGCAAACTGAAGTAATGTACAAAATGCAGAGCTGATTTGTTTATTACGTTTACTGTTCAATACACTACTGTTCTTTATAGACCTTCAAAAATGAATGAGAAGTGATACATATGAGGCAAAATTGGCAATCAAGTTTCTGAATTGGCGCAAACCCATCACAACGGATAGCATGCCTAAAAAAGTGATTAGGTACTGCTCCTCACTTAGCCTATCAAGTCGTTAGGTAACCATATCGTTGGAACAGAACCCGGTCATTAAGTGAGAAATAGTTAAGTACTTCTTTTTTCTTTTCTTTTTTTTTTTTAAATCATTTCACTCCAAGCAAAGGCAATACAGCCACAAAGACACAAAGGATTACTTTAGTGTGAGAGAATAAGCTTCAATACCCAGTTAAGGCAGTGGAGAATTTGGAGAGGGGAATTAACAGGAGCTAGCTGATAACTGACATCCATTAGACATGGCACGTGGAACTAGAACAGTGAGCGAAGTAAAGGGTTCAATTTGACATTCCAACCACCTGATGAAGGCCGAAACGTTGTGATAAATATGGCAACAAAAATTAGGACAATAGTCCGAATAACACTTTATCTCAGAAATATAGACAAATACTATTTTAAATTTATATTTTTCAGCCCCTGTTTCCAGCCCTTTATTTGTTTGCAAGAAAAGGGCTGAAATGATTACACCTTGTGGTAAACACACAGAAATTTCAATTTAGTCATATTTGGTAAAGAGTCCATGCTTCAGGAATTATCAGAATTAGAATTGGAAGTAGAAACTGATTAATGGATGAAAATCAAAAGAAATAAATTATAAAGGAGAGAGAGAAAAAGAACAGGGATTAAGAAAACGGAAGATAACGATTGACATTGCATTTAAATTGCTAGGAAAGTAAGAAACCGGAAGAGAGCGCAACAAGCGAGAGGTGCGAGATAGAAAACTCTATAGAACTTACGGTTGCCTATAGCAATAGTAAAATGAGGAGACCTCACAGCCAATCTAGTACTTCCCTTAAATTCATAATGTCTCGAGGCGAAAGAGGAAAGCTAATTAAAACAGTTACCGTGAAAATATTTATGGAAAAGAAACTACATTGCAACGGTGCAAAAGGGACTGAAATGCCAGGTCAGGACTGATAACATTGTAAATTCTTCTTTAGATTTTATTTAGAATCTTTAAATACATAGCAGAAGCACCAGAGCAGATGTGATAGCAATAGGCATGGACGTATAGTAGACTTATAAATGTGTTAGATAGATTCTGTCGAGAAAGAATTGTCTAGCACAATACAGTGAACCAACTTTCCTAGCAGCAGACCTATCAATTGATTCAATATAATCTTTTCACTTCATATCGGCGGAAAATATTCGTCCGAGAAGGCGAAATGTGTCTTTACCCTGGAGGTCAGTCATGACAATGGTAGGTTTTAAAAAAAAAAAAGTTCTCTCAGAGGATTAAGAGATTACAGTTTTGTTTTATCGGCGTTAACATTAACAATTCATTTTAACAATGAACAAGAACATGTATATGATATCCGAATCATTCACAGTAAATTTACGTCCAGGTTCTTACATTTTACCTTCCTTAACAAATCGTTTTTTTTGTTTGTTTGTTTGTTTTTGTTTTTTTGTTACAATATGGGATAATTCAAAAACAACATCGGTAAAAAAAATTTAAAAAAAGCATGCGTTGAGAAACCGAAAGAGATCGACTGAGCTGTGAAAAATGAAAATGTTAAAAATTTCAAATTTAGTGTTCAACGCTTCCTTGGTACGCAGTTATAACTGATGTTTAAGATTATATACCCATCACCAATATATATATATATATATATATATATATATATATATATATATATATATATATATATAAATATAAAAGAAAGAGGTTACAGGTGGTTCCAACGAGAGAAAAGTGTGTATATTAAAAAGAAGAGAAGAGAGGTGCCGCAAACGTTTTTGGTTGTAATGTGGAATTTTTTTTTTTTAAATATTATGTTTTATTTTTCATAATTTTACTACACGTGTTTCTGGTCTCGCGACCGTCTTCAGGTAAAAGGCGGAGATTTTCGCATATTATTAAAAATAAGCAATTCAAGAAAGACATTCGGATTACTAACACAAAAACAGAGAATGTCTCATATCGCGAATATTTAACATTGAAAAACATAAGGAAAAAAAAATTATTTTTAATAATATGTGGAAATTATGTAAAAGTTTTGGCTGTCTTTGTATAACCTGCAAACGGTTGATAAGCCGTAGAAAAGGAATCAATTTAGCTAAAACCAGCGTATCTGTGCTCTGCCTGAGAACTTCAGCTAAGATCATTCTAGTATCTGTTAGAAAGAATCTTTTAGTACTAGTAGTTTATGTGACCTTTGGAATCACTTGTAAGATTTCGTAAAAAAATGCATTAGACTTTTCAGAGACACAGTAGTAATGGTCAGATTAGTTTCGCAAACCATTACCGAAGTCAAGACATCTCATAGAATCAGATTTCAGATTTTGTTACCCTAAAATATATTGCAAATTATTTTAACTAGAAAGATCCATGAATAAAGGAATACATGTTGAGATAATGAAGCCACTTGAAAGATTAATTCTAGTAGGCTAGATTATTAATGATTGTTAACTATATGTGAAGTTTCATTGACCAGTACAATCACAATATGCTAGGGAATACCAAGGGCTATAAGTTTGAATGTGACGGTGGTTTAATAGATAATGACTCGAAATGTTAATCGGAGAGCCGAGTTCGAATTCCCGTTGGGTTCGTCATATTCATTTACGCACAAATACCCTAAGGAAATGTATGAATTCAACTCATCTCCTCCAGCTATGGGTTAATTAGTAAGATTTGTATTAATAACCATTATGGTCTCAAAAAAATTCTTCCAATGTGAAAATATTTTCTGGCTTTAAATAAGCCATAGAAAACTAATCGATCAATCACAATATGGTTAGTCCTGGATGTTTCAGAAACACACTAATCGCCTTGTCTCTTAATATACGCGCAACCGAAACCTCTACAATGGCGCACATAAACAGCGTGTGGGTGTTATCGGACGTTCCTCCGAACCACCTAGTTAGTTATGCAATAAAGCAATACTGTTTGAGAGAATGAAGCCATTTGAGAGATTATCCCAGTAGGCTAGATTATCAATGAACATTAACTGCATGTGAAGTTTCATTGAACAATACAATCACAGTACGGTTAGTCTACGATACCAACTCGGATATAGAATGATTATCGTTTTTAGCGAGATTACTTTAGCTGATTAACTTCAGTGTTTCAATGTGACATGGCCGTAAGCTAAAGGTCTTTGCAGAAGAGAGACTTTGCTCTAAGAGAAGGCATTCTGGTCTTAGACAAAAATGACTAGCCATATGTAAATAATCCTTCAGTTTTGCCAGATATTCAGTTAGTATAATTATGATTTTATAGAGATGTCAGCTAAGACAAGCATAAATATTATAATGCTTTCAAAATTACTATTTTCAGTTGTCATATCAAGAGTTTCTAATGAGGCCATTGTATGTTTTGTTATGTGGAAAGAAACAAAAGTTTAAAATGAAGCACTTATGGAAAAAGCGGGAAGATGTTAACGGAAAATAAAGAGATAGCAAAAACATTTTTTACAGTAAGGTTCACCCTGCACAAGGCCCGGGGATCACTCGAGGTAGAAGTTTACGTTAAGGGGTTGTTTATATGGATAGGTGGGGAAGATAACGGTTGGCTCGAGACTTGAACAGGTTTAGACTGTAGTGATTTGGGAAACATATTCTAGGGAAGAAGCTGTTTGAGTAGAACTTCACTCCGATGGGATACGGAGGGAATGTAGTTGCTTTGCTACTATGGAAGTGGCATGGTGGTTCCTAGCCGTGAAGGTCAGACCTGGTGAAACCAGGAGATGCAGCTCGTTCAAGCACTTTCCATGCTATCAGCGATAGAGCAGTGAGAGATTCGACACATCCCGCCTGTGCGAGAGAGAGGAATAGGAGAGATAAGAAGGATGGAAGACAGAGAGAGAAGAAAGTTTTTTAAAAATATATTTCTTCTTCTTCTTCTTCTTCTTCTTCTTCTTCTTCTTCTTCTATGTGCCGTATCAGGACATAAGCAATTATGGCCCTCTACAATTTCCTGTCCTTTGTAGCTATTCTTCATCTTTGAGGATATTCACTGCCATATAGGAGGACTGGTATTACGTAACAGTTCAGTACTCTTTTCTTTGTTTCTGACGAATTTTTCTGTTTCTTCTTACTCTGCTTAGCTTTTGGGATGCATCTTTCGCTATCCCAATGCACTTTCAGTCTGTAGTATCATACTTTAGTCGTCTCCTAAAATACTTCCAAGAAATTTAAATTGTTGTAGTTGTTTGATTTTGGTATCTACAATATATAATTTGTATGTTGGACTCTATTCCTTTTGTTGACATCCATCGATTCCGAATTCTTCCAATGTATATTTATTCTGTTCTCCTCGGTTTCCTTCATTACCTTCTGTAGAGGTAGTGTATTGCCTTTCTGTATCTTCTATCGACACTGTGTTATCTGCATATCTTATGTTGTTAGCGAAGTATGAATGAAAGAATAAGCAAAGTCAAAGAGAGAAAGCGAGAGAAGTATAGAAATATTTAAAAAAAAAAAAGAATTATTAATATAATATATAATATATATATATAAATGGAAGAAAAAACAGATAGAGAGAGAGAGTGAGAGAGAGAGATTTGCGAAGTATAAATGAAAGAAAAACATATATTAGGTTGATGCAAAGATAATGACGGTTTTTGACGTATTTTTTAACGTCAAAAACCGTCATTATTTTTGCACCATCCTAATATATATATATATATATATATATATATATATATATATATATATATATATATATATATATATATATATATATATATGTGTGTATGTATATAGTTTAAAAATCAGGATGTCAATTAAAATACGTTTTTTGAAAGTTATTTTTTAAAGATAATTATATAACGTTCTTTGTGGTTATTTTTTTTAAAAGTATTTTAAAAGTATCGTCCGAAAAGGCCGTCAGGTCCAAACCGTGGTCGCATATTTTAATTGAACTCTTGATCTTTAAACTTAAATGCTCTATATGTTATTTTTATTTTTACTTATATGTTTTTCTCACGTGCATTGAGCACTTTTTAATACTACTTTTCCCTGGTCTGATTCAACTCTGACCATTAACCTTTATGTATTATATTTATATATATATATATATATATATATATATAATAAAAGCAAAAAATAAATCCGTTGGTATATACTCGAAGTGGATCCTAATAATATAAAATATTACCACTGATCCACAAAAAAGAGCTCAATGTATTTATTATTACAGAGCAAATAATTAGTACACAATAAAATCAAAAATTACCTCATATGGGGAATTGGCTTATTTCAATCAATGAGATTCGTTAGTCTTATTCAACCCCGGTATAGACTGAGTTCGTGTCGGAATTCAGTCTATACAGGGGTTAAATAAGACTATATATATATATATATGTACAGACACATACATATATATGTGTGTGTGAGTGTGTGTGTGTGTGTGTGAACATTGAAGTCAACAATCTGAGACGGCAGACTGTATCATGCTAAACGCACTGAGCAAGCCATATATATATATATATATATATATATATATATATATATATTGAATGCACGACCTGGACTATAGTTGTAAATCCAGGTCGGTCCTGAGAAGGCATATAAAAAGACACAGTGGAAGTGGGGATGATCAAAATCTCCTTCCACCACCCGGAGATGATTTGATATGTCATATGTGACAAGAAATGAAGATATCGTAGGCTGGCTCTATGAGCCACTGCCGTTCACACAACCAGTCAATGTCGTGTTGTGGTGGGTGAGATTAAGTGAAGGGCTGGACATGTCAGTGAGGGTCATACTCGCTTTGCGAGTCGGCAGCCACCATACATACGTACATACATACATACATACATATATATATATATATATATATATATATATATATATATATATATGAAAAAATATAGTTTTAAAGTGTGCTATATTTATGGGGTAAAGTGCTCAATATCAGAGATAAAGCGTATGTAAATATAAATATAAAAGTGAACATTGAAGTCAACACTCAGAGGCGACCGGCTGTTTCACGCTGGAGGCATTCGTATATATATATATATATATATATATATATATATATATATATATATATATATATATATATGTGTGTGTGTGTGTGTGTTTGTGTGTGTATGTGTGTGTGTGTGTGTGTGTGTGTATATATATATATATGTATGTATATATTGTGAAGTATAAATGAAGGCATGAAGCAGAAAGAGATTTTAGCAAAGTATGGGAAAGTGAGAGAAAAAAACAGAAGTGGAGATAGAGAGAGTTTAGTGATGTACAGATGAAGAAAAAGGGCGAGGGAGAAAGAGAGAGAGATATGTAGAGAGGGATTTAGCAAGTTATAGAGGAATAAAGAAAAATGAGCGAGTGGGGGATTTTAGCGAAAGAAAAAACAGAGAGAGGCAGAGTTTAGGAAATTATAGATGAAAGAAAAGAAAGAGGTAAGGAATTTAGAAAAGTATAGACGAATAAAAAACAGGGAAATTTTAGCAAAATATAGATGAAAGAAAAAAAGAAAACAGTAAGCATGGACAAAAGAAAAGAAAGAAGGAAACAAGAAAAAGCAAGAAAATACGGGTGAATGAAAAGGGAAAAAGGAACGAAAGAGACTGAAAAATTAATGAGCGACAATGAGTGAAATAAAAAAGGATAAGTGTTCAAGTCCAGCCATATGCCAGAATCTCAAATGTTGAGTTTCTAGGCAGACAGGTAATCCCCATTTAGAAGTCTTTCATAGTTCTAACTTCCTCAATTTTTTCTTTGATCAAGAAGACAATAGAAGAAAGGAAGGAAGTATGAAATACAGAAAGAAAAAGATAATGCAAAGAAAGAAAGAAAGAAAGAAAGAAAGAAAGAAAGAAAGAAAAGAGTTAGAATGTAAAAAAGAGGGTGGGTAAGAAAATGAAGAAAACAAAAATGACGAACAGAGCAAGACGAGAAAAAAGGGAAAACAAGACTACCAAGGAAAGGAATGGAGGAATAAAGATAGAAAGAAAGGAAAGGTAAGAGGAAGAGAAAGAGAGGAAAAAAGAAGCCATGAAGGAAGATAGGAAGAAAGGAAAGAAAGGAGAAAAGGGAAGGAAAAGAAAAAGACAGGAATGAATGAATGAAGAGAAGTAGTAAGAGAGGAAACAATGGTAAAGGAAAGAGAAAGTGGAAGAGAAGGAATCATAGGAGGCAGGAAGGAAATTAAATGATGAGGGAGGAAGAAAAGAGGAAGAAGTAAGGGAGAAAAGAATAGCAAAAAAGAAAAGAAGGAAAGATAATATGAAAGCGACACGAAAGGGGAGAAAGAGAAGAGAAGAAGGGGAGGAAAAGAGTGAGAAAATAAAGGAAAAGATGGGGAAAGTATAGAGGGAGGAGAAAAATAAGGGTGGAAGGAGAGAAGAAAGGAAGAGCAAAGAAGGGGAGGTAAGGGAGAAAAGAATGGAAAAAAGAAAAGAGCGATAGAGAAAGTAGAAGAGATACGGAAGGGAAGAAAGAGAAGTCGGAAGAAGGGGAGGAAAAAGAGGGAGAAAATAAAGGATAAGATGAGGAAAGCATGGAGGGAGGGGAAGAAGACAGGATGAAAGGGAAGAAGAAAGGAAAGTGGAGAAAAGGAAGGAGAAAAGGAAGGAGAAGAAGGGGAGGAAAAAGAGGGAGAAAATAAAGGATAAGATGAGGAAAGCATAGAGGGAGGGGAAGAAGACAGGATGAAAGGGAAGAAGAAAGGAAAGTGGAGAAAAGGAAGGAGAAAAGGAAGGAGAAGAAGGGGAGGAAAAAGAGGGAGAAAATAAAGGATAAGATGAGGAAAGCATAGAGGGAGGGGAAGAAGACAGGATGAAAGGGAAGAAGAAAGGAAAGTGGAGAAAAGGAAGGAGAAAAGAAAGGAGAAGAAGGGGAGGAAAAAGAGGGAGAAAATAAAGGATAAGATGAGGAAAGCATAGAGGGAGGGGAAGAAGACAGGATGAAAGGGAAGAAGAAAGGAAAGTGGAGAAAAGGAAGGAGAAAAGAAAGGAGAAGAAGGGGAGGAAAAAGGGAGAAAATAAAGGATAAGATGAGGAAAGCATAGAGGGAGGGGAAGAAGACAGGATGAAAGGGAAGAAGAAAGAAAAGTGGAGAAAAGGAAGGAGAAAAGGAAGGAGAAGAAGGGGAGGAAAAAGAGGGAGAAAATAAAGGATAAGATGAGGAAAGCATAGAGGGAGGGGAAGAAGACAGGATGAAAGGGAAGAAGAAAGGAAAGTGGAGAAAAGGAAGGAGAAAAGGAAGGAGAAGAAGGGGAGGAAAAAGAGGGAGAAAATAAAGGATAAGATGAGGAAAGCATAGAGGGAGGGGAAGAAGACAGGATGAAAGGGAAGAAGAAAGAAAAGTGGAGAAAAGGAAGGAGAAAAGGAAGGAGAAGAAGGGGAGGAAAAAGAGGGAGAAAATAAAGGATAAGATGAGGAAAGCATAGAGGGAGGGGAAGAAGACAGGATGAAAGGGAAGAAGAAAGGAAAGTGGAGAAAAGGAAGGAGAAAAGAAAGGAGAAGAAGGGGAAGAAAAAGGGAGAAAATAAAGGATAAGATGAGGAAAGCATAGAGGGAGGGGAAGAAGACAGGATGAAAGGGAAGAAGAAAGAAAAGTGGAGAAAAGGAAGGAGAAAAGGAAGGAGAAGAAGGGGAGGAAAAAGAGGGAGAAAATAAAGGATAAGATGAGGAAAGCATAGAGGGAGGGGAAGAAGACAGGATGAAAGGGAAGAAGAAAGGAAAATGGAGAAAAGGAAGGAGAAAAGGAAGGAGAAGAAGGGGAGGAAAAAGAGGGAGAAAATAAAGGATAAGATGAGGAAAGCATGGAGGGAGGGGAAGAAGACAGGATGAAAGGGAAGAAGAAAGGAAAGTGGAGAAAAGGAAGGAGAAAAGGAAGGAGAAGAAGGGGAGGAAAAAGAGGGAGAAAATAAAGGATAAGATGAGGAAAGCATAGAGGGAGGGGAAGAAGACAGGATGAAAGGGAAGAAGAAAGGAAAGTGGAGAAAAGGAAGGAGAAAAGAAAGGAGAAGAAGGGGAGGAAAAAGAGGGAGAAAATAAAGGATAAGATGAGGAAAGCATAGAGGGAGGGGAAGAAGACAGGATGAAAGGGAAGAAGAAAGGAAAGTGGAGAAAAGGAAGGAGAAAAGAAAGGAGAAGAAGGGGAGGAAAAAGGGAGAAAATAAAGGATAAGATGAGGAAAGCATAGAGGGAGGGGAAGAAGACAGGATGAAAGGGAAGAAGAAAGAAAAGTGGAGAAAAGGAAGGAGAAAAGGAAGGAGAAGAATGGGAGGAAAAAGAGGGAGAAAATAAAGGATAAGATGAGGAAAGCATAGAGGGAGGGGAAGAAGACAGGATGAAAGGGAAGAAGAAAGAAAAGTGGAGAAAAGGAAGGAGAAAAGGAAGGAGAAGAAGGGAAGGAAAAAGAGGGAGAAAATAAAGGATAAGATGAGGAAAGCATAGAGGGAGGGGAAGAAGACAGGATGAAAGGGAAGAAGAAAGGAAAGTGGAGAAAAGGAAGGAGAAAAGGAAGGAGAAGAACGGGGAGGAAAAAGAGGGAGAAAATAAAGGATAAGATGAGGAAAGCATAGAGGGAGGGGAAGAAGACAAGATGAAAGGGAAGAAGACAGGATGAAAGGGAAGAAGACAGGAAAGTGGAGAAAAGGAAAGAGAAGAAGGGGAGGAAAAAGAGGGAGAAAATAAAGGATAAGATGAAAAAAGTATAGAGGGAGGGGAAGAAGTCAGGGTGAAAGGAGAGAAGAAAGGAAGAAGGGGGAAGTAAGGGAGAAAAGAATGGCAAAAAGTAAAGAAGGAAACAGGAGGTGAAAGCGGGGAAGGAAGAGAATATGAAAGAGGATTGAATGGTAACTGAAATCTGGTAGGGAGGCATTATTAAAGGAAGGAAGAAAAACGGAAGGGAATAAAAAAAAAAACGATCTTTCAGTGAAAATTTTCAAAATGTGTTTATTCTTATTCCCGGGGGAATATAACTTAAAAGATTGACAACAGATTTTGAATTAAGACACGTTAAAAAATTGAAATCTGATATAAATAAGTAAAGACACTGACAAGATATATGTGTATGCATAAGCGCAAATAATTGTTTCAATTTGGGTGTATGTGTTTTGTGCGAATGCCTGAGTATTTCAGATCAAATTTGTGTATATATACATGTAACTCTGAAGAATATATTACATTGATTCAAAAGTTTCCATCATATTTGACTTGAGTCAAAATCTTTTATTCGTATAAATTCATAGAATCATTATTCAGTCATCAAACTATTTTCCTCATTTTCTATGGCCTTATGCCACCTTTCAACTTAATTGTGTTTTCCATCATATGAGGTTGATTCAAAAGTTTCCGTCAGTTTTAAGCAAAATCTTTTATTCATATAGATTCATAGCATCATTATTCAGTCATCATAATATTTTCCCTCATTTTCTCTGACCTTGTGACACCTTTTAACTTAACTGTGTGTTTCCCTTATTTATACCAGCTGTCAACATTAATAGTGAATAGATAAATAAAAAGTTCAATAAATTATCTACCAACTCGGAGTTTATAAACATGCCATCACATGACATCAACATTGTTCGATTATGTGCACTGGATAATTTTACCGTCATAGGAAGGAATTTGTCGAAAAATCTTAAGCAAATAAATATAGTCAATAGATGATAGTTAACTCTGTATGTAATAAAGTTTTTATGCTAGAAAAAATTTGATATTTAGTTCACTTCAAAACTTAATGTTTACTTATATATATATATATATATATATATATATATATATATATATATATATATACAGTGTAACCCGGATATAAGAGAGTTGGCTGGATAATAAGTCTCTTATATCCGGGTTTCTCTTATATCCGGGTTGGGTCTTTTTTGTGTAAATTGACACATGCTCTACTTTGGGAACAGATAAAATCTCTCTTATATCCGGGTTTCTCTTATATCCAGGTTTTATTTTATATCCGGGTCTCTTATATCCAGGTTACACTGTGTATATATATATATATATATATATATATATATGTATATATATATAGCTGTATAGGAAGTCGAACTGTTGGTATATAATCCGAGTGGATCCTAGTAATATTAATTATTAAAAATGATCGACAGCGAGTTCGATGTTTTTATTTCAACAGAGCATATGTATTTTTTTACAGCAAAAACCCTAAAATTACCTCAACATCGGAATAGAGTATTTCAAACTGTTCCCCAATGGCTTTCGTCAGACTCAAATTTGTGAACTATGCATTGAGCACTTTTTTTAATATAACCGTTTCCTAGACAAGATATACTTTCTTGTTTGTTATGTGTGTATATGTGTATATATATATATATATATATATATATATATATATATATATATATATATATATATATATACATATATATATATATATATATATTAATAAATTTGATTTCTCTTCTTACTGATCAGCGGATTTGCATTCGCGAAACTCGTGATATAGGTTGTTAGTATTTTTTCTTTTTATTTCTCTTTTCAATTGCAAGAAGAATCAATGTGTGGTTGTTAGCAAAAGAGACAATCCAACATGCAAATTACAAATTGGAGATGGGAAGATCAAACAAGTTCAAAAATTTAAAGGTTTGTCACAATGCCTCCTGCTCATTTCAGGGAAAATGTGTGTAAAGCATCGCCTTTCCTCTAAAAATCCTTTAACACATTTCAGTCTGATGAAAGGATGAAACATAGATAGACTCATGAATGTCCGTGCTAATGCGACCGAATATATATATATATATATATATATATATATATATATATATATATATATATATATATATATATATATATAAAATATACGCTAATATATATATATATATATATATATATATATATATATATATTAGCGTATATTTTATATATATATATATATATATATATATATACATATTTAGCGTGTTTCCCCCCTTTTTTTGCTCTTTATTTTCGTTACTGTTGTTTTCGCTAAATAATGATCCAACGATTGTCTCCTGATGAGATGTTGGTTGAAACGGCCTTAGAGACTAATAAAATTAAAATCAATATATTCCTTTTTTTTAAAACTATATATATATATATATATATATATATATATATATATATATATATATATATATATATATATATATATATATATATATATATATATATATATATATATATATATTCATCCACAGACAGACTGTTTCGCTGTGTCATGTCTCATCAGTGTCGCTAGACATGCACTTGCTTCAAGCCGGGATCGAAATCCGACCGATTTTACTCTCACCACTTTGCTATTAGCGCACACCAGGAAAAAAGGTCATTTTAACACATCATATACAAGATAACACCTATTGGGTTCAATTGACATTACCCCTCTCTCTCTCTCTCCCCTCTCTCTCTCTCTCTCTCTATGTATATATATATATATATATATATATATATATGGAGCGGGTAGAATGGAGATCAACGTGTTTTAGTTTTCAATCTGCTTGTCTGAATCATCTTCAAGAAGCGAGAGCAAGAACTAAAAGGACAGCCAATCTAACAGTGATCTCATCTAACAATCCTCACACTTGCTCCATATGTGGCCTCCTTTGTAAATCACTAGCGGGTCTTAAATGCCACATAAGATTATCGCACAAAATTTCATAACTGAATCAACTAAGCTGCCAAATCCTCATACGTCGAAACCAACGGGAGAGTCCATTATTATATATACATACACACATACATATATATATATATGTGTGTGTGTGTGTGTGTGTGTGTGTGTAATGAGAGAGAGAAAAAGCGAGAGAGAAAAAGAGAGAAAGTGAGGTAATATCAATTTAACACAAGAGGTGAGATTTGAAGTTGGCTTGACAATTTCTCTTTCTATGCCGATAAACTTTATCTTACACACACATATCCAACCTATTGATGGTATAAAGGACAAAAAATCGTTTTCAAAAAGATAACAGTCAGTAATAATGTCAGGTGACCAAATACAGTACCGAGTAATGTATACATGGACTCAGTGGAAACTGGGAGGACAATAACTGAGCAGTACCAAACATAAGAACTAGACAAAATATACCTACTGGTCAAGGGGGGAGTCAAGAACACTCTGTCCCCATAGATTAAATAAAGGGTTCAGTTTGAAATTCCCTGTAGGTTACCCGGATTGACATACACCTAATGAAAGCAGAATTACACGACAGCGGAAACGTTGTGATAAGAATAACAATGATGAAGAGAAGTGTAAATAATGTATTAGGTTGGTGGAAAAATAATGACGTAATAATGTCGTTTTTTGACGTTAAAAATGGGTCAAAAAACGACATTATTACGTCATTATTTTTCCACCAACCTAATAAATAACGATAATTCCTCATCGCAGAAATTGAAAGAACGTTTGATTACTACTTTTTATGCTATTTGACACAAACTCAATCTGGCTTCAGCTTGACCAAAAATACAGTCCCCAAGCAGCTTTTCAAATCTGAAAATTTACTTGCTTCTAGATATGAATTCTTGGGAAGGGTCTGAATAAGAGTTTCTATTATTCTTTTATTCTTGCTCCAACTTCTCTTGTTATACAAACAAAAAAAAAATTGTCAAATTAAGGGAAAATATCTTTAAGCGATTCTAAAATATACACCAAACTAATACGCCAACATGTAGATCTTCCCTTCAGCAAGTTGACTATCATGGTTCTTCACAACTTCATGTTCTTTTGTTGCTCTTAGTAGTGTTTCACTTTTTATTATCCCTCTCATTCCCTTGTTTGTCTCCCAGCTTCTCAGGTAGGTTAATTGGTGTTCCTCTGTTTACCTGTCTACAGTATGTCTTGTAAGTGTCAAATTTTCCAAACACCCTTTCTTTATTATATATCCCAGAAATTCCATCCATCTCTCTCTCTGATTCCAAGTGACTTTCTTGATTCTATTTTCCTTAAAACTGCCACATTTCACATATGTTCCATCCATAGTATCCTCAGCATCCTTCTGGAGAACGACATTTCTGTTGCCTCATGTTGCTTCTTCATCTGTGAGGAAATTGTCGCGCATTCTCCGCGAGGGGAATTGATATTGCAAAGCTGTTCAGCACTATTTTATTTTGTTTCTAATGACATTTTCAAGTTTCTTAATAATTTCCAGTGTCTTTGAAAGGCATAGAGATACACATAAAATTTAGGAATCATAGGATATTTATAGCGTATATTTTTAATAGTAAA
>OZ010592.1:55186818-55189318 GCA_963932145.1 Acanthosepion lycidas | reverse complement strand
TCGGGTAACACGTTACCTAGAAAACTGATGTATCTTAATACAAATTCTAGAGACATGTCATAATAGATCATTCCAACTTAAAAAAATCAACAACTTTTTGCGACAATTTTAACATCAACTTGTAGAACAATTTTAACACATTCCGCATTATAATATAAAAATTAGTGAATTTTATATAATGTTTTGCGTGATTTAACATGAACAAAACAAATACACAGATTTAGACAAAAAAGAACCCAGATTCTTGACAAATTAGGCAAAAAAAATTCATTCTTTTAATAGTCGACTGTGCTTAATTTAATTTGTAACGTATATAAATGTAGAAATAAAAGAAAATGTTGATAAGACAGTGTTATACTTCGTTGTAACGTGATCTCTTTCTGATTCATTCTGCTTGCTGAACGTGACGAAGGCAGAGAACAAAATAAAAAGTCATTCTCTGTGCATAGGTTCCGCGCATCACGTCCGATTACTGATGCAAGTCCCTGCAATGAAAGCAATACTGGCCAATCAAGAACGTTCCCGTCGGAAAAGGAGATACCTATGGGAAGCACCAGACTTACTTAAAAGCAGGTCTCCGATGATGATCACCTGGCTGGCATACCACCGATCAACACACAGGGCGTTGCTGCTGCCGCCGCCGTCACCACCACCGCCGCATCTCAAAATGACCGCTCCTCTCAACGACCGTTACTTCTCGCAGGCTTGACTAACCAACTCAGCTATCCACATGATAACCTCTCAACTTCGACACCTCCAAGATACATGCCTTCATCGTCGCTGACGCTGTCACCTCGGCAAATACCAACCAACGCATGCAAGGCATTCACTTTGCAGTCATCACCGCTGTCCCCGTTCCATAGAACAGGCCGATCAACCAAGCCAATCCGACACCCCTCGTCACTTCGGAATACACGATTCGTTTAAAAGGCGTTCCCTTTGCAGTCGTCACCGCGACCCCGTTCCATAGAACAGGCCTAACAACCAACGAAATCGACCTACCACCAAGATCTCGATCAACCAACACGGACACCGAGCATATACTGTAACCTTATACCAAACCCACACGAGAATTAGGTCAACTCCCAGTGCTACCCTTACACCCGATCGCCATCCTGGCGATCGGCCACTGAAACTGATATCTCACCAAGCTTCAACATATCTGTACATCATACAAAACAATAAACGTTGTTCAAAATCTAATCCTCGTTATTTCTTTCTCTCGCAACTTTGCTTATTATAGCTATAGTGAGGGTCACAAAGCACTACCCGGGACACCTAATCAGGCTTGTCCCCACCGTTGGGTTGGTCGGGGATCGTAAGCACTGGCCCTGGTGCCAGATGTCCCAAGGCTTTATAACTATCTGCTGTGGAACTGCCTGTGTAGCATAGGGTCACAACCACACCATGTCAAGTGGTGCTCTATCCCCTAATTGTTTTGAATTCAGTCGTCCTTCTCCAGTCTGACTTTCTAACCCATCGCTCCCAGGTGGTGAAGAGACAAATTCACACATTTACCAAAGTTACGGGTGCAAAAATGAACTCATGGCGTCGGCTGGAATTTGAACACGTCTCACCAAACCCATTTTTCATGACATTAACCATTACATGTATATATCTTTTTTAGAAATTCTTGCTGTAATTGTATTAGACAGTTTTGATAAAATGTTTCCAGCCAAATGAGAAAAATTATAAATGTAATTTGTTTTTCTATTTTTATTGATGAATCTATTTTTGGAAGTTTTTTTTAGACACTGGTGCCATTTTGTGCAGGATTCTTTTTTCTTTATCCTTTTGCTTCTTTATATATTTAGACTAATTGCATAATTGAACCCTGGCAATACCTGATCATCTTGCGTATTATTATTTCTGTCTATGAATATAAGAGAAGTCATTTTTCTCAAAGCAGATTGATGATTGTAAATTGTTTTCCCCGTTTTATTTGAAAAAGCTGCAAAGGGAAAACTATACACCATTAATCATTTTATTCTATTAATATTTTATTTAAAATTTCTTCCTGCAGCCGTCATTGAAACGGATGTGTAACCATACACACACACACACACACACACACATGAGGGGTGGTGAAAATCTCTCGGCTTGATCAAGAAAAATGACCTCAAGCAATGGAACGTACAACGCTGTTTTCATAAAACAGTGTTAAGGGTACTTAGTTATTTAGATCCTCACAGGGAGACTCCTTATTTTCGACCTTGTACCACTTCTAAGCTACGCTTAGCAAATCGGCATATATATATATATATATATATATATATATATATATATATATATATATAGTTTATGCAAAACTAGGTAATCCGTATGGGTAGACCCAAGGAGGATGATATCCAGAGAGCTCAATGTAAGTTCAGAACAGATATGTTTGAATAAAAACAGACCACTTCATGGATAAATGCCTTCGTGTTTTTTCAAATCTATATTGATGTTCTGTGGTAATAAGTCCTTGTTTAAATATATATGTTGTTATATACCGTAACTA
>OZ010592.1:55056818-55181818 GCA_963932145.1 Acanthosepion lycidas | reverse complement strand
AAAAATTGAAGGTTTTGCGACACATAATGATAAAATAATATTTAGAGAAATTAACACTTGCATGACAAATTGAAAGTAAGAGAAACAGTGACAGCATTGACAATTTTGAGCAGAAGAATATTGATTATGTCATTATTTTCGTTTCAAGTCAAATGTGCTATTCTTTTTAGTTGTTGCTGCTCTTGGTAGTCCTCAAGTGATGTGGTTTCTTTTATTTGGTACAGTTCTTTGTGATTTTGTAAAGGTATTATATTAAATATAATACCTGAAAGGAGGAGTCAGGTATTATATTTGTATTATGAACCTACAATTTTCCAGTTTCTTTAGCTCTAGATTGTACATATGATTTACCTTTATTGCTTTCAGCAATACTTGCTTATTTACGACCCCCTTTCACTTTATATACCTCTCTTTCTGTGTATCGCATATATCTTATCAGAACGTGGGCATTCATGTTTCTCCACAACTTCCCCTCTTTTGTTACGTTCAACAATGCTTTTTCCGTTACAACTTTTCTTTGTCTTTGTCTGTCTGTCTCTATCCTGTATTTTATCAGGATGTGGAGGTTCATATTTCTCCACAACATCCTCACTTATATTGCTTTTCAGGATGTGGGTGTTCCTTTTTCTCCACATCTTGCTCTGTTGTCTTTCTACGACACGTGCTCCTTTTCAACTCCTCATTGAATCTGTCTGCCTGTCTGTCTCTCTCTCACCGTTTCTCTCTCTTTCTCTTTCTCTTTCTCTTACATCTTCACAGGATGTGGACGTTCATATTTCTCCACAACATCCTCACTTATATTGCTTTCGGCAATATCTGCTCCTATACGAAACCACATTTACATTCTTCTGCTCAAAATTGTCAAACAGTATTGTCACTGTTTCTCTTATTTTCAGTTTGTCATGCAAGTGTTAAATTCTCTATTCTTTTATCATTATGTGACGCAAAACCTTCAAATTTTTGTATCATTATTATTATTATTATTATTATTATTATTATTATTATTATTATTATTATTATTAAAACTCCAGTTCTCCCATAATATATCCATGCTAGTCTCAAAATTATCAAAGGGTGGATGAAGTCCGATAGTCAAAGGGTAGTTAATTCGGGATGGTGGCTCGATAAAAACATCGTGGAGAAGGTAACGGAAGATCATTCGTCTATCGCCCCCAAGAACAAACATAGCAATTCACAGATGATAAGATGTTGCAATTTAAGAATTTGTCTATAATTTCTCTACTTAAATACTTTAGTTACTAAACTTGTATCAAAAGCCAAGTAACTGGTCACCGGTAAATGTAAAAAAAAATCTTCTCATTAAAAAACATGATTAAATAATGAAACACCACAGCGAGAGAAAGAAAGAAAGAGAGAGAGAGAGAGATAATAAGCTTAAAAATAAATGAGTCAAACAATAAACAATAATCAAAAGAAAATGCGCGCGCAAACACACAAAACGATGTCAAATTTGGCGAGGCAAATACGGGAAAAAATAGAATGTTTCGTATTCGTTTATTCCTGAATTTAAGCTTCTGAAACAATTTTCTAAGAAGAGCTACAAAAGACAAACTGTGCAGCAATACAAAATCAAGCAAAAAAATTGTTGTGACAGAACGTGTAACAAATTCTCCTTCACAAGATGCACTGTTGCCATAGCAATGGGACTCCGACAGCGAATAAAAAGATGATATGACCGTTACATTTTCTCCAGGATATTTTTCTGACAGTTTGTTTTGTGCATTCCGCGTCTAAACTTTCTCATCCGTACAACAAGCTTTTGCCAAGTCATTTCCAGTCAAATTATATCGAATCGCAAAAATACTTAAAGCTGAGAGTAATATTGTTTGAATGTCTACAACAATTCGGGCATGTGCGGCAGACATTGTCTTGTCGATGCTACCACCTAATCCGCAGTGTTTTGCATAAAAATCTTTCAGACATCTGTCCTTGTTCGCGGCGTACACAGGATGAATGAGCGATATAATGGAGGGTTTGAAACTCATGTATACTTACATATTTTGACATAGAATGCATTTTGATATATAATAGATTCTGATATATAATACATTTACTCAATTAAACCCCCGAGTGGAAACGGTTTTGCTTGATATATTTAATATAAAAAGGCAACCATTTTCAGAAAGTTTTATTTTTATTTGTATATCAGTTTATTTGGTGAGAAGTGAATGCGCATATATAAAATATTCTTCGGTCTTTTCATAATTTCCAAAGCTGTGAAACAATTTTGGCTAAATGCTGTGTAGAGAAAAGAAAAATAAATTCAGTCTTATATTTCTTCTAATGTCTCTAATGCATATATATATATATGTATATATATATAATAGATACCTCCACAAATTCAGTCTTATATTTCTTCTAATGTCTCTAATGCATATATATATATATATATATATATATATATATAGTAGGTACCTCCACATATTCGCTAAAAAATGAGTATATCATGATGAAAAAATACTACAAACTTCAAAACAATGTTTTATCGTCAAAATCTTTGTTATTATTAAGAGAAAAGACCAAAGGGTGTTTTGATTAGTAATTTATATATTTTTTTATCCTTTCTGAAATGTTCGATATTTTGGTTAAAAATATTGTTTTTCTTGTATCAGGGGGCTGACCAAAGATTAGTATACAAAATTTTAATGTCTTTCTTGCGGTGACAAATCCATTCATTTGGAAATTCTTTTAAAAATCAAATGCTTGTCAGATTTAAATTAAACTTTCAGGAATTATTCACAAATGAATTAAATTATTTTAGAAATGTCTCTTTTTTAGAAAATTTTGGTAAAAACATTTTTACATCTTTTATTTCTCACTTATTTAATTTTATGAAATTCCGAGAAATTAATGTTTATACCGGTTAATTATTATATTAGTTAAACGTTGAACTCCTTGGAGAATTTAAATCTTCATTTTTTGTAAAACAGAGCCCCCATTTAACGAAAAACTGCTCTGTATTGTAAAATATAAAATGCAATAAAACTACAACATTAGATGATATTGTTATTAAGTAAAAACTCTATTTACTAATCATAAATGGAAAAGCTACCTACAAATCAGCGACCCGCAATATTTTAAAAAGAATTTTGAGTTATTTGTGTGTCGAATTTTGTAAATAATGACATCCATACACGATATTATCACAAAAGAGCGACGACTGCAGCAAATTTAAATCTGATGCATCTAAAATTCAATAAAACCTCAGATTACGGAGCATATTTTCCTAGTTTCTAATGATTACTGGGGAGTTAAAAATGATATAAAAAGTCGCTCACGTTATATTCCTCAAGTCATTTTTACAGATATGCTCACTGTAGAAAAAATAGTCTGTAAGTCAAGCTGTCAACATGTCTACACTTTAAATAACGTGTAAAAAATGCATTTCTGTGTTATTTTAAACTAAAAGAATGTAATGATTGGTCAAATCAGATTAATTAAACTTTAAATCCGATAATATTCCTTGAATAAAGTTTTATAAAGTATATTTTATTTTTGAAAAAGATTTAATGAAGAGAATTACATTTAATAACAAGAATCACAATTACTTTGGACCACAAGGTACTAGAAAAGAAACGTTTAAAAATAATTTCAATAAGTCCTGAAGATTATCTGATTTTCGCAGGAATTTCTAAATCATTATATTTGGGACACCTTTTCATGATGTAACCTCCACTTTTAGAGATTCTTTGTAAATAACTAATATAAAGTGTATATATATATATATATATATATATATATATATATATATATATATATATATATGCGTGTGTATGTAAAAATTAACCTGTAGAAAAACAGAGTATGTATAAAGGAAAAAAGACAATAGGAAAACTTTAGTTTTAGCCGACGTGTTTCGTCCAGTGTGTACTTTTTCAAATCCAAATATTAATCTACGCCCAGGCTTATTTTCCCAATCTCACCTTTCCTAACAGAACCGCTTACTCTCTCAAGCTAACTTACACAACAAATATTAGGTTGGTGCAAAAATAATGACGTAATGATGTCGTTTTTTGACATATTTTTTGACGTCAAAAAACGACATTATTACGTCATTATTTTTGCACCAACCTAATACATTAAGAAAACAGTTGAATCTGTCAATACAACAATACAGACAATATTTCTACGCGTGAAAATATTCTCTTCAAGCCGAAAGTAATTGGGTAATTTTTCAATTGACTAGATGAATATACAGTAGCATTTCTAAATTCTTCTGGTTGCTAACAACATTTTGCTTGTTGTTTACAGATACTTTGTTCCAATAAATTCATTTCGTTTTTTGCCTTGAAAAAGTTCACATTGGTCGAAACGCGTCGGCTAAAACTAGTTTTCCTATTGTCTTTTTTCCTTTATACATATTGTCTTTTTCTACATAATTCTGAGAAATTATTACACACACATTTTTACTTTACACACAGACACACACACATTTTCTATTACACACACACTCACACACACGATCTTTAAGATTAGATCGTCTATATTGTGTGTGTATGTCACCACAAAATGTATCCTTTCCTGTTACATCTTTAATGTATTAGAGATCCGACAACATTCATATTTCTCTCACTTAAACCGTCTTTGACTCCCCTCTCTAAAACTTCTCTCTGTTAAATTTTAATCTTCCACCTTCTCTCGTCTGTTACCCCTCTCTATAGCTCTAACATTCGTCCCACACTCTCATATTTACACTCTCACTAAATTCTATTTTTTATTTCCAGAGTTGTTTTTTCTGTTTTCTTTTTGAATTTGTAGGTTTGATGAATTGGATCGTATTTACGATTCCAATGGAATAAATTATGACCACGGAATATCAGTGCTTAAGCCTTTTTATTATATATATATATATATATATATATATATATATATATATATATATAGCACAGGTAATCGATCCGTTGGCATATAATCCGGGTGGATCTTAGTAATATTAATTCTTAAAATTGATCCACAGAGAGCTCGATGTTTTTATTTTTAATAAAGCATATGTATTTTTTACTTGTTCCGTAAAATTTTATAAAAATTTAAAGCAAAGTGCCCTTATACCTTATACCTTATACAGCGGTTCATTGTATTTTCTTCTCTCTCCCTCTATCGATCTATCTTCATATATATATATATATATATATATATATATATATATATATGGGAAAATGATGTTTACATTTTTATATATCAAGAACAATTTTAGGGCAAAAGAAGTATGACAAAGTGGAAAAAAGTTTTCGTGTGCCACGTTTCTCAAAACGTCATCACTAGTGATCACTCCAAACACCTTCGTAATCACCATTAGACTCATTCAACCCTTTCGGAATCCCCTGCATTGTCCTCAGACTGACGCCCAAACACACTGAAATGTTTGTATTGGAACTTCCGGGGCGAATGCCAAGTTGTACAGCATGCCCTTTCTAAATTTTTTGCGGAGTTAATTGCGTCATGGTGCTCTTTTTCTCACAGACGGTGCCTAACCGACCCTACATTTTTCTCTAAGATTTCTCCAATATCAATACCGGTAGACGAAAATAAATACTGTTTAATAAATGAACGGAGCGTCTACTTAAATACGAGCAGCCATTGGATCGTCCCCGTCCATATATATATATATATATATATATATGTGTGTGTGTGTGTGTGTGTGTGTGTGTGTGTGTGTGTGTTTTGAACAATAAAAAATATTAAAAAATTAATAAGTTCAAATCTTCAGGCACACAGGGTTGTATATAATAATTCTTACGTTTTTATTATTTCAGTTTGATTCAGTTAGTTTTCTCTCTCTCTCTCTCTCTCTCTCTCTATATATATATATATATATATATATATATATATATATATGAAGAAATATAGTCTTAAGGTGTGCTATATTTATGGGATAAAGTGCTCAATATCAGAGATAGAGCGTGTGTAAATATAAAAGTGAACATAGAAGTCAACACTTAGAGGCGACAGTCTGTTTCATGCTATATGCAATCGTCAGGCCTGACGATTGCATATAGCATGAAACAGACTGTCGCCTCTAAGTGTTGACTTCTATGTTCATTTTTATATTTATATATATATATATATATATATATATATATATATATATATGCGTGTATGTGTGTGTGTGTGTGTGTGTGTATTGATGTAATAGGAAAAAACGTTTATATTTATAACTCGAAGTTCTTTAGTATTTTTGTTTTTATTTAAAAAAAAACAGTGCTCGATACACAAGTAGAGGCTAAATTATAATGGGGTAGACTGTTCTAGTTCCACGTGCCATGTCTAATGGATGTCAGTTATCAGCTTGCCCCTGTTAATTCCCCTCTCCAAGTTTATCACCGCCTTAACCAGGTATTGAACTCACACTCTCTGGGTCCTGTCACTGGATCTAACTAACGCCTTTATCCACTGTGCCATGTGTCCTTGAGTAAATAAAGGGTTCAGTTCCACACTTGAAGAAGACCGGAGCGTACAACGGCCGAAACGTTGTGACAAATATGGCAACAAGAATGAGTATGATAGTTCGAGCAATGTAAATAGTGTACACAATACCCCATCTCAAAAATATATTGATATTATTCTGGTTAGGGACTTCAACGTAGTGCAGTGGTAAGCGAGCTTGATCAGTTACAGATGAGGAGTGAATTCGATCCTCACTGGGTACTCCTCATTTTCGGCCTTGTGCGACATCTAAGTATAGCTTAGAAAATCATTTTTTTCGGCAGCTCGACGTAGTGTAATGGTTAGAAAGCTGGCCTCGCTAGGTGAATTACAACTTCATTGCGAGTTCGATCTTTACTGGGTGTACCATATTTTCGACCTTGTTCCACATCTGATCTACGCTTAGAAAATCATTTTGAGCACTTCAATGTGATGTAATGATTAGCAAGCTTGTCTTGCTAGATCAATTAAAACTGAGTAGTGAGTTCGATCCTCACTGGGTGCTCCACGTTCTCCGTCTTGTGCTACATCTAAGCTACCTTGAGAAAACCATTTTGAGTACTTCGACGTGGTGTAATAGTTAACAATCTTGTACCGCTTGGTCAGTTACGACTGAATGGCGAGTTCGATCCTCACTAGGTGCCCCATACTTTCGGCCTTGTGATACGCTTAGAAAATCGTTAATACTTCGGCAAAAGCTTATGTGGGGAAGTTTTAAAAATATACAGTCCAATCTCGAGGGGTCCTTCTCCCAGGCAGTACCTCTTCTTCGGGAGGGGGCTGGATTTATTGCTCGGCGCCTGAGGCGTCACCAAAAGGAAAGTGCTGAGGGCGATTGGGAAATTTTTCCACGGTATTAGCGTTAAACCCACTTTAAACCTCAACCTTGTGACATATTCGCTAGCGACGTGAGCGCACAGAAAAATCCCTCTAATATTATTCTGCTAATAATTACCTGTGCACGTTCGACTGCTACGTTTTTCGGTACCATATTTCCATGACGTCCGTAAGACTTACTCAAAAGCAGACGACAGCATTTTCGAGGCATGTTTAGAAGCTTAGATTATTTTCAGGATAGAACAGTAAATATTTAAACATATCACATTATTGCATGTCACTTCATATTTCATGCTTTCTCTCTCTTTCTCTCCTTCTGTCTCTTTCGTGTTTTTTTTCTCACTCTCTTTCCTTTCCTTTCCTTTCCTTTCCTTCCCTTTTATGCTTCGTTTTTGGTGTGCCTTGTCTCTTCAGGGTGTGGCTGATCAAAGGTCTCTACAACCTGCAATCCCTTGTAGCTCTTAACAGGGATTGTCGCTTTCGCGCGCATTCTGTCCTCCCATTCTCTCATCCATCCGCAGAACTTGGTCAGATAGACGGCCCCTACCTTACCTTGTCTCGTTTTCCTTCAATATGTCCTACGAGTGTCAAATTCTCCAAGCCCTATTTCCTCATTATGCGTCTCTTTCTGATTCTAAGTATAATTGTTCTTTTCGTTTCCATTTTTACTTAAGTAAACGCTGCTTACGAACGCCGTCCATTGTATTCTGAACATCCTTCTGCGAAACCACATTTCTGTGACTTCCAATTTTCTTTTCATCTGTAAACAAATTTTGCCCGGCATTCAATGTCACAAGTGCAAGAGGAATGATATTGCATAACAGTTCAGCTACATTTTTTTTGTATGTTTCTAACGAAATTTTCATGTTTCGTAATACTTCGTTTAGTTTTTGAAATGAATGTTTTTCTATTCGAATGCGCGATACGCTTTGTAAACGAACTGACTCCTTAAAATGACAACACAGATATCAGTCGATAAAATGTCTAATAAGTATTGCTTCATTTCTACTTCCTTTTTTTCTTTCTTTCTTACTTTCTTCTTTGCTTTCTTTCTTCCTTCCTTCCTTTCAGTCTTCCTTTCTTCCTTCCTTCCTTCCTTCCTTCGTTTATTTATTTCTTTTTTCCATCCTTCCTCCTTTCTTTCTTTCTTTCTTTCTTTCTATTCTTCCTTCCTTTCTTCCTCTAATGCTTCCTTCCTTTCTTCCTCTATAGCTTCCTTCCTCCCTTCCTTTCTTTCGTTCTTTCTTTTTTTAATCTTTCTTTCATTCTTTCTTCCTTCCATCCATTCTTCCTTTCTGTCTTCCTTACTTCCTTTCTTCCTTTATTGCTTCATCCTTTCTTTCTTGCTTCATTTCTTTCTTTCTCTCTTTCTTCCTTTATCAATCTATCTTTCTTTCTTTTTTCTTTCTTTCTGTTGTCCCACACTTTCTTTCTTTCTTAATATTTTCACACACTTTCTTCCTTCCTTCCTTTCTTTCTTTCTTTCTTTCTTTCTTTCTTTCTTTCTCTTCCTTCTTTTCTTCTTTCCATTCTTCCTTCCTTTCTTACTTTCTTGCTTCATTTCCTTCTGGGTTCCTTACTCCCTTTTTTGCTTCTGTCCTTTTTTTCTTCCTTCCTTCCTAATCCCAACCCTTTCTTTCTTTCTTTCTTTCTTTCTATCTTTCTTTCTTTTTTCCATTCATCCATCCTTTCTTCTTTCCATTCCTCCTTCCTTTCTTCCTTCCTTCCTTCCTTTCTTGCTTCCTTCCTTCCTTGCTTCCTTCCTTCATTCCATTCTTCCTTCCTTGAAGCAAGTAAACGGGAGGGAGTTCCACAGGCGGAAAGGGCGAGAAAAGAAACTGTTGGAGTAGAAGTGGCAGTTGCATTTAGCTATTTCAACAGTAAACGGATGGGACCTACATGCCAATCCAGTTGCACACTTAAATTCATGAAGTCGGGGTACCAGGGAAACAAGCTCGTCAGAGCAGTTACCATGAAAATATTTGTAGAAAAGACAGAGGGAAGCCATGTCACATCCATGAGAAAGTGATTGGTCAAGATGCCAAGTCAGGATCGGTTACATTACAGAATCCGTCTTTGGATTTTGTCAAGAATCTCGAGGTGAATAGCAGGAGCACCAGACCAGATATAGTAGCAGTATTCAATGCACAGATGAATGGTAGATTTGTAAATATACAAGATAGATTCTGACAAAAAAAAAAAAAAAAACGTCTGGCACGAGAGAGTGACCCAATTTTGCTTGCAGTAGATGAAGCTATTGGTTCGATGTTTAACTTTAAATGAGAAATTGGAAATGAATTTCCCTCCAGATCCCAAATAGTCACATCGTTGTACCACTCCAGGAAGCACCTGACTCCCCCTGCCTTGCTCTATCTTTACAATAAGATAAAAAAAAATCGAGTATTGCTACCATATCTGGATTGCAGCTGCCCAATCCCTACTTCCTATCTTTTACGATGCATTGTAGGTTTTGTGATGTCAACGAACACTCGTTGACAGTTTTGTGATGTCACCGAATACTCGTTGTCACTTTCGTAATGCTCGCTGTAGTAAAGACTTTGTAATCGCAGATATAACTATAGTAACGCCGTTGAACAATACTGGTGTAAGACGCCTTTGAATATCACTCGCACTAATAGTACTTGCTCGATAATACTCGCTCGAATACTAATCCGTATAGTGAATAGTATAGAGAAATAGAGGTCCGTATAGTAATAGAAGATAGACTAGAAATAGAGATCCGAATAGTAATAGAGGATAGAATAGAAATGGCGATCGTTTAGACTTCAGCTACTTCCCATATAAGCGTTTCCTCTATGGTCACGTGGTCCACTTAATTCAATAACGGGATCACCTGAATTTGCTCACTGGCGATCTATGTTCAAACCCAAGTGTCGGCAGCGACATTTTATTCCTATATAAGTAAGCGATAAATTATTTTCAACCATATAGCTCTTTTCCCAGAGAAGAAATGTCTCAAGACACTCGCAACTCTATCGCTTATTCCATGACAAATATTCAGGCTAGCCACATTCCGACTTTTAAGACGTATACAAGGCTGACTCATCCTCAGTCTTTTCGTATTGCATTGGTAAAGAGGAAGTTCCGCTCAGAACGTTTCTCTGCCAGAACTGCTACTTTGTGGATTGATTGATTTGTTTTTGATGGCTTATCAACCCTTTGTGGGCTATTTAAAGTTGAAATATATTTCAGATTCTAGGAAGCTGATTTAAGTACTCGGTGTTCCCAAGCGGTACCCCATCTAAATACTAATTGAATTCGACGTTGCTTAATCTGGGATCTAACGAGAACCGGTGTTTTCAGAGTGATTTGACCGTAGGCGATACTTTGTAGAAGAAACTCCCATAAGGATAAATTTCTATCTATCGCAATCTTAACCTCTTCTAATCTAGGCTCAGCCCTTATATTTCCTTCATATCTGCACTTACTTTCTCCTCCTGTGTTCATACAAAAAACTTACCCAGTAACCTTCTACCTTGAGTGACTCTTGGGCGCTGTATTGAGTGATAATTTATTCAGAAAATGATCAAACATATATTTCTATGATCGATATATTTTGGATGCGTTAATAAATAAAGGTTTATATTGCATTGAATTTGTTTGCATAATAAAATGTGACACTCCAAACGTAAATTACTGTCAATATATTTTTTTTTAAATAGGGATAGATATTATAAGAAATAAACATGGTATATTGCTCATATAAACATAGTTCTATCATCAAAATGCTATGAACATTGGTTGATTAGAGGTTTTTTAAGTGTCATTTTTATAATGAAAACATTGATTTACATGATAAAATCTGACGTACATTAGAGTGTATTTATGGGAATGAACGGATATTGAAAGAAACAAATGAATAAAGACATGGACTAAGAAAGAAAGAAAGAAAGAAAGAAAGAAAGAAAGAAAGAAAGAAAGAAAGAAAGAAAGTGGGAAATAATAAGAAAGGAAGAAAAATAGAAAGAAAGAAACGAGATGAAGAATGAAATGGCAAAGAAAGGAAGAAAGAAAGAAGGAAGGGTATAATAAGAAAGAAAGAAAGAAAGACGGTAATAATAAGAAAGAAAGAAAGAAAGAAAGAAAGAAAGAATGAAAGAAAGAAAGAAAGAAAGGAAGAAAGAAAGATTGGGAGAATATTAAAAAAGGAAGAATGAATCGAAAAATATTACGAAAGAAAGTGAAACGAAAAGAAAAATAACTTTTGTTTCTCGGTAAGAGTGTAAATGAGATATGAAAATAAAATTTGTGGGGGAGAAGTGATCATTCTAAAAAGAGAAGAGAAATGAATGTGAAAAAGAGAAAATTAAATGCAAAAAATGAAAAAAAAAGATTCTGTAAAAAAAATAAGCAAAATCAGTAAAAATACAGATATAAATCTGAATCTCGCTAAAAAGAAATGCAGGCAAAGTATATATATATATATATATATATATATATATATATATATATATATATATATATATATATATATATATATATATATATATAAAGCAAAGCAAAAGGGTGGAATAAAACTGGAAAAAGAATATCGTTAAAAATTCTGTGAATAATTATAGAGAGGAATAAAACAGGAAAGAAAACATAAAAAAGAAACATATAAAGAAAAAATGAATAAAAATTTCAAAATAAAAAACAAACAAACGGCAAAACAAAAGACGCCACCTATATTTCACTTTAAAAGAAACTTAAAGAAAAATTGTGTAAAATTAAAGTCTAAAATTTAAAGATTTCTCCAAAGAAAAAAAGGATGAGAAAAACAGGAAAGAAAGAGTATGAGATAAAAGAATATTTTACAAGGGAAAAGCATAATGAGAAAGAAAGAAAGAAAGAAAGAAAGAAAAGCTAAAAAAGACAAAGGAAAAGAAGATTAAAAAACTCAATTTAAAAAAAAAAGGAAAAGAAAATTCTAGAATAAATGGAAGATCGTCTGCAAAAGCAGGAATAGACAAGAGGGCGGTTAAGTCATTCAAAATCAAAGCTGAAATAAAACAGGTCATGGATTATACTTCCAGGTTATTTTTTTTCTTCAAATTCTTCATTCTCGTTTTATTTTTGCCTATTTCCTGGCCTTAGCTTTTTAGCATTTTTAATAGAAAAAAAACAGCAAAATTATTTTGATTTTTTTGTTTCATACATATTGTCTTTAATTCTTTTCCTATACGTTTTTATTTTTAATTTTTTATTGTTTCAGATTTTTTTTAAAATCCGTTTTTATTCCTTTTTCATTCATGGCTTTTCCACGCTTTTCTTTTATTAATTTCTTTCTTGACGCTTTTTTCCTCTCCTATTTTTGCCTTTCAGTCAAGAAGGAAAGAAATGGAGAAATGAACCTTCGTTTTGCTTTCAGCCACCTCTGATTCCCACATTTTGTTTTAAAAAATAATAACAAAACAATAATATAGTAAAAAAAAAAAACAATAGCATAATTCTAAAATAATGTAATGACAAGTAAAAAAAAATACATATAGAACTTGGCAGGAAGAAAGGAGGTAATGCAAGGTGCAAGAAATAAAAAAAATTCGAGAAACGAGGCGATGGGGATGAAAAAGTGAGTTTTTTAAGGAAAGTAAATGAACTGGGATATCGTTAGAGAGAAAGAATAAAGGTAAGGAAAAGAAAAGGAAGATGGAAGGAGAAAAAGAAACAAGAAAGTAAAAAAAAATAAAAATGAAGAAAAAGTGGAAAAACAAAAGAATAAAAAACGAAAGAATTACAAATACATATATATATATATATATATATATATATATATATATATATATATATATATATATATACAGAGGAGAGAGAGAGAGAGAGAGAGAGAGAGAGAGAGAGAGAGAGAGAGAGAGAGAGAGAGAGAGAGAGAGACCTTCTGTGGTAAAATGGTAAGCTAGCCTGTTTCGCAGACCAATAAATCGTGGGAGCAGTGAGTTCGAGCCTCAACGATGTCCCATCGCTGAAGTATTGTATCAGAATAATCGAAGCTTTGTAAATAATTAAAAGAAAAAAAGATAGTCATGCTAAGGAAAGAAATTGAGGAAAACAGACATATTTTTTTTTAAAAAAAATGACGAAAAAAAAAAAATAAAATGGAATGGAGAATGATGCTAAAAAGAAAAAGCCAGACAAAAGTGAAAAAAAAAAGAATTGGAAAAATAAAAAAAAACGAGGCTTATAAAAAGAAAAAAAAAATTGATGGAAAAAAAATTCTGAAAATCCCCCAAATTGCATAAAATATATAAATGCTACTAACTAGATGAGAAGAGACATGGCGATATTTGTTTAAAGTTACACTTTGCCAAACAGTTCCAACTCCATTCATCTGGCCCTTGGGATCTTTTCTTTGCGTTGCAACCATTATATTTTATTCCATTCTTTTAAAAACATGTTCCATTCCTTGCTACCCTCCATAGCATCGTTCCTGAAACATTAGGCAGTGTTTTAAATTCCCTTCCTCGCCAATTTGAGAGAAATCTATTTTTTATTCTATTCTCATTTTTGTATTTTATCACATTATACACACATACATACATACATACCTATATATATATATATATATATATATATATATATACATATATATATATATATATATACATATATATATATATATATATATATATATATATATATATATATATATATATATATATATATTGTTGTGTTACACTTTCGGTTTTTTCTTTATTTCATTACGTTTTCTTTCTTTTTTTTCTTTTTTGGTGTTATTATTTTTTTCTCATTATTGGCTGCTTTCACCCTTATTTTTTTTTTATTACGAAAACACGGATGGAAAATAAAAATATATCCAAGAAAAAGAAGGGTTCAATTGAGTTAGAGAACATACCAGAAGAAAAAAAAAAGTTCGTCAATGCTTTTGCTATAGGATACAATGAAGCTCTATGTGCAACACACTTTTCCTCCATCACACACAGATCTTCAGTCACCCCGGCCCATCTTCTTCTCGCAACTATCCACCCAAACATGCACTTGCAGTTTTTGCACGGTAGTTAAGCAATGGGATAGCAGTTGATGGGATCCGGAATTCCATATCGAATTCCAAATTTATATGACAGTCGGCGCATGAAATTTATTATTGGTAAGAAAACGAGAGAATGAGAATTAGATGGGAAAAGTCCCGAGCAATGTTTTCACTGCAAGATTTAATCCCAATGAGGATTGACATCACACTCGGAAAATTATGACCCGATCATTTCTAAAAGTACCCAAATTTTTACTATATTTTACTATTAAATTTTTACTATATTTTACTATTAAATTTTTACGTTAGCAAGTCTCATTGGCTGTCAGATGATTGTAACATTCTTCTCTTCTAAGCTAGATATCACATCCCCATAAAGCAATGGCGAGCAATCTCATCTCACTGTTCATTATTATCGTAGCTTTTTCGCCATTTATGTCAGTGACTAACATTTGAATCATTGTTCCAGACCAGTGTCTCTCAAATCGTATGACACGGCGCATTGGTAAACACCGAGATGAAATTAGGCGTGCCGCGAACAGGGCTAGATTATATTTCGCAATGTGAAAAATACAAACTGAAATTCGTAATAAAGTTCATATAAAACTGTCAGCTAGAACTAGTGAAGACATTTTGTTCCACTTCCGGTGTAGCTAAGATGGATAATTGGATAGAAAGACATTATGGGTGTCTGTAATGCAAAACGAACCCACGGTCATGTACGTAAAACCTTACACGATTCGCACCAACGTCTTCTTCGTCCTGGGTATGACGATAAACTATATCCGCGTCCTGGGTATGACGATAAACTATATCCGCGTCCTGGGTAAGGCGATAAACTATATCCGCGTCCTGGGTATGACGATAAACTATATCCGCGTCCTGGGTAAGACGATAAACTATATCCGCGTCCTGGGTATGACGATAAACTATATCCGCGTCCTGGGTAAGACGATAAACTATATCCGCGTCCTGGGTAAGACGATAAACTATATCCGCGTCCTGGGTAAGGCGATAAACTATATCAGCGTCCTGGGTAAGACGATAAACTATATCCGCGTCCTGGGTAAGGCGATAAACTATATCCGCGTCCTGGGTATGACGATAAACTATATCCGCGTCCTGGGTAAGACGATAAACCACGTCCAGCAATAAGGTCTCTGCTCAGGAGGTTTTGAGGAGCGTGGAACCACTTCTTAATTGCTGATGTTCTCAGGTCCACCCTGAATCGGAGTGGTAGCATCTGCTAGGGTCCCAGCTATGGGCAAATAGTTAACACCCAAACTTGGGTCAAAATACTATGAAAGTGTAAAAATAGGTTTTAATACCAGAAATACTCTGTAAAAAATTATTACCAGCAATAATTTTTTGAAGGAAAAATTATTATTCAGCAATACTTTTTTGGAAAAAAATATTACCAGCAATATATTTTTTAAAAAAATATTACCAGCAATACATTTTTTTTTAAATATGACCAGCAATACGTTTTTGAAAAAAAAAATACCAGCAAGAAAAATGTTGTCGGCATTGAAGTTTGATATGACGTAAACCAAACCAAAACAAACCAAAACAAACCAACGTCTTCTTCTTTTTCTATGATTATGTGATTATAGCACACGACAATTTCCTATCCATCATATTACTACGCAATATTTGTCCCTCTTGCCGTCCATCGAAGTCAATGTTTTATATCCATTTACAAAAACTTGTTTGTTACTCATTGCTTCCCTTACTCCTCTTGTCTTCCATACGTCTTATGAGTGTGAGATTCTCCGAGCAACCTTTCCTCATGTGTGCCCTAAAGTTTTCAACTGTCACTTTTTTATTCTAAGTATAAGCGTCCTTTCTGTCCCCATTTTCCTTTCGATTGCCGAAGTTAAGCAGTGTATAGCTCATTCAGTACTTTCATGGGGGACCACTTGGTAACATCGTAAGCAACTTCGTACAAACCGAAATATGATTCGGCTTTAAATAATCCACAAAGTGTTGGTAAACCGTCAAAAACAAATCAGTCAATCCCATTTCCCTTAAAACGTCCTCACTCAGTTCATGGTATTTTCATTATCCTTCTGTATAATCCCATCTATGGTGTCTTAAATCTCTTCAACTACGAGAAAATTGTCCATCTTCCACTGTCATATACAATGTACTAGTATAAGTTTTTAGCCACGCTTAATTACAGCAATGTTGGCTTTTTTAATAACATATCTTCTTTTTCTTCAGACAATACCGTGTTAATATCAAGCTACTCTAATCTATGAACGATAATTGACTTATATTTTGCAATGAACGTTCGCGTAACTGGTGAATTTCAACGAGGGCAAATAATAGGATGGCATCAGTGTGGAAAGTCAAATAGAGAAATTGCTAGGTTTTTCCAGGTTAATCATCAAACGGTTAATGATATTGTCAAGATATTTAATGAAGAAGGCCATTGTCGTGTGGAACAACGTTCAGGAAGACCAAGCATCGTGTCTGAGCGAACGAAAAGAGCACTGAATAGGGAAGTCGTCAGAGCGTCAAAGATGTCACCAACAACATGGAAATGTCGTCATATGCGGCGAGAAAGTCTCTGAAACAATTAGGCTATCACGGAAGAGTTGCAAGAAAGAAGCCCTTAATTTCAGAGGTTAACAGGAACAGGCGTATGGATTGTGTGAGATAATTCGAGAGCAAATATTATGAATTTTGGCAGTCTGTAATTTGATCACATAAAATTAAATTCTGCCAATATTCAAATTCGAGACAAGTTTATGTTTGGAGAAATCAGAATGAGTCTTGGAACACAGAATGTCTTCACGCAACCGTGAAACATGGAGGGATTGAAGGGCGCTCTCTGGTTTGGAGGGAAATCCGAGTTGATTCTTGTTGACGAGCGGTTGAATGGTCCAAAATACTGTAAATATTAGGGAAAGGACTACTCCCACTATTTGAAACCAATCAGATTGACAAGAATGTCTACTTTTTTCAAGAAAATGGAGCGCCATGTCATACGAACAAAGTAGCAAAGGCCTGAAAGGAATCGCAAGGAATCAATTTTCTGCGATGGATAACCCAAAGTCCTGACATGGATTCAGTAGATCATGTTTGGGAGTACTTTCAGCGTAAACTTCGAGATCATGGAACCAAAATCACGTCAGTGGCAAGAAAAATTGCTGAAGAAGTGGTAAAATATGGATCAGACGATTGTTGATAACTTGATCAAATCCATGAAAAATCGAATACAAATACTGAAACTAGCAAATGGAGGACCTACTCTATACCAGTTCCAAATACTGTTTATTTATGTTGAGTGGGGATTACGTAATTAAATTTTGAAATTGGATGTAGTTTATTTCTCCTGGCTAAAATCTTTTGTTAGACCACTGTAGGAACATGTTGGACAGCAGTTCAACATTTTTATTTTTTCTAATGAAATCTTTTTTGTTTCTTAATATTTTGTTTAAAGTAAACTTTTATTTTGCTTGTGGGAGGCATCTGTCTAAAAACCCAAAATATATTTTACCGCATGCGGACGGATGTAGCCAGGATTAAAGCCTCATTTAAATTAGACATGTAGACGTTGTAATGTAAACAACGCACTGACGTAGTTTCAGTAAAATAACAAAACCAGTAAGTCAGAATTCAAAGTTGGCCAATCAAACGGAAAATTGAGAATCTAAAGTTGTATTCTAGCTGAGCCTATCTCTACCGATATAAGCGGAGGATAATTGGCATTTAAAACAAATAGCGGTATAAGGAGAAGCAGGCACATCGACGGACCAGAAACGACAACATCTGCATGACACACCGGTGCCGAAAAATTTCAACCACTACTCCCGGACAAAGAATTTGACACGAGAAGTAGCGCTCCGCCGATGTTATTGGTCATTTTCTTGTCATATATTGTCTTCAGTTTTCTTTCTGTTTTTTGTTTTATTTTTAATAAACTGTTCACTCAATACAAAGCTTAAAAGCCACTCAAGATAGACTTTTACTGAATAAAGCTGCTTTTATGGACGTAATAGTAAGAAGTATGTATCCATTATGAGGATATGTAGAATAGTTTGTTGAGTCTAGACTTGAAAAAAAATCTAAAGAAAATTATTATGATAAATAAAGGGTTTTCCAATGACTAAAACCGATTTTAAATGTGAATTAATTTTAAGCGTCTAATGATTTTTTTTTTCTTTTTCTTTCAGAATTGGTGTTTATTTGGGTGATATTATCTTTCACCCATAATTGCCATTACTTAAATAACATAATCCAACAGAGAAAAAAAGAAATTTTCACCGATAACACTGATTTATTTACTGCTGACTTTGATCCTTCTTAATGAAACACCGTTTATAAAAGAAAAATATTAACAGGATTTATATTAAAAAATCGAATTAAAAGGCTAATATTATAAAATTAAATTGTCAGATTCAAATGTTCAAATATGCAAAAATAAGTTTCATTTTATTATCAGTAAACAAATGAAACTTCTTATTTACACTATTTATATTCGGACTATTGTTCTTATCGTTGTTGTTGTTATTATCAATGATAACAATTGTCCGAATATAAATAGTTTAAATAATTATAAATCCTCATCCCAGATATTCGGATAGAAATTAAACGTTTTGTAATTCGGACTAATATTGATGGAAAATTACAAATTATTTACAAAAGTAATGAATTAAATTGAAGTTCTTGCTTATTATTGCATAATTGTTCTTACGGTTTATCAACCCTTTGAGAGGTTATTTAAACCCAGAAAATTCTTTTTTTTTAGATTGTAAGAATATTTTTTTTAATAATAATAATTTACTAATACAAGTTCTACTATTTAACCCATGTGGCAGAAGAGATGTATTCATACTTTTCCCAATGGTTTTTGCACATAAGTAAATATAATGAACCTAACGGAAATTAGAACTCACCTCTCTGATTCAAAATTCCGAGCCATTATCCATTACACCATCCGCACATCCAAACTTACAGCACCTGGTATTCTCAAACGGTCCTCCATTTAGGTACTGACCATACCCCCACCCCCACAAAAAAGAATCTGCTTTTAGTTCACACAGATATGAATCCATAAACTCCTTGGTGCTTACGACCATACTACGTTGAAACACAGGTTCTCGCTCGATCACCGAAGATAAGGTAGTCAGTACCTAGATGGGTGAGCACTGGGAAATCTCAGGTGCTTGGATGTGCTGGTGGTGCAATGAATAAAGGCTCGGAATGAGAAATCGGTTAGCCAAGTTCGAAATCCATTATATTCACATATGCGCGCATAGCCCTAGGAAGGGTATGAAAACCTCTTCTCTTCCCAGCTATGGATTAAATAGTAAAAATTGTATCAGAAAATTATTATCTCCAAAACATTCTTAAAATCCAAAAATATGTCTCAACTTTAAATAATATCAAAAAGTTTGATTAGCCGTAAAAATCAATCAATCGATAAATTAACTAGAAACTTCTTGTAGTTACTTAACAGTAGTATTCAGAAAGCTACTTAACTAATGGTGAAAATTTGACTTGCCACTTGCGAAATATTGGGAGAAAGATTTTGTGGGATGTCCAACCTGCCCAACTGCCACGCAATAATGGAGGCTTAATGACCTACACAATCCGCGTTATCGAAGAGGAAACTGAATTATGGCATTTTTGGAATTACTATGCGACAGCTTGCAGTTGTTAAGAAAATAGGAAGAAAGTCTTATACAATCATTGAGCTGGAAATGTGCCCATTCCACTATTTTTTCCGGACCATTCTGCTAATTATCTAGTGACTGATTGAGAGGAATAGATAATAACTTTAGTTTTAATATTACCTCCCATAAACTGAGTTTTACGACCACTGAAGAGATGACAGAACTGGATGCAAATAGGTTTGAATTAATATAAAAATATGAACTGAGACTATTATCACGATAAAAATCAAGATAATGTCTCTAGCATTCGACAAAAATGAACTAGAGAACATAAGCGTTTAATCAGTGTATCACATTTGATCACATTCAGTAAAATGAAACTGATTCTACTCTAAATATAACAAAGACTATTTTTTTTTCATAAACAGAGTTTTATGTTTCTTGTCATCAGTACATATAGAAATATGAGAACGAAAATAGGAATACAGAAGAGAAAGTACTATAGTGATAGAGATGGATACGTAGATAGATAGTAAGAGAAGATAGATAGATAGATAGATAGATAGATAGATAGATAGATAGATAGATAGATAGATAGATAGATAGATATGACAGAATCGGCTAGCTAGATAGGTAAATGTGACAAGACAGATAAATATGAGCAGAGTGTAATTTCTAAGGATTTCTAAGTTTTCCAAGTCGGCAATACGGAATTGAAGCAAAAAATTAACTGGCTTTCTGTCGAGTGTAGGATAGATAGATAGATAGATAGATAGATAGATAGATAGATAGATAGATATGAAGAAACTGGGATGGATAGATAGATAGATAGATAGATAGATAGATAGATAGATAGATAGATAGATATGAACAGACTAAGAAAGAAAGAGACAGATATAGATAGATAGATAGATAGATAGATAGATAGATAGATAAATAGATAGATATGAGAAGACTGAAATAGATAGATAGATAGATAGATAGATAGATAGATAGATAGATAGATAGATATGAACAGACTGAGAAAGAAAGAAAGAAAGAAAACAAGAAAGAAAGAAAGATAGAAAGATAGAAAGAAAGAAAGAAAGAAAGAAAGAAAGAAAGAGCACTAGAGAATGGAGAAAAGGCTTCTACCATAAAACTGAATTATTATATATAAAATTATTTAATTTCAAATTAAACGTGTTTAGTCTTTGGCATTTATTTAGCATTTTATTGACATTTTTGTAGTTTTTTCTTTATACTTTTCCTGTGTGTTTAAAGGTAGCAAGAAGGTTTATTGATTGATTTGTATTTTGCGGTTTATCACCCTTCGCAGGTTATCTAAAAACAGAAAATATTTTTAGATTTTTAAATTTTTTTGAGATAATAATGATTTACTCTTGCAAATCGTTTTAATTAACCCATATCTTGGAGGAGAACAGGTAGATCTATACCTTTCCCAAACCGTATTTTCCCATAAGTGAATATAACTTACCTGACTGGAATTTGAAATCAGCTGCCCGATTTCAAATTCCAAACCGTTATATGTTACACCACCCGCACATCAAAGTTTACGTTGCAAGCGGTCTCCCATCTAGGTATTAACCAGCTTCGACGTTGCTTAACTTTTGGGAACGTATGAGAACCGCTGTTCAACGGGAAGAAAACTGGTATTTTCCCATGTGGGAAGGAATTTCTAAAAACACGGAGAACAATGACTGTCTATATTTCTGAGATGAGGTATTATGTACATTATTCGGACTATTGTCCTCATCTTTGTCGCCATATTTATCACAACGTTTCGGCCGTTGTACGCTCCAGCCTTCTTCAGGTGGTTTGAATTTCGAACTGAACCCTTTATTTCGATCACTGGGGTAGACTGTTCTAGTTCCACGTGTCATGTTTGATGGATGTCAGTTATCAGTTATCTCCTGCTAATTTTCCCTCTGAAAGTTCTCCACTGCCTTAACCGGGTATTGAACTCACACTCTTTGGGTCCTGTCACTGGATCTAACCAACGCCTTTATCCACTGTGCCATGTGTCCACAAGGAAACATGGCACAGTGGATTCAGTTCGAAATTCCAACCACCTGAAGAAGGCCAGAGCGTACAACGACCGAAACGTTGTGATAAATATGGCGAAAAAGATGAGGACAATAGTCCGTATAATCTAAATAATGTACGGAGAACAATTACCGCCAAATTGCAGAAATCAATATCATTGTCTTCTGCTTATAAACCTTCTTCTTATTCTTCTTCTTCTTCTTCTTCTTCTTCTTCTTCTTCTTCTTCTGTGGACGTTGACGATCATGGCTCTCCACAATTTTCAGTTCTTTGTAGCTTCTTAGAAACTTTGTTTTTTACCATCATTTACACAAGATCCTTATACGCTGTTTTACTCTGTGAAATGTATTTAGAGACGGAGACAAAGAAAAAAGGTTCTTTGTTGTAAATGCAGCGAAGGATAAAAACACCAATATTAAGAAAATCATTTAAAATACTTCACCCAACCCCCTCTACTAAAAAAAATTGTTTAAGCTCAATTTTTTTTTAAATCTTCTCCATTTTTTTCTACTAAATTCAATGTTAAAAGGTTTAAAAATTGTAAAAAGTAATCGTTGCTAAATACGGTATGGGTTTGTTACCAAAACAACGAAACTAAAAATCAGAAAATATGTGAATGGCACTTGGCTCCAGCGTGGTAGCTCCTTTTTTTCCTTATTGTGTATCCAGCAATTAATCTCAGACAGTCACTTGTATTGACTTTAAAAAAAAAATGTATTGTGTCAAAAGATTTTTAATCGAAAACTGAACTGATTTGTATACATTATCTTGTGTTAACAATATAAAAAATCGAAATGATTTGACGGTAGGGGATGTGTTTGGGATTTTACTCTCTCATTTAACATAAAAGGGGGTATTTCTGAGAAAGGGCGTGAACACCTCTGTTTAGGAGGGGTATCTCATTGTTACTATTTTACTTCAACATCATCTTACGTTCTCTGTCAGTTTTCTAGCATTCAACCTTTTAACTTTAAAGCAATATAACGGCTCTATTATTTTTCCTTTGTTTATACACCATTTTTGATATATGTTCTAGGATTGTTCATTTGCTTAGCTTTAAAAGGGTCTTGCGTGACGTCATGTGTAACGGCTATTGGGAACGAGGTTACACAAAAAGAATGCGATTTTTTATTTTATTTTTTATTTTTTCTTAATACTAACACAATATATGCGTACATTAATTATATTGTATGAACTTTAAGACAACGTCTCTTGTGGTGAATATTTTATCTAATGTGTTTATTATGTATAATAACAGCTTCTAGGATTTCGTGTCTTTTGTTGAATTTTGGCGTTGTCCACTTTACATAATAATTACATACGGGTCGTCCATGATGTACTGGCCGATGGGTGCATGGATTTCACTGATTTTTCAACAAGTGACATGGCGTCACGCTCGATCATTTCAAACTTCCAGCTTCCCAAAGAATAAATATCAGAATTGCAGACAAAGAAATTCTAACTACGATACATACGTTACGTTGTTTTTTTTTATAATGACTGCTATAGTCGAAAGAACTTGAACAAAAATAGCAAAATATAAATTTCGAACTCAACATCTTATCCGAAAATCTGATAAAAAATGACACAGGCAGACCTTGTTGGTCCTCCATAATCAACCTTTTTTGTGTGTTTATACATACATACACACACACACATATATATATATATATATATATATATATATATATATATATATATATATATAGAGAGAGAGAGAGAGAGAGAGAAAGAGAGAAAAATAAGAAAACATATATATATATATATATATATATATATATATATATATATATATATATATATATGAAAACATTAAAAGAAAAATTAATTCCTTCAAATAATATGTGGAAATAACTATTCTTCGCCTGTTGAAGGTCACAAGAGCCGAAACACGTGTAGCAAAAATATGCAAAATAAAGTATAATATATTAATTAAAGTATAATATATTAATTCTTTTTTTAATCCGTATTACAACCAAAAACGTTTGCGGCTTCTCATTTCTTCTTATATATATATATATATATATATATATATATATATATATATATATATATGAAACAAAAAATGTCCTTATAAGGAATTAATGTTTTATCCGGTGTATTCCGATATATTTTCTTATCATTCTAAAATACAGTATTCTATTTATTCAATGTGGATTGCTTCTTTTTCATATTTGAGTCTTCAACATCTTATTCGAAAAGAGAAATAATATAAAAACTCAATAGTCATTGTCTGGCGAATTTAATAAAACTGGTTGGAAGTAATTTCTGCTGTCTGAATATACGTTTTATATATATATATATATATATATATATATATATATATATATATATATATATATATATATATATATATTACTTCTAGCTGAACTTTAAATCTTTTTCTCTCCCCTTCGTTATTTAAGATCTGTCGTAAGGAGATTTTTCCTTTCAGTGGTTTAATTTTAATTCCGACGATATTTACTTATGACGCCGTAAGTTTTTCTATTTTTAATAGATGATACTTTTATATCTGAGTCTGTGTAATAAAATGTTACCCAGATTTTATATATATATATATATATATATGAAAGGCGTCCATTCGAAAAGGGGTATCGACTAATATAACGTTTAAAGTAAGAACACTCAAATATATATATATATATTGAGACATTTTATGTTTATACATTCTTTTTATAGATACAAATATTAAAGTAAATGCTCTGTTTTATAATAAACAGTATTAAACAACATTTACCGGCCTGAATGTTCGAGAAATTTTCGAACCTGTATCCTATACGGAAGCGTCATTTAGCTTTACGTGCCTTTACCGATTTGGCCACGGAGGAGCGTTCGGTTAGCAAAGTCGAATTTACTGTCTTTAAACTTCAGTCTTCCATGAATCTCTCACGTACATTCATATCTGCTCTTGGCGTATCAAATGTAAACAAATGACGTCACACATTATGAAAGGGACAAAGTCTGGCAATTATTATAAGACATTTTATGTTTATACATTCTTTTTATCGATACAAATATTTAAGTAAATGCTCTGTTTATATATATATATATATATATATATATATATATATATATATATATATATATATATATATATATACATACACGTTTCATTAAATAATATAGACAAGTGTTGTCTATTTTATGTAATTTTTTTCGTAACATCTGACAAGTTTAATAACATTATCGTTCCACGAAGAAAGAAATTCACAATATTGATCCATTTTTTTTTTAATAAAATCTAAGCTTTCGGCTTACTTAAGCCGTTATCAAAGATGTCAATTACAACATATTAAACAATATACGGACAAAACAGTGATGATAGTCTGTCAATGTTTACATAGAAGATTTCTAAGCAACGATAAACACGCGCATATAAGACGCTAGAATCGAAAATCGCACCGCATCTCATGACGTCACACATGACCACACGAGAGTGAATTGGAGAAGTATGGAAAGCCGTTGGTATAAACCAATGGCTTCTGTTACCAATTATAGACATTTAAGAATATCACCACTGTCTTGTCCGTATATTGTTTAATATATATATATTAATATATATATATATATATATATATATATCTGTCTGTCTGTCTGTCTCTCTTTCTCTCTCTCTCTCTCTCTCTCTCTCTCTCTCTCTGTGTCTATATATATATAGACCTTTGAACTTTTCATCTATTATATATATATATCTGTCTGTCTGTCTGTCTCTCTCTCTCTTTCTGTCTATATATATATATATATATATATATGTGTGTGTGTGTGTGTGTGTGTGTGTGTGTGTGTGTGTGTGTGTGTGTGTGTGTGCTTGTTTAGGCGCAGGGCATAATCTAGGAAAAGATTAAATAGTCTGCGGCTTTCATTTCTCCCCTTGTACTCTTGATGAAGTTTGAAATATTTCGGTATTGGTGTCCTCACCAGACGTATATGATTTTGTAAACTTATAAAGTTTACTCTAAATTGATACATTCAGTGAATTTGGAACTTGGCAGGCTGTTCTTAATGGATGATAAGAACAAGTCTCTATAGATATTGTCACACATCCCCCGCTCTGAGTTCAATATAAATAGGTATACATTTTCCTGAAAAGAAAATGCGCAATATGAAGACTAGAACGACAATAATTAAAAGATTATTAAAAGATTCAAATGACCGACTTTAATTTTCGCGTATGTTTGCAAGGCACAGATAAATCTACTGAATCTATTACATGTGTGTAATTCAGTAGATTTATCGGAACCTAACGAGTGGTTTATTCGCGAAACTTAAATTTGGTTGCAATGATAAGACCTTTGAACTTTTCATCTATTATATATATATATATATATATATATATATATATGCTCTGAAGTGAATTTTGTTGTCCGGTACTGTTAGGCACTATTTTGGCTTAAGGCTCCAGATCCTATACCGTGGATCTGTTTTCACTTTATTGACCGCTTTTTGCTATACTGGCAAGCTTTTCCAGGTGGAAATTTTTTATTTGTTTTTTAAACATTTTTTTTAATTATTTTTTTTTCTTTTTTAGCCATTTTAGACCTTGGCTAGATGATCTACCCTCCCACCACACCCTGCGGGTTTGGTTTGCTTGCCAAACTGAACTTGCCCGGTCGTGTCATCTTATTACAAGTCACTGGCTTCCTGATGATTGTGTGCAAACACATGAAACTAATGTTAGTGGCCAAATCATTGCCGACCTGGTTATTTGAATTCACACACACACACACACACACACACACACACACACACACACACACATATATATATATATATATATATATATATATATAAATATAAGTAACGAAAATCTTGGTAATCCGCATGGATAATCCCAAGGAGGATGAAATCCGGAGAGCTCAGTGCTAAGTCAGAGCGAATAATTTAATTTAAAGAAAAAAGAGACCGCTTTAAGGTTCCATTAGTTGTAATTTATTTCACCAGAGATTTTATTTTTCTCTGGATCCTCAGTCTTCACTTTCAAGGGTGAAAAAATGAATTTAAAATTTACACTTTTGAAGGGCAGTATTAAGTTTATATAAATTGACATAGAGAGAGGTGAGGGATGGTGTGATAGACATGGTCGAATTTAGAGAGGGAAAGGTTAGTTTTAAAATTTATTTTTATTTTTATTACAATACTTAATATTGAGGAGGAGTGGGGGGGTAAGAATCAGACATTGACCTTTCACAAATGAATCCCAAAGACACCAAACACTTTTGGGATTTAGTGGGAAACGGCTTCACCCCACATGTGAAATGGAGAATCATCTCTAGGGCTGGAACTCCAAGAAATTTCAGAGACCGGTGTGACCTATGTATTAAATAGATAGATAGATAGATAGATAGATAGATAATGACCAAATGGAGATAGATAGATAGATAGATAGATAGATAGATAGATAGATAGATAGATAGATAGATAGATAGAATTAGGAGATCAGCCATTTCCGCTACCTTGGTTTCAACCTTTCAGTATCTTCAGACGATTTCGGTCAATTGATTTCCTAATGCTTTATTTTTTTTTTAAATAAATAAATGCATAAGCACACAAAAGACCAAACGCCAGAAATTTCTAAACTAACGTGCAAAACACTGTTAACAGTAATATATGCAATTGTTAAAATAAAAGCAGATGTCCATTAGATGGAGTTTGCAAAACTGAAGCAGTAATTTACAAAGTAGAAGTAATATATACAAATGGCCAGAAAAATATACATAGAGTGTACTGAGGGTAACTTTAAAAAGAGGTGGTAAAATCATAAGTCATCTTTTAAGTTAGAAAGCCTTAGAAACTAAACTAGCCAACCATGTGTGGAAATTAAAGGAAAAATTAAAAAAAAAAGATCCGATTGTAAACTGGAAGATTAAAAAAAAGTAAAACCTTACAGCCATAGCAATATCTGCAACCTTTGTCAATAAGAAAAATTAGCTATAATAACTTTTCCAGACCAAAAAGTCTTTTGAATCAGAGATCGGAAATTATGACCCGTTGTATACAAACTAAAAAGTTCCTGTTGAATTTATTTGAAGTGGGATTAAAAGAAAGTATGTATATTTCATTTACCCCCATGACCGATACATTTCCAATACGCTTGGTTTTCTCTTTCTCCTCCTCCTCAATTTCTATCACACCTCACATCTGGCGAGTTTTCATTTCTTTATTTTCTTTTTGTTTTTAAATATGGCGTTCATATTTAAAAAAAAAATAAACCGTTAGGAAATCAATTGACCAAAATCGCCTGAAGATACCGAAAGGGTAGAACCAAGATTGTGGAATCCTAATTTCTATACTTAAAACTTCTATATGCTAAGTTTTTATCGTGTTTAATACTACTGTTTCCGGGTCTAATTCAACTCTAACCATTAATTTTCACACACACACACACACACACACACATATATATATACATATATATATATATATATATATATATATATATATATATACATATATATATATATATATATATAGTAAGGTAATTAAGGGTTTGGTAATCCGTGTGGATAATTCCAAAGAGTATGTAATCCAGAGAGCTCAATGCAGCACCAGAGCAAATATTAATCAAATAATGTGGTTCCATGACCATAATTTATTTCCCCATTTCATCAGATTCCTGGTTCATCAGGTCGCATTTCTAGTTACAAAGGGATTATTTTTTTAAACCAAATTCTGACTAAATTATATTCATGGAACCTTAAGGTTGTCACTTTCATAATTATTTAATATACATACATACATACATACATATACATACATATATATATATATATATATATATATATATATATATATATGTATATATATATATATATATATATATATATATATATATATATATATATATATATTCCTCTCTTTATATATATATGGTTCAACCAGCAATATCTATTTAATTTGTTATTGTATTTTTCTGTTTTAGAATTGTTGAACATCGGAATCAAAATTATCGTTAAGCTCTCCAAAGTTCATGTTTTGTACTATTTTTGTTTAATTACTTTCAAACGTTTCAGTAAAAATAACTGGACATCGTCAGTATAATAGACATGATTTTATTGGCTACAGCCTGGCATATTTTGGAAATGAGAATTCGCAGAGCTGTTCGAATTCCAGTCGAGTTCGCTGCATTTACTTATGCGCAAATACCCTTGGGAAAGGTATGAATCCATCTTTTCACCTCCCTCTAGCTATGGGTTAAATAATATTTCTGACTAGCCTTGATAGTCAATAAGACAAATATAGAGATGATCGTTTGGACACGATGTGGCGCAATATATGTGCTAGTCTTCTATTTTTTATTTAAAAAAAAAAGTGGTTTTGGTTACTGGAATTTTATTCCATCCATACCAACCTTGTATTCATATATATATATATATATATATATATATATATATATATATATATGTGTGTGTGTGTGTGTGTGTGTGTGTGAAAATTGGGATCAAATACAGATCAAATATGAATCGGAATCCGACACAATGATAGGATAAAAAAATAGAAAACGTTTATATAACGTTTCGTTTTATTGAATGTGATATATCACTTGTTAGATTTATAAACGTTTCCTATTTGTTTCTTATCTTATCATATATATATATATATATATATATATATATATATATATATATATATATATATATATATATGTGTGTGTGTGTGTGTGTGTGTGTGTATTTTGTAGCAACGCCTGTCATGCTGAAAGATATGGCCCCATAATCTTCAGGGAGGCTACTGGGCTTGAATGAGGGGGGATGATATACAGACATATGAATATAAGAAATGTATACCAGATGAAAACAAAGTAATACCTCCATTATAAACATTACTTCCTTTCTTTCTTTTTTCTTTCGTTTCTCTTTCTTTCTCTTTACCCTCTATTATTTCCTTTGTATTTATTTTTGTCTTGTCTCTCTATCTTTCTTTTTTCCTTTGTATCTTTCTTTCTTTCCTTTCCTTTCCTTTATCTATCATTTCTTTTATATTTTTTCTTTGAGCGGTCCTTATATTTCCTTTCCTTTGTATATTTCTTTCTTTTTTTCTTTTTCCGCCATTTTCTTAGTATTTCTTTTTTTGAACGGTCGATATTTTTCTTTCTTTTTTCCTTATTTTCTTTTCTTCATCTATCATTACTTCTGTATTTCATTCTTTGGACTGTATCTACCTTTACTTTCTTTTTTATTAGTATATTCCTTTCTTTCTTTCTTTTTTCTTCATTTCCCTCTTCTATCATTTCCTTTGTATTTCTTTCTTTGAACAGACAATTTTGTATTTCCTTTTATCTTTGTATCTTTCTTTTTTCTTTCTTTTTATTATCTATCAGTTTCTATCAGTTTTCTTTAAACAAAACATTTCTTTCTTTTCACACTCTTTCATTTCTTTTGTAACTCTTTATTTGAACTCTTTCTATCTTTCTTAACCTTTCTTAACCTTTCTTAACCTTTTTCTTTCTTTCATTTTACTCGCTATCCTTTTGTCTTTCTTTCTTTCTTTCTTTCACCTACTCACTTTCACTCTCTCTAATGATTTTCTGCTTTTAATTTTCTCTGTTTTATTTCAACTTGTCTATTTAAGGAAATGCTATCTTTGAGAACAATCACTTCGACACAAACTGTATTCGAATAGGATTGAAACAATCTCATATTTCTACAAGACAATTACAATACAGGGATTTTAAAAAATTTCCGATTTTTTTTCAAACTTAGTTTTAATTATTGAAATAGTTTAGATAGCTTTGTGAATATATTAGGTTGGTGCAAAAATAATTTCGTTTTCTCACATAGTGACATATGTTAGAAAACGAAATTATTTTTGCACCAACCTAAGAGTTCCCTACGCCTTGTCTTTGTAAAAATCTGCTTGAAATTTTTTTGAAGAAAACAAAGACATAAAAACAGTTCAGTTTACACAAAAAGAGAGTCGCGTTTCCTTTAAAACTTTCTTGGGCCCAGATTACAAGAAATAAAAAAAGAAGAAATGACTGTCTCAAAATATAAAATTGGTTTTATATATATATATATATATGTGTGTGTGTATGTATGTATGTATGTATATATACATATACATATACATATATATATATATATATATATATATATATATATATATATATAGATAGATAGATAGATAGATAGATAGATAGATATAGATATGTGTGTGTGTAATTTAAAAGTGGCAACTCCTTTGTGGCAGAGATCAGATCTTTTTGGCTTTTGGAATCTAATCTGTCTCAACGGGCCATTAATATATACGGTGAGGTAATTACTTACTGCTACTTGCAAGTAGCATCATCTTTGCGGCATCAAACTCCACCCTTTTGTTTATTAAGTGTAAAGACAGAACATTGGCGTGGGGTACGGCCAGCAGAATCATAAGACTGATACGATCCAAAAGTGGCATTGGTGTATGGGTCGGGAACAGGGTCCTAATTTAACAATTCCTGTTGAAAAAAAGATTTAGCAATTTCTATTCAGTAGAAGTTGTTCTGGAATTTGATTAGAAAATAGGAAGTCAGCCCACACTTGCTTTCCCAATCTCCGGACACCTGGCACTAAGAAAACAAAAAAAACAAGACAATGCGCCTTCCATAACATATATAGGATAAAACAGGTGGCGAAGACGTTAACGGTTATGTTATCGATTAAAAAAAAACTTAATAAGCTAAAATTCCTTAATTTATCACAAACTGTATATAATACTATCGACCTGATGAATATGCTTTATTCTTTAAAAAAAATCAAATAGCAGGAAATGTTAAACTCTAAAAAGAGTTAGTAAACTAAACCAACAACAGTGTGGTTAATTTTCTTAATCGTTCGATGATTATTTACATCATCTTCTGAACATAATCGACACTTATAATGGAAAAGTGCGAAGTGGGTCAAAAGATTAACAGCGCACGGGAACTGAATCGACAAATCATTTTGTTATATCTCTTTTCTTTCTTTGATTTTCACCTTTTATTATTTCTCTTGTATTTATTTTTCGGAACTGACCTCATCCTTTCTTTCTTTGAACTGTCCTCATCATTACTTTCTTTAAACTGACCTCACCCTTTCTTTCTTTGAACGGACTTCATCATTTCTGTCTTTGAATTGACATCATCATTTCTTTCTTTGAACGGACGTCTTCCTTTATTTCTAAACTGACCTCATCCTTTCTTTCTTTAAACTGATCTCATGCTTCTTTCTTTGTTCTGTCCTCATCATTTCTTTCTGTAAACTGTCCTCATCCTTTCTTTCTTTGAACTGTCTTCATCCTTTCTTTCTTTGAACTGTCCTCACCCATTATTTCTCTGAACTCTCCTCATCCTTTCGTTCTTTGAACTGAACTCATCCGTTCTTTCTTTAAACTGTCATCACCCTTTCTTTCTTTGAACGGACTTCATCCTTTCTTTCTTTGAACGGACCTCTTCTTCTTTTAAGAACTGACCTCATCGTTTTTTGCTTTGAACTGACCTAATCCTTTCTTTCTCTGAACAGCCCTCATTCTTTCTTTCTTTAAAATGACCTCATCATTTCTTCCTTTGAACTGTCCTCATCCTTTCTTTCTTTGAATGGTCTTCATCCTTTCTTTCTTTGAACTGACAACATCATTTCTTTCTTTGAACAGACCTCGTCCTTTTTTTATGAACTGACCTCATCCTTTCTTTCTTTGAACTGGCCTCATCCTTTCTTTCTCTGAACTAGCTTCATCCTTTCTTTCTTTGAATGGTCTTCATCCTTTCTTTCTTTGAACTGACAACATCCTTTCTTTCTTTGAAGAGACCTCATCCTTTTTTTATGAACTGACCTCATCCATTCTTTTCTTGAACTGACATCATCCTTTCTTTCTCTGAACAGTTCTGATTCTTTCTTTCTTTGAACAGTCCTCATCCTTTCTTTCTTTAAACTGACCTCATCCTTTCTTTCTTTGAACTGTCCTCATCCTTTCTTTATTTGAACTGACATCATAATTTCTTTCTTTGAATAGACCTCATACTTTTTTATGAACTGACCTCATCCTTTCTTCCTTTAACTGACCTCATCTTTTATTTCTCTGAACCCACCCTCATACTTTCTTTCTTTGAACTGAACCCAACCTTTCTTTCTTTGAACGGACCTCTCCCTTTTTTTCTGAACTGATCTCATCCTTTCTTTCTTTGAACTGACCTCATCCTTTCTTTCTTTGAGCTGACCTCATCATTTCTTTCTCTAAAATCTCCTCATTCTTTCTTTCTTTGAACTGACCTCATCCTTTCTTTGTTTGACCTATCCTCATCCTTTCTTTCTTTGAACTGTCCTTATCCTTTCTTTCTTTGAACTGACCTCAGCCATTCTTTCTTTGAACTGTCCTTATCATTTCTTTCTTTGAACTGAACTCATCCTTTCTTTTTTTGACCTCTCCTCATCCTTTCTTTCTTTCAACTGACCTCATCCTTTCTTTCTTTGAACTGGCCTCATCCTTTCTTTCTCTGAACTAGCTTCATCCTTTCTTTCTTTGAATGGTCTTCATCCTTTCTTTCTTTGAACTGACAACATCCTTTCTTTCTTTGAAGAGACCACATCCTTTTTTTATGAACTGACCTCATCCATACTTTTCTTGAACTGACATCATCCTTTCTTTCTCTGAACAGTTCTGATTCTTTCTTTCTTTGAACAGTCCTCATCCTTTCTTTCTTTAAACTGACCTCATCCTTTCTTTCTTTGAACTGTCCTCATCCGTTCTTTCTTTGAACTGTCTTCATCATTTCTTTCTTTAAACTGTCCTCATCCTTTCTTTATTTGAACTGACATCATAATTTCTTTCTTTGAACAGACCTCATACTTTTTTATGAACTGACCTCATCCTTTCTTTCTTTAACTGACCTCATCCTTTATTTCTCTGAACCCACCCTCATACTTTCTTTCTTTGAACTGACCTCATCCTTTCTTTCTTTGAGCTGACCTCATCCTTTCTTTCTCTAAAATCTCCTCATTTTTTCTTTCTTTGAACTGACCTCAGCCCTTCTTTCTTTGAACTGTCCTTATCATTTCTTTCTTTGAACTGACCTCATCCTTTCTTTTTTTGACCTCTCCTCATCCTTTCTTTCTTTCAACTGACTTCATCCTTTCTTTCTTTGATCGCTCCACATCGTTTCTTTCTTTAAACTGACCTCATCCGTTCTTTCTTTGAAATGTCCTTATCCTTTCTTTCTTTGAACTGATCATCCTTTCTTTTTTTGACCTCTCCTCATCATTTCTTTCTTTGAACTGACCTCATCCTTTCTTTCTTTGAAGGCTCCTCATCCTTTCTTTCATTGAACTCTCCTCATCCTTTCTTTCTTTGAATTGACCTCATCCTTTCTTTCTCTGGACTCTCCGCATCCTTTTTTTTCTGGACTCTACTCATCCTTTCTTTCTCTGGACTCGCCTCATCCTTTCGTTCTCTAAACTCTCCTCTTCCTTTCTTTCTCTGGACTCTCCTCATCCTTTCTTCCTCTGAAATCTCCACATCCTTTCTTTCTATGAATTATCCTTATCCTTTCATTGTCTGGACTCTCCACATCCTTTCTTTCTCTGAACTCTCCTCGCTCTCTCTTTTTCCGAATTCTCCTCATCCTTTCTTTCTCTGACTAACCTAATGCTTTCTTTCTCTGGGCTCTCCTCATCCTTTCTTTCACTGGACTCTCCTCATCGTTTCTTGCTCTGAAATCGCCTCATCCATTCTTTCTCTGACTCTCCTCATCATTTCTTTCTCTGGACTCTCCTCAGACCTTCTTTCTCTGGACTCTCCCCATCCTTTCTTTCTCTGGACTCTCATCATCCTTTCTTTCTCTGGACTGTCCTCATCCTTTCTTTCTCTGAACTTTCATCATCCTTTCTTTCTCAGGACTCTCCTCATCCTTTCTTTCTCAGAAATCTCCGCATCCTTTCTTTCTCTGGACTCTCCTCATCCTTTCTTTCTCTAGACTTTCCTCATACTTCTTGCTCTGAAATAACCTCATCCTTTCTTTCTCTGAGCTCTCGTCATCCTTTCTTTCTCTGGACTCTCCTTATCCTTTCTTTCTCTGAACTTTCCTATTCCTTTTGTTCTCTGGACTCTCCTCATCCTTCCTTTCTCTGGACTCTCCTCATCCTTTCTTTCTCTGAACTCTCCTCATCCTTTCATTCTCTGAAATCTCCTCATCCTTTCGCTCTCTGGACTCTCCTCTTCCATTCTTTCTCTGAAATCTCCTCATCCTTTCTTTCTCTGAACTCTCCTCATCCTTTCTTTCTCTGGACTCTCCTCATCCTTTCATTCTCTAACCTCTCCTCATCCTTTCTTCCTCTGAAATCTCCACATTCGTTCTTTCTATGAATTATCCTTATCCTTTCTTTCTCTGGACTCTCCTCATCCTTTCTTTCTCTGAACACTGCTCATACTTTCTTTCCCTGAACTTTCCGCATCCTTACTTTCTCTGGACTCTCCTCATCCTTTCTTTCACTGGACTCTCCTCATCTTTTTGTTGTTCAGAAATCTCCACATCATTTCTTTCTCTGAACTATCCTCATCCTTTCTTTCTCTAGACTCTCCTCCTCATTTCTTTCTCTGAAATCTCCTCATGCTTTCTTTCTCTGAAATCTCCTCATCCTGTATTTCTCTGAACTCCCCTCATCCATTCATTCTCTGGACTCTCCTCATCCTTTCTTGCTCTGAAATCTCCTCATCCTTTCTTTCTCTGAACTCTCCTCATCCTTTCTTTCTCTGTACTCTCCTCATCCTTCCTTTCTCTGGACTCTCCTCATCCTTTCTTGATCTGAAATCTCCTCATCCTTTCTTTCTCTGGACTCTCCTCAACATTTGTTGCTCTGAAATCTCCTGATCCTTTCTTTCACTGAATGGCCTTCATCTTTTCTTTCTCTGAACTCTCACCATCCTTTCGTTCTCTGGACTCTCCTCATCCTTTCTTTCTCTGAACTCACCTCATCCTTTCGTTCTCTGGACTCTCCTCATACTTTCTTTCTCTGAAATCTCCTCATCCTTTCTTTCTCTGAAAGCTCCTCATCCTTTATTTCTCTGAACTCTCCTCATCCTTCCTTTCTCTGGATTCTCCTCATCCTTCCTTTCTCTGGATTCTCCTCGTCCTTTCTTGCCCAGAAATATTCTTATCCTTTCTTTCTCTGAACTCTCACCATCCTTTCGTTCTCTGGACCCTCCTCATCCTTTCGTTCTCTGGACTCTCCTCGTCCTTTCTTTCTTTCAGCTGACCTTATCCTTTCCTTCTTTGAACTGACCTCATTCTTTCTTTCTTTGATCTGACGTCATCTTTTCTTTCTCTGAAGTCTCCTCATCCTTTCTTTTTCTAAACTCTCCTCATCCTTTCTTTCTCTGGACTGTCCTCATCCTTTCATTCTCTAACCTCTCCTAATACATTCTTTCTCTGGACTCTTCTCATCCTTTCTTTCTCTGAACACTCCTCAAACTTTCTTTCTCGGGACTCTCCTCATCCTTTCTTTCTCGGGACTCTCCTCATCCTTTCTTTCTCTGGGCTCTCCGCATCCTTTCTTTCTCTGGACTCTCCGCATCCTTTCTTTCTCTGAACTCTCCTCATCATTTCTTTCTCAGGACTCTCCTCATCCTTTATTTCTCAGGACTCTCCTCATCCTTTCTTTCTCTGGACTCTCCTCAACCTTTCTTTTGTGGACTCTCCTCATCCTTTCTTTCTCTGAACTCTCCGCATCCTTTCTTTCTCTGAACTATCGTCATCCTTTCTTCCACTGAAATCTCCTTATCCTTTCTTTCTCTGGACTCTCCTCTTCCATTCTTTCTCTGAAATCTCCTCATCCTTTCTTTCTCTGAACTTTCCTCATCCTTTCTTTCTCTGGACTCTCCTCATCTTTTCTTGCTCTGAACTCTACTCATCCTTACTTTCTCTGACTCTCCTCATCCTTTCTCTCTCTTGACTCTCCTCATCCTTTCTTTCTTTGAACTCTCCTCATCCTTTCTTTCTCTGGACTCTCCTCATCCTTTCTTTCTTTGAACTGTCCTTATCCTTTCTTTCTCTGGACTCTTCTCATCCTTTTTTTCACTGGACTCTCCTCATCCTTTCTTGCTCTGAAATCTCATCCTTTCTTTATCTGAACTCTCCTCATCCTTTTGTTCTCTGGACTCACCTAATCCTTTCTTTTTCTAAACTCTTCTCATCCCTTCCTTATCTGGACTCTCCTCATCCTTTCTTTCTCTGGACTCTCCTCATCCTTTCTTTCTCTGAACTCTCCTCATCATTTCTTTCTCTGAACTCTCCTCATCCTTTCTTTCTCTGGACTCTCCTCGTCTTTTCGTTCTCTGAGCTCACCTCATCCTTTCTTTCTCTGAACTCTCACCATCCTTTCGTTCTCTGGACTCTCCTCATCCTTTCTTTCTCTGAACTCACCTCATCCTTTCGTTCTCTGGACTCTCCTCATCCTTTCTTTCTCTGAAATCTCCTCATCCTTTCTTTCTCTGAAAGCTCCTCATCCTTTATTTCTCTGAACTCTCCTCATCCTTCCTTTCTCTGGATTCTCCTCATCCTTTCTTGCCCAGAAATCTTCTTATCCTTTCTTTCTCTGAACTCTCACCATCCTTTCGTTCTCTGGACCCTCCTCATCCTTTCGTTCTCTGGACTCTCCTCGTCCTTTCTTTCTTTCAACTGTCCTTATCCTTTCCTTCTTTGAACTGACCTCATTCTTTCTTTCTTTGAACTGACTTCATCCTTTCTTTTTTGATCTGACCTCATCTTTTCTTTCTCTGAAGTCTCCTCATCCTTTCTTTTTCTAAACTATCCTCATCCTTTCTTTCTCTGGACTGTCCTCATCCTTTCATTCTCTAACCTCTCCTAATGCATTCTTTCTCTGGACTCTTCTCATCCTTTCTTTCTCTGAACACTCCTCAAACTTTCTTTCTCAGGACTCTCCTCATCCTTTCTTTCTCAGGACTCTCCTCATCCTTTCTTTCTCTGGACTCTCCGCATCCTTTCTTTCTCTGGACTCTCCGCATCCTTTCTTTCTCTGAACTCTCCTCATCCTTTCTTTCTCAGGACTCTCCTCATCCTTTATTTCTCAGAACTCTCGTCACCCTTTCTTTCTCTGGACTCTCCTCAACCTTTCTTTTGTGGACTCTCCTCATCCTTTCTTTCTCTGAACTCTCCGCATCTTTTCTTTCTCTGAACTATCCTCATCCTTTCTTCCTCTGAAATCTCCTTATCCTTTCTTTCTCTGGACTCTCCTCTTACATTCTTTCTCTGAAATCCCCTCATCCTTTCTTTCTCTGAAATTTACTCATCCTTTCTTTCTCTGGACTCTCCTCATCTTTTCTTGCTCTGAACTCTACTCATCCTTTCTTTCTCTGACTCTCCTCATCCTTTCTCTCTCTTGACTCTCCTCATCCTTTCTTTCTTTGAACTCTCCTCATCCTTTCTTTCTCTGGACTCTCCTCATCCTTTCTTTCTTTGAACTGTCCTTATCCTTTCTTTCTCTGGACTCTTCTCATCCTTTTTTTCACTGGACTCTCCTCATCCTTTCTTGCTCTGAAATCTCATCCTTTCTTTATCTGAACTCTCCTAATCCTTTCTTTTTCTAAACTCTTCTCATCCCTTCCTTCTCTGGACTCTCCTCATCCTTTCTTTCTCTGGACTCTCCTCAACCTTTCTTTTGTGGACTCTCCTCATCCTTTCTTTCTCTGGACTCTCCTCATCATTTCTTTCTCTGAACTCTCCTCATCCTTTCTTTCTCTGGACTCTCCTCGTCTTTTCGTTCTCTGAGATCACCTCATCCTTTCTTTCTCCAAACTCTCTTCATCCTTTCGTTCTCTTGATTCTCCACATCTTTTCTTTCTCTGAACGCTTCTCATCCTTTCTTTTTTCTGAACTCTACTCATCCTTTCTTTCTCTGAAATCTCCTCATCCTTTCTTTCTCTGAACTAACCTAATTCTTTCTTTCTCTGGACTCTCCTCATCCTTTCTTTCTCTGGACTCTACTCATCCTTTCTTTCTCTGGACTCTCCTCGTCTTTTCGTTCTCTGAGCTCACCTCATCCTTTCTTTCTCCAAACTCTCTTCATCCTTTCGTTCTCTGGATTCTCCACATCCTTTCTTTCTCTGAACGCTCCTCATCCTTTTTTCTCTGGACTCTCCTCATCCTTTCTTTCTCTGGACTCTCCTCATCCTTTCTTTCTCTGAACTCTCTTCATCCTTTCTTTCTTTGAACTCTCCTCTTTGTTCTTTTCCCGTATTGATTAATTTTGAGTTGCCTCGTTTCCACTGAGAGCAAGCACGCACTGTCTGAACCAGTGATTGAACTCACAATGTATAAATGTTGATTTTTCTGGAAAATACACCGAATTTGGCCGAGTATCCAAATGTTAGACAGTTTATAAAATCCTGTTCTCAAAGAAAACTTTTCGTTTCTTTAGTTTAAAGCTGTTTATTTTGGAACGCAGCGAATTTGGTACCGAACCCGTGTTATTATTTGACCGAATCTCTATTCCAAAAAAAAAAATTAAAAAAAAAATAAATAAATAAAAAAATAAACTTCATATTTTTAAAGAATTCGATTAAATCGGTTGTTGTTAGCCATTGTAATATATATATATATATATATATATATATATATATATATATATATATATATATATATATATGAGGCAGTGGAATGTTTAGTGAGTTTGTCTCGCTAGAACAATTAATTACGACTTCGATCTTCAGTGGGTGCTCCCTACTTTCGACCTTGTGCCACATTTAATCTACGCTTGGAGAATCACTATATATATATATATATATATATATATATACACTCGTATATATATATATATATAGATATATATATATATACACTCGTATATATATATATATATATATATATATATATATACACTCGTATATATATATATATATAGATAGATAGATAGATAGATAGATAGATAGACCTAGTGAGCCAGATAAACCTACCTAGGTTTCACCTAAACGGATCGTCAGGTGAAACCTAGGTAGGTTTGTCTGGCTCACTAGGTGTATCTAGGTCTGCTCTACAGTTGTCTTGAGCTCTTTTGTTAGTTAATTGTTTACTCGTATCGGTTTTTTTTTCTTTGGGCTTCAAACCTGCATCATTTTTTTCGACAGAATTTCATGTTTGTAGCTCTTTCTTTTTTTATAATCTTTTTTTCCCTCGAGATTGATTTGATTATTGGCAAATCAAAAATTCGAGGGTTTTTCGAAACGAGTATAGTTATCTATATTTGTATATATATATATATATATATATATATATATATATATATATATATATATATATATATATATACGAGCGTGTGAAAATTCGGGCGTGTGCGTATGCCAGTATGTTTATGTGTCTGTGTGTATGTGTATTAGTGTTTGTATCTATGAGTATGATTACGTATACGTGCGTTCGTACGCGAGTATATGATGTATCTACGTTCATATGCATGTATACGTGTTTATATAAATGAGAATAGATGCAGGTACATATGTTCATATGTATATTTCTGCGTATCTAAGCCTGTATTAATGCATGCAGCCGTACGTGTATGTGTCTGTGAATGCGTATGTGTACGACGTGTGTATGAGCCCGTACGTTCACCTGAATATGTATACTTGTGCATGTGTGTCTTTGCACGTGCGAACATGCATATGTATGTATGCGTGCATGTGAATGCGTATGTGTGTGTCTGTACATGTGTGTGTGTTTGTGTGCATGTGAGTGTGTATACATGGGAATGCGAATGTGTGTGAGTCTGCGCATGCGCGTGTCTATGTGTTAAAAAGGATGCGTACGCCCGAACCCTCATGTCTTTCGTCTCGTTGTAATAATTTGTATTTTTATGTCAGTCTGGGCTGATTTACTTTTGACTTTTCACGTATTTTTGCTCTTAAATAAACTGACGCGTGTATATTCCCTTATTTATTTACACACGGAGTAAATATACAATTAAAGACAAATAAGTATTCGTTTGCTTGCATGCGTGAGTCTGTGTATATAATATATGCATCAGTTTTTTTGGGGGGGTGGGGTTTTATGGTCGCCTTTTGTAATCAGTTTGAATGTTTATTATTGGTGTGCCTATGTAGCAGGCCGTAAATTTTTGACTTTTTAATGCCAAAGCGATTCTTGTTTTGTTTAAAAAAAACTGTCCTAATCAAGCCTCCTTCTTCTCCTACAGAAAAAGAAAAGAAAATCTCTAAGGAACTTTGTCTTTTGCAGTTATTTTTAATTATTTATTTGGATCTCGTGTCTTCCGTTAATTTTTGGAGGTTTTATTGGGGAGAGAACTAAAGGATTTTTGTTAGGTCGATCCTTCTTCCCAGATGTCCTCAAAATGTCGTTGATTTGGTTCCTAAGCGAAATAACAACTGTTTAAAGAGCTTCTTCTGCTTTTCTCATCAAACCTCGGAGCAATTTATTCCGTGCGAATAAACAATGAATGCTAAGCAAAGTATTTTCTTTTAAAATGGGAAAAAAGAAAAGTGAAAAAAAAAATAGAAAATGAAAATAGAATGAGATTCCCTAAGACGAAAAATGAGATCAAAGATTGTTCTTGTTTTACGTCAATTAAAAATGTTGAAACAATTCCTTATTTTTTGTTTATTTTTTTTTCTTGCGAAATGTTATTGTTGTTGAATTTTTCACCGTTTTTTTTATCTTGATTTTTACTTCTCGAAGAAAAATCGAGTTAAGTAATAAGTATTATTTTTCGATGAAAAAAATACAATGACTAAGTCTCACGTATTGCTTTCTGATTTATATTAGAGAATGTAAACTTAGAGTGTGAATAGGTGTATGTATTCGTGTGGGTAGCGTGTTCATAGATCTATATGTATGTAAATGCCTGTGTGTGTATGTACGCATCTGTAAGCGTGCATGTATAGGCATTTCAGTGTGCATATGCGTGTACATGTATATGAGTCTGCATATTGACATGTGTGTATGAGCGGATGTGTGTATATCAATGTGTGTGCATAGATGTGTGTATATGAACATGGCTATGTGCGTATATATACGTCTATTTATGCATTTCTGCGAATGTGCGAATACGCGGATGTATATACGTGTATCTAGTTAGATACGTGTGCATGAATTTGTGTGTATGTGCATGTTTGTATGTATGTGCATGCTTGTATGAGTGTGTTGGCATGTGTATATGTGCATTGTGCATATATATATGCGTGTATGTGCGTATATATTTGTATGTCTGTGAATACATGTATGTATATGTGTGTATATGCCTATATGTATATCTGTGTATGTGTGTGCACGTATACATGTTGGTGTGTGTTAATGCTTCTTCAAGTCAATGTGGAACAATGAACGAATTGGAATATCTATGTATGTATGTATGTATCTATCTATATATATATATATATATATATATATATATATATATATATATATATATATATATATATCTTTCTATCTATCTATCTTTCTATCTATCTATTCATCTATCTAAAATATCTGTCGGAATTTTTCAAATGAATTATCATCCTTATTATATGCACTGATATCCAAACCAACATGCTCGTCTTTGTTGTTATGCTCACAACGTTTCGGCCGTTGTGTTTTCCGGTCTTCTTCAGGTGTCTATTGTCGGACTTGGTAACGTTCTTGGAATTCCGAACCAGAGTATACGACTTTTCAACACTAAAAGGGCAACTAGCAACTGCAAGTGAATCATGCTTAGGTGATATTTTATTATCAGTCAATACTAACCAGACTGATTCACTTTTGTGCCACTTGTCCGTTTCTTCTACTGAACCAGAGTATATGACTTTTCAGCACTACCAGAGCCAGGGATTGATCTCACAAGTACCAGGGAACCAGGCTTAGGGGATATTCACCAGTCTGATTCATTTGTCCGTTTCTTCCACTGAACCAGTGTATGTGATTTTTCAGCACTTATACCTAGCTTTGGTAGTGCTGAAATGTCACATTTTCTGTTTCAGTGAAAGAAACGGGCAAAATAGATAGATAATGAACAGTCATAGATAGATAGATAGATAGATAGATAGATATTTGCTAAGACTTGTGACTAAATTCCTCATCTTTGTTGTCATTATCATAGCATTTCAACCGTGTTTATCGATCCGGGTAACCTTCCGGAAATTTCGATCTAAATCCTTTGTTTAATTTATGTGGGGTAAATTGTTCTTTTTCCGCTGTTCATATCTGGGGATATCTCGTCTGGTTCTCTTTCTAGTATTGCTCTATTTTTGATCACCTCGTGTCCAGTATGCTCTCGGATTGAACTCACGATATGTCACCAAATTCACGAACCGTCACTTTAATCCACTAAGCTAAAATAATATAATGAAAACTTCGTTGTAACACAGAGAGAACTTAGAAGAAATCCGAAAAACACCAGGATCTCGCTCGGGATGTTATAAACTGTAGAACACAGTTTCACATTCTGTCAATAATAAGCGGTGCACTTGGAACAATGTCAAAAAAATAAGAATTAATACTACATGAATTAGAAATTTGAGGAATGATTAAGATTAACCCTAGTGTTGAAGGGAGTGAATAAGGATACTGAAGAAGGTGCTGGATGCTTAAGTAGACTTTCTGATAATCACTCATCAGCAAATGCATGAAATACTCATGATCAGTGCAGATGTTTTTTGTTTTTTCTAAACAGGCAGTTATAAATAAAAAATAGGAGTTGAGCCTGGATTCGAACGTCTAGCCTGATGTTTAGTAGACAAGTGACATAACCACAACGTTGGCATTCTGATACTTAAACGTCAGGGTAAAATTAGCTGGAAAATACTTGAGCGGATTGACCAGTTAATTTAGGCGGAGGTCCGACAATTGAATACTCAGCGGAGCCGACAGATACAACACTGGTCATCGCCAGAAGGGCTGAGAATTGATAATTTTATCCCAGGCCGAATGCACAGAAACGACATTGGCAATAATTTTGACTGGTACTCTGTTAGTCATATTACTATAACTACATCTTTTATGCGCCGTATCCTTTCTGGATTTAGGCGATTATGGCTCTCCACAATTTCTTAATTCTTACTGCTGTAAGCAACGTTTGACTCTTTACCATCTTTTTTAGGCTGCTACTAATACTACTACTACTAATAATAATAATAAGAAGAAGAAGAATAAGAAGAAGAAGAAGAATAAGAAGAAGAAGAAGAAGAAGAAGAAGAAGAAGAAGAAAAAGAAGAAGAGCAACAACAACAGAAGAGGACGACCAAGAAGAAGAAGAGCAACAACCAACAGAAGAGGACGACCAAGAAGAAGAAGAAGAGCAACAACCAACAGAAGAGGACGACCAAGAAGAAGAAGAAGAAGAAGAAGAGCAACAACAACAAAATAGGACGGCCAAAAAGAAGAAGAAGAAGAAGGAAAAGAAAAGGAGCAGCACGATGACGACGATGAAGAAGAAGAAAAAGAAGAAAGAAAGAAGCAAGCGAAGAAGAAGGAGATAGTACGATAAAGAAGAGGGACAGCAACTACTACTACTACTAATAATAATAGTAATAATCAAAAAAAGGAGGAGGGAAAAGAAAGACAAGAACAGACGAGGACGACAAAAAATAGGAGTGAAGAAGAAGAAAAGAAACAGTAACAACAACAACAAATACAAAAGAAAGAAAGAAAGAAAGAAAGAAAGAAGCAAGCGAAGAAGAAGAAAAGAGTACGTCAAAGAAGATTGACATCAACAATAGATGGAAGGAAGTGGGGCAGGATTTAGGAAAAAAAAGGAACGGGATGATGGTGATGACGAAGAAGAAAAAAGGTGATGAAAAAGTAAAAGAAAAGAAGGGGGAGAAGGAGAAGAAAACGAAAAGGCCAAAGAAGTAATGAAAACGAAAAGAAAAAGAACATCAACAACGGCAACAACAACAACAAAAGCAATAAGTTCCTGTTAAAAAAAAAATCAAACAAAAACAAAGAAGGCGGATCAGAGCTTCACCTTTCCAGCAAAAAGACCATCTGCAAAGGGAAATGCAGGTCGCTCGACTGATTTTCCCATTGTTCACATCTCTAGTGAGACTTTACCTGGAGCACACAGTTCACAGCCAGAAATCCTTTTTCATGAAATAATGCATATTTATCTGTGTCTGCAGGCAAAACAGACATTTTTCTGAGACAGGCCGCTCTTCGACTCACCCACAGGTTTGAACGAGTTGAACTCACCTGCTCGGTCATTTTGTGGAGGAATGATTTAAACAAAATTGTAGCAGGGAAGGCCACTGACCCAACCAATGTTGTTAATTTTACTCTTTGTCTTCATACAGGTTCATTCCTTGTGGAGAGACAGGCATCTTGGCCCGTTGCTTTAGGCATTTTGCGCTGAATTCAGACTTTTGTTGAGTAATACAATAACGTTTTACGCGTCAATCAGGCAGCAATGGGAAACAAAACGAAAGCAGTGTGGTGATCATTAAGAAAAGTCATGAGTGGTTTTTAAGGAATGTTCTTTCGCTTGGCTTTTAAACCGCCATTTTAACAATATTCTTCAGACGAGACTAAAAAAACCATAACTATAAAAAAAAAATCAGTGTTAAGTATTATTAATTTTTTATTACTATACATTTCATATTAATTTATGTTTACTTTTATCGCATCCCTCAGGTCACCAATCGACGATCGTTAATAAAATGTATCACAAATTTGAAAAAAAAATGTTTACAATTTTATCCTTTATCTTTTTTTGGGAACCTGTCATTCATTATCAGCATCTTAGAAATGCCAATCAGTAGGAACTATCCAAATATAACCATATACCTATAATCGTTATTTATTCGGACGCCATTATATCTCTAACTTGTATGTATACATTTTACACTAGTAGTGTTAGATGTAATTGTTTCCTGCTTTCTAAAATGAAATATTGTCAGCTATTATTAATTTTTGATTAGTTGCAATATGAGCTCTGGTAAAAACATATAATGATAACAGAAAAATATGCAATATGAACACTGGTAAAAATGGTTCTGAAGACATTAGGTTTATAATACCCAGAAATTCATACCCAGATGTCCTCAGGGTACAGTGGATAAAGGCGTTGGTTAAATCCAGTGAAAAGAGTGTGAGTTCAATACCCGGTTAAGGCAGTGAAGAACTTTCAGATGGAAATTAACAGGAGATAACTGAGATTAAACATGGCACGTAGAACTACAACAGTCTACCCCAGTGAGCGAAATAAAGGGTTCAGCTTCCAACGACCTGAAGAAGACCGAAACGTTGTGATAAATATGGCGACAAAGCTGAGGACAATAGTCCGAATAATATAGTCCAATTTTTTAATCGTTTAATGAAAATCGCATTGAATGGTCACTTCTAGTTCCTTTCACATTGATGCAGGGAGCTGCCAAGACTTTATCTTTACACCTACTTCTTCCTGAAACTTGTTTTTCTACTGTCCTTCCTCCTCATTGATATCTTTCTCATTTTCTTTCATACCCGATAACCCTTTGCGTTTGAGTGGCACTAAAGGATTATTTCATCTTTATTTCTCTGGCCTTCTATCACAACTGCTAGAGCGTTACTCTCCGATCGTTGAAAACTGCCATAGAAGCATGAAAAAATCGATTATTTCCACTATCGATTGGAGTTGGGAAAATGCAAAGTCGGTCCTGGCCTTCCCGCTAACTTGGAGCATGTGCATATAAATTTTGGTGCAAATTCGTCGAAAATTGCGTCCGTGCATTCGTTACACACACACACACACACACACACACACACACACACACACACACACACACACACAGAGCCTGCCTTTTATAGATTGAGATTTTCTAGTCATTTGGTTCAGCGTTACTTTTAATATGCGTTTAAAATGTTTACTTCCCTTTCATTCTGTGCAGGTGTCTCCAAACTTCGGTACGTGGGCCATATCGCCCCCAACCATGCAAGATTTTATCCAAGCCGCTACATGAAACATTGAAATGAATAACTGATTATGACAAAAGCAGGCTAAGTAATTGATTTTTCTTTAGAATATTTAGATATTTTACTCGTTATAAATCATTTCTCAGTGCAGACATTGTAATGATTCGTTGTAATTGCTACGTTTGTCTTTTCGATAGAGTCAAACTGATTATAGAAAAGGCCAAGTTTATTTAATTAAATTTATTCATTCATTTATAAAACTGATTTTTGCCGCTTGGTCTTCACTAAATGTATAAAATAAACGCTTCAACCCTAGTATTTTAGAGATTATTACCAAAAGCGCTGAAGCTCAAAGATTAACCGAAAACTTTCGAGACATCTGATTCAATGAAAGCAGTAAAACGGATGGTAAATCATGGTAAAAAAAAATCGCTAATTTTATGATTATTCCACGGGGTAGGATTAATGGCGAAAGAGAATCTGTTTGCTGAGGGGAGCCCATACGATCTTATGGAAGCCCAAACGAGCAGAACCAGTACTAGCTGAGTGAAACCTAAACAAGTCGAGATGGACCCTTATGAGCCGAAGGGAACCCTTACGAATAGAGAAGAACCCAAACAAGCCGAGGGGAACCTTTTCAGGATAGACTAAAATTTATGAGGTATATATTGTGTCAATTACAGCTTATAATATATATATATGTTTGCTTAAAATACAGAAACGTATTTGATTGTCCTATATATAATCTGACAGATAGATAGATAGATAGATAGATAGATAGATATGATCAGACTGAGACAGATAAATATATATGCGTGTGTGTATGTACGGTGGACTCTCCTGTCGTATCTGGCGTATGAGGGTCAAGCAGCTCACTTCCGAGGAACCGACAACCCAGACACCAGTCCATATGATTTTATTATAGTGGTGAAGACTTTGTGCAGAAACAACCACACTTTTTGAAGGATCTGATACAGAGACCCGATGCCCCACATGCCACAAGGTCCCAAAACGACCCTCCGCAGGTTTTGAATTCAGAGTTGTCATTTGACATTTTTTCATATTTATACGTTCTTTTTATAGATAAAAATATTTAATTAAATCCTCGGTTTATAATAAACTGTATTAACAACATTTACCGGCCTGAATATCCAAGAAATTTTCATAGAAATTACATGTCCTCCGACAGGAATCGAACCTGTAACCTATACTTCTGTATAGCCTGACGTGTCTTAGCCGATTGGGCCACAGAGGAGCGATCGGTTAGCAAGGTCGATTTTACTGTTTTCAAACACTATTCTCTCATTCATTCATATCTGCCCAATGCGTATCCAAATGGACAAAGTCCGACAATTATTTAAGACATTTTTTATATTTATATGTTTCTTTTTATAGATACAAATATTTAAGTAAATGCTCTGTTTATAATAAACAGTATTAACAACATTTACAGGCCTGAATGTCCGAGAAATTTTCATAGAAAATATGCGTTCTCTGTAGCCTATACGGAACCGTCATACGGAACTGACGTGCCTTAACCGATTGGGCCACAGAGTAGCGTTCGGTTAGCAAGGTCGATTTTACTGTTTTTACAGTAATTGTTCTAATTCCACGTGCTATAGATGACAATAAAGATAAAAACAGTTCGAACAATGTAAATAATGTACATGGGTTTTGTTATATTAAAATCCAAATATCCGAAATTCAAATAAAAATAAAAACATGGGTATGCCTTTTAAATAATTATTTTTTATTTACAAACAAATATAGATGAATTCAAAAAGGAGTAAAAATAGTCTGCAGTTGAATTAAAGTCTGGGTAGTTGATACACAGAAAAAGCTAATGTTTAGAAAAGATTGTAAAATAGTTGATACACAGAAAAAAAAAGTTGTGCTTAAGCAAATACTATTATCGTCAGCGAAGATTCACTGACCGTCTTTGTTGTTGTTGGAAATGATTCGTCTGAAGTCGCCGATTGACCGTCCCTGCTGTTGCTGTTGTCCCTGATTCGTCTGAAGTCGCCAAAACATGTTTCTTTCAGTACGTGCTGGGGGTGAGGGTGGGCGTCTTCTCTTGTGTTCGAACGACCCGAAGATAGCCTCATCTCTGCTCTTCAAGTCGAAATTTGTGGGGTTTTATAAGAAATTCTTCCCGAAAGTAGGCTCCAGAAAAACAATCTCTGATTGGTCAAATATTTCACATGATATACGTTGGGATTTCGAACCGAACCCTTTATTTAGTCCACGGGCCATTACTTCTTTTTTTTTTTTTTTTGATATTTCGGTATCAGTTAATTTGTTTTAGTAACTCAACTCTCCAAGGTTTTTTGTTCCCACTGCTGAAAAAAGGTCGGAGCGTACAACAGCCGTAAATATAGCAATAAAGATGAGGACTATAGTCTGAACCGTGTACATAGTGTAAATAGTTACATTACTTCCTATCAGAAATATAAACAAGTATTTTTTCTCATTCTGTCCTTATTGTTTCCATTTTTACTTAAAACTTCCTCACTGCTCACATACTCCGTCCATGGTATTCTGTAGAACCATATCTCTATTGTTTCAAGTTTCCTCTTCATCTGTGAGCAAATTGTCCATCATTCACTAGGAAATAGCAGTTCACACTATTTTCTATGTTTCTAACGAAATTTTCCTGTTTCTGGAGCGTAAAGTAATCAAAATTGTTTTAGTAATGACAATAGAGATAATTAAACTGTTCCAAAAGCATCATTGGACAGGACAGGACTTCATTTTGGAAATTCAGCATTACTACAGAAAGCCACCTATACAAAAAATATATTTTCAAACGCTCTTTCCATGTTACTATCGATTAAACACTCCAGATCACTAATATATATATATATATATATATATATATATATATATATATATATATATATATATATATATATATATATATATATATATATATATATATATATATTACGAAATGGACAAAGTCCGACAATTTATTTATTAAAGACATTTTTATGTCTAACATTCTTTTTATAGATACAAGTATTTAAGTAAATGCTCTGTTTATAATAAACAGTATTAAATAACATTTACCGGCCTGAATGTCCGAGAAATTTTCATAGAAAATATTCGTCCTTGGACAGGATTCGAACCTGCATCCTATACGGAACCGTCAAGGCACGTCAGCGTAAATGACGGTTCCGTATAGGATGCAGGTTCGAATCCTGTCCAAGGACGAATATTTTCTATGAAAATTTCTCGGACATTCAGGCCGGTAAATGTTATTTAATACTGTTTATTATAAACAGAGCATTTACTTAAATACTTGTATCTATAAAAATAACGTTAAACATAAAAATGTCTTTAATATATATATATATATATATATATATATATATATATATATATATATATATATATATATATATATATATATATATATATATATATATATATATATATATATATATATATATATATATATAGTGCTGTTCGATAAGAGTGACTCACCTGATTTTTTTTTTTTTTTTTTACTTAAATCTTTTTCCGCCTATTGTTTTTGGGGTCAAACTAATTTTTAATCTTACTAATATAAAGACCCCTTCCCGACCACCAAGTAAAAATTTTACTCACCCTAAGTATTCTATTGATATTTATTAATTTAGATATAAATGAGATTTTGGGAAAAACTCTGTGCAAAAAAAGTGACTCACTTATTTCCTGCAACTAGTAATCAATAGAAACATAACCGAACAGCTTTAAATAAAAAATAATAGAGGTATAATTTATTTATAATAGGTCATATAGTTCGAAATATCTAATAATCTATGGGTCCTCCTTTATTTTGAAGGACCTTTTCAATTCCTTTTGGCATTGACTTGATTAGGTTCTGGCAAATCTCATCTCCAAGCATTGAATTCCATTCGGATATGAAATATAGTTGTAATACACGGTGTTTAATAAATAAAAATGTGGCGTCTATTTCAAATACGAAATTTCCACTATAATAACGTTTGAAGGGATAAAATATGTCGGATTAAAAATAAATCCATTAATTTTTTAGAAACTTACACACACACACACACACACACACACACACACACACATATATTAGGTTGGTGCAAAAATAATGACGCAATAATGTCGTTTTTTGACGTATTTTTTAACGTCAAAAACGACATTATTACGTCATTATTTTTGCACCAACCTAATATATAGTAATAATACAATATGATAATCCGTATGGAATTTCCAGGAGGATATAGATCCAGGGAGAGCTCTATGCCAAAAGAGTAAGCAAATTTGTTATTAATTATAGAATATCAAACACTTAAAATCTCATACGTAATAATTTTATTTCATGAGCGCTCTAAAAAGGAAGCTCTCAATCTTCAAGACCTACAAACAAAATCATATATATATATATATGTGTGTGTTATATATATATGTGTGTGTGTGTGTGTGTGTTATATATATATTATATATAATTATTTATTTAGAAAAATTATAACATAAATATGTTACAAAATCACTACAAAAATAGCCATTTTGTTTCAATACCTCCGGTGTCTTATCAAGTGATGATGTTGAACGTAAAATAAATGGTTTTAAAAGTTTCAAATTAACGAACCCTCGCAAGGTGAAAACGTTGTTACAAAAACTAGAAGGACCAATCAAAATACAAGTATAGGAAAATTCAAAAAGCTTGACAACGAAGTCATGTTATAATAGCTATTCAGGTCTTTAAAATAGGGGTAATATTAAAAAAGAATTTATTCTAACCAATAATTATTAAGTTATATGATAAAATTTGATATTAAAAATAAAAGTAGAAATTACTAATTTTAAAATCCAAATTTAATCACTATTATACTTGGATATATATATATATATATATATATATATATATATATATATATATATATCCCCACTGGTAGAACGACTCAGAGTTTCATGCACAATACAAGCTTCAGAAATTAGAAATTTTAAGAGGAGGTTCAGTTCGCTATATAAATTCATTGTAAATTGATCCCCATAGGCAAATAAAAAAGATAGAAGGGAAAGGAAATTAAAAAAATGGAAAGGTATGTTAAGAGTATGCTTTAAAATTCATATTTTGCAGCTGTTTTGAAATTATTTGAAATTGTGTTTGTAAGCATTTATTATTAAAATAACCCAGAAAAAAAGATCAGTACGAATATGCTAAATAATATAAATATTAACTTTTTTTACTTTAACTTGACATTTATTTGAAATTTTGTAAGAATATGTTTACCATGCCCTATGTGTATTTAATTTTATTTGACTTGCGTATGGGAGATCGATTTACAATGAATTTACATAGCGAATTGAACGCCCTTCTTAAAATTTAGAATATACAGTGTAACCCGGATATAAGAGAGTTGTCGGGACCGGATAAGAAGTCTCTTATATCCTGGTTTCTCTTATATCCGGGTTTGGTCTATTTTGTTTAGGTAAGTATGGCTCTAATTTGGGATCAGATAAAATCTCTCTTATATCCGGCTTACACTATATTTTTTAATTTTTTTATTGTTCAAAATATATATATATATATATATATAGATATTATTTATATTTATATTCGTGATCAGGAAGGCTTATTGGATAGTATAGGGTGTTCCAAAAATCACGCGACAATTGACAGAAAGTATTTGTGAAATAGCAACCAGGGTAAATTTAATGGCATCATCTTCCATAATTCGACCAATAAAATTTCTTAATAATATATTGTCACGTACAAAAACATGATTCCATTTGGTAAATAAACATTATAAGTTATAATATAAGTTATAATAAGTTATCATTGGTAATGTTACTTTTGGAACACCCTGTAATATGAAAACAGATGTGTAAAAAAAAAAAAAGATTTTCTTGGAAAGGTACGTTTCTGTATAATGGCTAATAATTCTTTAATCAAGTATCGAAATCGTTTGCTTTGCATGGAGTGAAGAATTATTTGTATCTCATCAGTCCAGGTAGAGACTTAATCAAGACAACATTCTTTAATCTGCTGACATCGTCATTTCATTTCCTCTCGGACTTCACCATTTTCCTTTGTCTCTTCATACTTTAATTTCCTTGACAGTGCATCAAATTATTTGATTGGACAAATATCATACAAGTGTGTAGAATTCACTTTACTCGGCATGCTTCGAAGGAGGAGGAGAGGATGAAAGCAAAGAAAGAAAAATGCTTTCTTTTCTTACTTTTTATTGTAGAAAAAAAATAAGGAATTTTTATATTAATAAAAATAAGAAAAGCAAATTACATTTGATTGGTTTAATTCTTTCTGTTTTTAATATTATTTACGCAAAGAAAATGAATAAAAATGATATTATTAATGGGTTTATCTGGAATATCTTATTGTTTGAAGAGGTTAAATAATGACTAAATGAAAGTATGTTGTCACCATCACTTTGCATTGTCAACTGACTGGAGAGCGACATCACTCTTGTTCAGACATTTGTAATTTAAAAGTTATTATAGTATTTTCTAGTAATTTATTACATTGGAATTGTATTTTTTTTACCTTTTTCTTGATGGGTGATGTTGGCATAGGAAGTTCTAATTTTTACTGTCATCTGATTGTATTCAATCATTTTTTAAATAATATTTTTTTTATTTTATTGAAATTTGTTTTTATTTCTGCTTATGGAAGCTTGAAGAATCTTCCAGGTGGCATCAGATAATTAACGCTTAACATGAAAGAATGGCAGTTCTCTCTAGTTAACAGAAAAGAGGAAAAAAAAGATGTAATAAAAAAGTTTTTTTTTATTTTCCTAATTTTTATTTGACATAAATATATTGTTTTTCTCAGCAGGTACAAAATATGCCAGAAGGCAGCAATAACAGATAAAGAAAGATTTCAACACATGTAACTTAATAATATTAGTGTTTGTGCCGTGACATCATGAATTTGTAGGTTATTCAACTGTACAACTGATAAACAAATTAGAAGGATAAGTTGATTTATAGAAGCCATGAAAAATGGCTTCTATGATTTTCTGAAAATAATATTCTTCGTTATAGAAAATAAATTCATGGAGAATAAAGTAATCTGCGTATAAAATTCTATGACTTCCGTTAGTCCGTCCGCCTGCCACACCCTCTAAAATAGCCACACATTGACCAATAGAAACCAAATCTACATATAAAATTTTGTGACTTCCGTTTATCCGTCCGTCAGTCACACCCTCTAAAATAGCCATACATACCGATTGAAACGAAATTTTGAAAAGTAAGGGGTTATAAAGTACAGTTGGATTTACTAGAGTACGTACAATAAATTTTTATTCATTTTCGGCGGGAAAATTAAAGTTTAATTATTTAGCATACAAAATACTCTTATTATTTTAAAGAAAATTTAATTATTAAAATAACAAATACATATTTAGTAAAAATACAATGTTTTTTTTCATATCTTTTTATATTTTTTAAGTTTTTATACGCAAGACTCCAATTTCCAGTTCGCCCTGCGTTTTCGAGAACTATAAACAAATCACAAGGTCAAATTCTTCAAAAAGTTGGAATTCGGCACCAGAAAGAAGTATTTATGCATAGCCAATTGTATGTTGCTTGCTCAAAAGTTAGAAATCCTAAGAATTTATTATTCGCTGTTAAAAAGGGGAAAAAAAATAAATAAATAAAAAAATAAAAAATTTCTTAAAAATATTGTTTATCATGAAATCTTTTGAAATTAAATTAAAAAATATTAAACCGCGGAGTAAGATTTTGCCAAACTATTTTTCAAAATAAATCAGCTTATTCAAATTTTCATCGATTGGTTTGCAAAATTAAACGAAACGTAGAATTTGTAAATCTTGATAAAAATTGTTAGCGTTAACGTCAACAATACTACATATTGTGAGGATTTCAGCACGCGTCAAGGTGTTGCAAAAGAATACAAGTAGAAAGAAAAGTCACAACGTACGATTTGTTTAGAAAAAAGTCACAAAACAGGTACTAAGAATTGCATGGACTGATGGAGTCAGCAGCGAGATCCTTTTAAGGAAAAGAGTCACAAAAAGAGTACTTAGTCATAGACTCAGAAAGATACAACTGAAATTTGTTATATACATGATGAATGTTTGAAGAAACTCTCACAGGACATATTGAAGACTAGAAAGATAGGCCACCTACAAGCTTGTGCGAATAGATGGAAGAACGTGGAGTGGGAGTCTTGACAAAGGGACTACAAGGGATCGGAAGTTGTGGAGAGCCATGACCAACCGCCTGTTGAAGCGATACAGCAAATAGAAGAAGAATAGTTTAACAGCAAGACAGGTTAACGTAACAGCTATCGGTGTTAAAAGTTGAATCGCCGTGCCAATTTAAATACCTGCCGAGTTGGGGTTTTTTTTTCGAACTGATTTCGAAAGTCGTGAATCGCTCTCTTCTTCCCTTATCTAGGGGTTGGGTGGTGGTTAGTGTATAAGAAGGACGTCGCTGAATTCAAGACTGTGGAGAAGGCAACTGAGGAATTGCTGTCTTTGTCAAAAAGTTATGACAGTTCATAGATAATAAAGAGGAATCACTATGATTTTCTTCTTCTATGTAGCGTGTTCCTTCAGGACGTTGGCGATCATGGCTCTCCACAATTTCTTGTCCTTTGTAAGTCATAATTCATTGTTTTTGTTCTCTCTCCTGAACCCTGTTCTGTCATCTATTGAGTCAAATTCTCGAGGTAGATTATGCATTGATTTTCTCTCTCTTGACTTCAATCTGTCCTATGGGTATCAATTTTCCAAGCCGTCTTTCCTCATTATGTGCCCTAGAATTGTCAGTTGCTAATGTTAAGTATAAATGGTATTCTCAGCATTCTTCTGGAGAACCACATTTCTGATGCTTGAAATCTCTTCTCCATGTGATGAGATGGTTCAGTATTCACTGCCATATAGGAGGAGGAATATTACGTAACGGTTCAGTATTCTTTCCTTCGTTTCTAATTAACTTTTTTTCTGATTCTTAATACTTTTGGAAGGCATCTTTCGCTATCCCAATACGCCTTCGGATTTCGGTGTCGCATTTTCCGTCCTGTTAAAACTTCCACAATATTTAAATTATTGCACTTGTTTGATTTTGGTGTTTCCAATTTGTAATTCGCATTAGTTCGGGATGTTCCTTTTGCTGACAGCCATGCATTCTCTCTTTTTATAATTGCTGTTTAGTCATTTCCTCTCGCTTTTCTTCACTACCTTTTGTAGGAGTTTTTGTAGCTTCCTTTCTGTGACTGCTATAAACACTGTGTTTCTGTATATCTTATATTGTTAAGATCGTGGCCACCAATAATGAATCCTGCTAAGACTTCCAATTCTCGCGATATCGGTTGACTAAATCCGGTGAGAAGACACGTTTTACACCCCTTACTATTTTTGTATGTTTCCTATCCGTATGGGAGCGGTTTGCTGTCTGGATTATTCTAATATCCTTCCCAAATCTGTCAAGGTTACCTAGCAAGACAAACAGTTCTTTGTATAGCATTAAAATATATTTAAATAAACACAATTACGTTATAATTTGATATATTTAAATAAATTAAAAACATTTAATTCATAGTAATAAAATAAATAATATATTAAACAAGTTTATTAACATATTAGCTTAAAAGCCGCCCTATCAGACAGCATTTAAGCTAGCTCTCCTGCGGAGGTCTCTTGACGGGGCCTTCATCGCAATAGGTGGGAAGGGGTAGATACAATAGGCAACAATAAAATACAGAAGAACTCAAAATTTATCGCTGCATTTAAGTATTACATTTATATTTAAGCTTACCTTTTAAAAGTTCAACGATAATTTTTCTGCCGCCGCTTAATTTAAAGACAATTTGATGTACGTAGGGCCTTACTTTACGTCCAATTAATTATTTTTATTTCATTTCATGGGTGACTTTCGCTGGATCTCGAAATTCATTTCGATTATTCCCAAATTTATTTCCAAGTTATAAAAATTGTTATCGTACAAAAAAATTTAATGCAAAAATCACGTAAAAATTGCCGAAAACATTCACAGTAATGAAAACTTGGGAATCCAAAATTTCAAGATTGCGGGTTCAGATCCGGCCCGAAATGTTTCTAATTTGCTCATGGGGTAACCCTGATTCCAAAATGGAATGATATGTTGGGCTACGATCTCTAGGAGTAAAGCTGAAAAAGTGTGACACACTGACATTCACATTTATTATATAGATTTATTTCATTAAAATAAATTTTGATTTTTATACCAAGATATATTCTATCATTTAAAATGTTATTTATTAGGTTGGTGCAAAAATAATGACGTAATAACGTCGTTTTTTGACGTTAAAAAAATGACATTATTACGTCATTATTTTTGCACCAACCTAATATTAAAAATATTACTCATTTTAAACGGGAATATTTTTCTATGATAACAAAATCTTTTCTTCTATGACAATTTTTAAAATCATTTCACCAAGTCAATAAAAGCCACTAGGATGCAAGGAGTTACAAAGAGTGAAATAATCAGAGAGGACAATAAAAGAACAGAATCTAAGGTGACAGAAGATGACGATTAACATTACATTTAAATTTTTCGAGATTGTAGCTGAAAGGAAAGCAGAAAGCCGGAAGAGGGTTCTACAAGCGAATAGTGCGAAAGAAAAAAGTATTAGCAAAGAACTTATGATTACAAGTAGCAATGTCAACAGTTAAATTATAAGACATACCTACCAAAATAGTACTGATCCTTGATTCGTGAAGTCAGGGTACCACATAAGGAAAGCTCGCCAGGTATGCCATGAGTTGCATTCCCTTGTTTCTTTTTCCCTCGATTCTCCAGACCCTCCTTTCTCATTACGTGCTTCACCCTTATGTTAACTGAACCAAATTTCCTAGAAATAGACGAAGCAATTGGTTAAATATAGTCGCTCCGCTTCCCGTCAGTAGAAAACGTGACCCCCCTCCCAAAAAGGTGCAAAGTTTTACTCTTCTAGCGTTTAGAATCAGCTATTTTGATGACAGACAAAAAAGAGTTCTCTGCAGTGATTTGCGAGAGATAGAAAATGTGGAGAGCTATGACCGTCCACGTCCAGAACGGTCACGGCACATAAAAAAGAATCCTTCAAACCAGATTAAGTATTTATAATTTCATTTATCTCTTTTATCTATCTAAAACTCTAGATTTTCTTCCTCTTTCAGTGTCATTTCAGAAAGTAAGCAGTCATTACTCTCCACAGCTTCTTTTTACTTTATTATATTACTGTCTTCTTGATTAACCTTCTACTGAGCTTCTGATTACTCTTATCTCTTCCCATTCATAAGTTTCTGTTCCTAATTCATCCACACCTAGATCCCCATTTGTCTTAGTAGCTTTACTGCTTTGCGTGGGGTGAAACTGATAAAAAAAATGAAAAATATTAATTGCCATGACTGTTTTCGAAAACGTTAATGGAGTGGTTTTCCCAATGGCATTTCCATGGCTATGAATTTAATTTAGAATTGTCTTTCTTCTATAATGGTTGCCAAACTAGTATAGACAGCTACGTCTACTGTGCTATTTAAACCACAACTAAAGAAGAATGGATGGGTTCATGCCTTTTCCAAGGGCTACAGATATATCGGTGCATGGGTAGATTATGGTAAGTTTTGTATAGGAGATAAGTAAATGGCCCACAGAATAGGCTAGGTGTAGTTTCGCCCAACACCGCAAATTATTAAAAAACTGAAACATTCTTTATATAAAATTCTGTAACTCCCGTTAGTTCGTCCATCATCACAGCCTCTAAAATAGCCATACATTGACCAATAGAAACAAAATTTGGGGGAGAAGTGCAAACTGGTAATATTTATTGAAAACAGAATACTAAAACGTATAGTGTTTCGAACAGGACAGGTGGTGTTAATCCCAAAAATAAAGTTTATTCCTAACCCATCCGAATAGCCTTTCGAATACAAAAGAATCCAATTTCCAGTTCACCCTGTGTTTGCGAAAACTATAAGCAAATCACAAGGCCAAACGCTTCAAAAAGTTGGAATTTGGCTCCAAAAAGAAATATTTATGTATGGTCAGTTGTATATTGCACGTTCAAGAGTAAGAAATCCTAAGAATTTATTTTTCGCTATTAAAAAGGGAAAAGGAAAAAATACATTTCTTAAATATATATAATTAAATTAGATTAAATTAAATTAAATTGAATTAAATTGTTAAGCCGCGAGGTAGAGTTTTTGTGAAAGTATATCTCCTAACAAATCAGCTTATTCAAATTTCATCGATTGGTTTGCGAAATTGAACAAAACGTAGAGTTTGTAAATCTTGACAAAAAATGTTAGCGATAACTTCAACAATACTAAATACTGTGAGGATATCAACACGCTTCTGTGTAATTCTAATTACTTAAAAACTCGAGTTTCTCTTTTTAAATCACATTGCCGATCGGGACATTCATACGGATGTCATGCATGACACGAAACCGCCTATAAATATCTAAAATCTCTACTGTATATACTTGTTTCAGGTAAAGTATTAAAAATGGCTTCCAGTGAATGAAGCCTGTAGATCTGAGCGAAGAGTATCTCTCTTCGAACGGCATGGACGGAGCTAGAAAATCTTAAACAAAGAACTGCACCAAATTACATAAAGTACATCATGATGTTCAACAGCAGCAACAACTAAAATGGATAGCACATGTAACTCGAAGAGAAAATCATGACATAATCAAGATTATGACGTTTCACACTATATAATTAAAATTATGACATAATCAAGATTATGAAGTTTCACACTATATCATTAAAATTATGACATAATCAAGATTATGACGTTTCACACTATATAATTAAAATGGAGCGGGTAGAATGGAGATCAACATGTTTTAGTGGACTCAGCAATTTTCAATCTGCTTGTCTGAATCATCTCCAAGAAGCGAGAGCAAGAACTTAAAGGTCAACCAATCTAACAGTGATCTCATCTCACAATCCTCACACTTGCTACATATGTGGCCTCCTTTGTAAATCACTAGCGGATCTTAAATGCCACTTAAGATTATCGCACAAACTTTCATAACTGAATCAATAAGTTGTCAGATCCTCATGCGTCGAAACCGACGGGAGAGTCCATTATATAAGTATGTATGTGTATATATATATATATATATATATATATATATATATAATTATTTCTAAAAAAAATATAATTCCTTCGCTACATAAGGGCTCTCATGTTTCAAAAACGAGATCTGAAACGCTCAATACAATTATTAAAATTAAATTGAATTAAGGAATCAAGCCCTGTTTCATCCTCAAGCGAAAATTTGGGAATAACCAATCTTCAAATTTACGCATCTTTATAAACATGTTCGCTGGCAAAATTAATTACTATGAAAACGGCTGGGGCGACATAGCATGGAGCCAAAATCTATCTTTCGCAGTAATTGACCAGACGATGTGCGTACATGAATGCCATCATCCTCTTTGAAATGGATACCCCATCCTACCTCAGCTTGATCTCTTTCCGAAGGTGACTGATATGTTGATAAAAATTGTCAGACCCCTTATCAAAGTGGTCGCACCAGCCGTTTCCAAGGAACTTGGCTTTTCCTGATTGATCAGACACGATGATTTATAACTCTGGTATTTTTGGAAATGGGTTCGCGGCGTCGGAAAAATTGAGGCCTCAATTTTGTCATATGAGTTGTAAATGTCGAAATGATCTCTTCCATTTAATTTAAAGAAGTGTAGGTCACGTTAAAAGCCATTTCATATTTTATCAATATATAAAATAAACACTTATTAGAATATGAAAATTTATTTGCTGAATGACGACAACATTTATCTGTGCAGTAAGGATAAAAGATGATTCGTTCTGCGCAGGTGCAAACTAACGGCAGCCATTTGTATAAAATGTCCTGAATATCGAGGTCTAAAATTACGAGATTGGAAGCATTAAAATAAGTTGTAATGCTGACAGGATGGATGGATGGATGGATGGAGAGGATTGTTAAATGACTCCAAAACTTGCAATGAGCAATTCATTGAGTCTTCTCATTCTAAAATTATCCCCTGATATGGATTAAAATAATTATATCGAGTCAATTGCTATGTATGCTGCTAAGAAAGTTGATTCGTTTTGTTTTTTTGGGGTTTTTTTGTTTTTGTTTTTTTTTAGCAGAATCTGTTTTGTACCGTTATATGTCTACTATTCGTCTGGCATTGAATATCTGGTGTGATGCTTCTGCTATGTGTCTACAGATCCAAAGAAGAATCTGCAATGTTATTGGCATCGATCCTAATCTGGCATCTCGGCTTTAGTCACTTTCCAAGAACTGTAAAGTTTCTTGTTCTTGTTCTGATGGGCTTTCCTCTTTGGTATCACAATTTCGTGAATTTAAGCATAGTACCAGGTTAGCAGCTAGACTTCATCATTTTACTATTGAAACTGCTAAGTGTAACCTTAGATAGATAGATAGATAGATAGATAGATAGATAGATAGATAGAATTGTAGTTATAAAGACAAAAGGCAACGTTACTAGTAGCCCATACTAGGTAGGAAACCAGCAGTTTTAAATCATTCTACTCGAAGGAGTGAAACGGATTTGTATGTTCTTCAAAGCCGGCTACTCGAATTATTTGCAACGTTTTCACTGTTTATGATTGGTCAGGAGTAAAATGGATTTGCATGTTCTTCAAAGTCAGCTATTTAATTCGATTACAAGATTTTCACTGTTTATGATTGGCCAGGAGGGAAACGGATATGGAATGTTTTTCAAAGCCGGATACTTAAATGGGCAAAACAATTTGGCCAAATGAAATTAAAAAAAAAAAAACTGGGAAGACAAGGCGTTGCATGGAAAATACCTAAAAAGGACGAAAGATGCAGACGTGAACTAACAGAAAATATATCAGTGGCTGAGGAGCAGCGGGCTGAAAACTAAGACACAAGGCCTAATTATTGAAGCTCAGGACCAAAGCCTCGCAACGAGATCCTATCACTGTCACATAATCAAGGATGGAACTAACCCGAAATGCAGGATCTGCAAAAAATATGATGAAACTGTCAATCATATTATCTCAGGATGTCCGGAACTAGCAAAAAATGAATATACCCACAGACATAACAAGGTAGCAATATAAGTGCACTGGAAGATATGAAAGAAGCACAAAATCGAAACCACTGAGAGATGGTATGAGCACCTACCAAACACAGTTACCCAAAATAACGATGTAACTATCCTCTGGGACATACCAATTCAAATTGACAGGGAAATAAAAGCCAACAAACCTGATATTATCATAAAAGACAATAAATTCAGGAAGTGTTGACATAGCAGTACCATCTGAGAGAAACACCTCCATAAAAATTATCGAGAAATTGTCCAAATACAAGGACCTGAAGATCGAGATTAACAGGATGTGGGGAATGAAGACTGAGACTGTACCAATAGTAATAGGAGCACTGGGCTTCGTGAGAAAAAAAATGAACAATTTTATTAACAGTGTCCCAGGTAACATCAACATAAATCTACCCAGAACATTCCATATATTAAGAAAAGGGTTATCAATTAAATGACAATACTCCTATTGGGCCTAAGGATCATTGTTTGGACCCGGTTCTACAGGATACAAAGCAGGAAACATAACATACACAAATAATAATAATAATAATAATAATAATAATATTGATAATACAATAATAATATAATAAGAATAATATTAACAATAACAACTATAATAACAACAATACTAATATCAACAATAATAATAATGACAAGAAGAATATTAATAATAATTGGAATAATAATAACAATAATAACTAATAATATTAATAATAATAGCAATAATAATATTAAGAATAATAATAATAACAATAATAATTGCAATAATAGTAACAAAAATAATGATAATAATACCAACAATAATAATATCAATAATAATAATAATATTTTAACAATAATAATGATAACAATAATAATAACAATAATATTAATAATAACGATAAACAATAAGAAAGTAGCGTTAAGACTAAGTAGTATCATAGGTTAATATCTGAAAAATCTTTAGGTATTTTAAGCAAATTGGATGAAGCAAAAAGAAAGACAGCCAAAATAATAAATTAGAACCAAAAAATGAGAAACATGAAAGAGTCTCCCATCTGCACAATAAAAAGTAAATAAATAAAGCAATTCAAAAATAGTTTCTTTTACTGTTGAAAACAGAAATAAACGGTTTGTTAGAAAATGAAAGATGCGCTACATCTGTTTCCAAATGTCCCACTGGGAACGATAATGTATTTAGCTTGGCAAGTACACCTGTAGCCGACGCTGATAGAAAAAGTCAGATGCAGCAAGACAATATTGTTTATAATTTTAATTTACAAGTGTTCTTTTGTCTTGTTTGTTACCGGAGACACACTTGCCGTGGACGTTGCGTTGAGAAGGGAAACGGCCTGGATAAGTTGAAGGAAATCCTCTATTGACTTCTAATTTGTTGTTGTTAGACATTTTTTTTGTCTTCTTACAATTACTTAACATGAATCAAATAATTAGTTTTCAAATTACAAAAAAATGCAGGTGATTCTTGAAAGTCAGTGCTCTCTTCCACGTAAGATAACAATGTTTGAAATATTCACATAAACACGTATTTATCTGTCTATATTTCTGAGATTAGGTATTATGTACATCATTTGCATTATTCGGACTATTGTCCTCATTTTTGTCGCTATAATATGGCACGTGGAACTAGAACTGTCTACCCCAGTAAGCGAAATTCCAACCGCCTGAAGAAGGCCGGAGCGTACAACGACCGAAACGTTGTAATAAATATGGCGACAAAGATGAGGACAATAGTCCGAATAATGTAAATAATAAACACGTATTTATATGTTGTATATTGGGGTAGCAATCCTTCTTTTATACATGTGACGTCAAGGAAAAGTTTTTCAAATCAGTTTTTCTAGCATTCTCACATTTTCTTTCTTTTAGTGAGAGTAAAAGAGTTTAGAAACTATCTGAATGACAGTGCCGGTGCAAGGGTTTCTTGAACTCCCCACCTAAATCTATGATACAGCTCCCCTCTGAATCTGTGATACAGCTCCCCCACTCTACTACCTCTCAATTTTCATAAGGTAGTATTCATATAAAATACTAATTTTATTGTAACCTAATTGTGTACAATAATGGATCATATGTAATATAGATGAACAATTTAACTAGAAAAATTGAAAATAAATACAATATATCTAAATAAAAATTGAAGATATGTCATAATAGATCATTCTGTCGGAGTTAGCTCCTCCTTTAGTTCCTTAACCCTTCACCAGGGGGTCTCTCTCCCCTGGCTATAAATACTGGGTGACCCTTTGCCTCGATCTCTTTTTTTTCAGGCCTTGGCCTTATACCACCTCGCATATGTCAGCTCTCACAGATACAGCGTTTCCAAATTCTGGGAACACGCTAAGACCAATACACGTACGTACGAACACTCACCACAACACACACACATAATATTCACCACACGCACTCAACGTGCTTGCAACTTGTACTTGTTGTTAATACATATATTTGTTAGTATATAATTATCGGTCTCGTTTGTTTTCTTTTGACTTAAAGTCCTACATTCTCATGTAGCTGGGACGGCTAGCAAGAAATTTTAACCCACGTGTGTTCTTTACATCTTCACCGCCACGGTCCGCTACAATTCTATCTTAAAATAAATCAACAATGTTTGGTGGGTATTTTATAACTTCAACTTGAGATTTTTCTTGTTGAAAAATTTTAATATATTCAACATCATGGATAAAAAAAAATAAGGAATTTTATATAATGTTTTTATAAGACTTAGCGTAAGCGAAATCAATCCACGGATTTGGACGAAAAAGAAGATCGCAGAATTACATTAAAATCGATGAAAATTTATCCTTAGTTTAATTTGTAATGTATATAAATGTAGGTGGAAAAAAGAAAATGCTGATAAGATAGCGAGGGTCACATGAGGGTACTTACCTGGGGCTTCCAATCAGACTTTGGACTCCATCGGTGGCAGGATTGCGAGTAGTACTCACCGGCCCTGTCGCAAGAGTATTTGGCCAGTTCATTAACCATTTTCAAAGAGTTCATTGTTAACATATTTTTGTGCTTATGTTGTATTGTGTGAAGTAGTAACACTTCTAAGCCATGCTGGGTGGATTATTAAAATAGCTAAGGAATTGGTCGAAAACACTTGGGACAATAATCACTACAGACAGTTTCTGCACTTTCTTACATAAGAAAACGAGACAAAAAAAAAACTTAAAATGTTCTTTGCCTGTTACGTTCAGTGAAATATGTGTCGTAACTAAAGTCCATACCATTTATTTTCAAAGACTCTATTTAGATATTTGTACATAAATTTATTCAATCACATTTTATTCCACTACCTTTCACTATCTTTGAGACAGTATTATGATTCCATCGTCTCCCCGAGAACTTGGCATCTTTCTAGGTGAAAAAACTAGTCTGAGTGGTTTTTGTAAGCTACCAAAACTTGAAGTTCTAAGAGAATTTTGCAGGGAGCGAAATCAGTCGTAATCCGACAGTGCAAGATAGGGTGAATACTGCAGGTGTAGTACGACATTCCAAGAAAGATACACCAATTTCCGTTGCGTGTACAAAGAGAGGTGAGGGCTGGTGTTGTCATGATAGTAGACGATCCTTTTCTGAATAATTAATTCCAGATTTTTTCATCGATTAGGCGAAATGGGAACAATGTTTGTCTAAATTTAACATCTGATTTTGTGGAAGATCATAATTTACAATACTATTTCGATCCAACCAGATACACAGCATCATCTCCTTCCAATACAGGCTGACTTTTGTTTTTCTACAGGACTTTTCACTTCACATTGTCGTAAACCATCCATTTTTCATCGCCTGCGATCGTTCTTTTCAAAATGGGTCGTATTTTGTTGCGTTTGACCAAAGAATCACTGGTAGAAATATGGCCCATTCATTTTTTCTCGTTGTCGGGTGACACCGCAAAACTTGTACACATATACACATATACAAGCATTTTTAAATGTCTTATAAATTTCATATGAGCTATGTGGAGTATCATTAAAATCTTGTGCGAGTATATTTAATAAGCGTTTCGCTTTGGTCATCATCAGCGACTAAGACCTGTCAGAAGATTCTTGGCCTTCCAGGTCAAAATGTCTACTTCTGAACCAATGAAACATTCACGAACAGTGCTCTCAGCTATGGCACTATCTCCATAAACGGCACATACCTTTCTTAGCACTTTTTTTTTGACAAATAAAACAAAATCCTCATTTGCCACCATTTTTAAAGCTAACATAAAAACAATTAAAATTCACATTCCACATACACAATCCTAAATAGGAATATGTATATAGGTCATAAATTTCAAGCATATGTGAAATGAAATCACGTGTTCAAACGCCAACTATGGAAATAGGCCATGAACTTTTGCTTCTAGACAATATATATATATATATATATATATATATATATATATATATATATGTATATATATATATATATATATATATATATATATATATTATAAATTAATTGATTTAAAATATGTTTTTTACGCTACACAGTTCTAACCATGTTTCAAAAATGGAAGCTAAAAGCTCCAAATTTAATTTTGTAATTAAATTAAAGACATTAGTTCCATTTCATCCTCAAGCGAATTTTTGAGTAACTTTTAAAATTACTGGGTTTTAAAGACACAGCTAAAATCATAATTCACGTTTCCAAGGTTACAGATAAAACCATTTCCACCAGACAAGGGGTGTCTGCATATTCATTATGTCTGTATTTTGATGTATCAGTTATTAGTTACGTTTTGGTAGGGGGTAGGGATGTATTTTTCAATGAAATCTAACATCCGTTAAATGCATGTTGTCTGGATTTTTTTAAATTTTATTGTTAACGGCAAAAATTCTTACGGCATTTTTTTCTATTTGTATATTTAAAGATTTTTTGGGGTTGATGTGTTATATATATATATATATATATATATATATATATATATATATATATGCCGGGTGTAACAGCAGAATTGGACAAATCGTGTGACAGCATAAGTGTTCATTAGAGAAGATGTTTAATATCTAAAAAAAAAACTCTAAACCAAATGAGTCTCTTTTTTCCAGCTTTTCAGATAAGACATTTAGCCATCTTTACACTATTTGTCATAAGAATCACTGAAAAATCCTTTGAGTTATTCAACAAGAAAGAAAACAGGTTAAAATCGTTTTGTGTCAGATCCACTGCCTTTTCAACTGAGCAATGGTGGGAAGAAAAAGATCATTAAGGCCTTCAATAATGGTACCAACATTCATACTTTGGCTTTCATCTTTAAAGTCCATTCAAGAACAATCAAGATAATGGTGAAAAGTTTTAAAAAAGAGGGAACAGTAGAAAGGAAACCTGGATCAGGAGGTCAAAATAGCAAGACAAATAATTTCAACTTAGAACTAAAGAGATCAATTATAAAAGATCCAGTTTAATTCATATATATATATATATATATATATATATATATATATATATGTTGAGGGGTCCACCCCTTTTTACACAAATGAACTCACCCAGTATATACTACGGCTACGTGAAGACTGGAGAGAGCAAGACCAAAAAGTCGAGTCGAGTCAAGTTCCATAGTGACAGGTTGTAGGTAACTGGAAGAGTGAGGGTGAGGTAACAGCGTTGTAGGAGTCACCGTGAGCGAGCAAGTAGACTCAGTAAGAAGTCATACAGCGATACTTCAATACCAAAGACTATATATATATATATATATATATATATATATATATATATATATATATATATATTGCTACTAACACATATTCCTGGAACTACTAACCTGCATTACCAGTTTGTATTATTACATTAATACATTATTTTCTTATATTCATTCTTGGCGTTTGTTATTTATTGGTACCGGATTTCAACCAGAATCCACAAAAATATATGAACTTAATTTCAATCCTTCATGAGCCTTAGCTATGATTAGCTTTACTGCTTTGCTTGGGGTGAAATGATTAAAATAAATATAGTGATACAAGTTGCTAAACATCATCAGTGAAAATCTGAAAAACATTTTTGACTCAACCTGGCAAAACTAAGATTAAATGGCAGGAAACTGCATCTAGAATTAGTTTGTCTCTTCTATCCCTCTCTCTTCATCAGTATCATTAGACACCACTGTTGAATATACGTCCACAGCAGACTCAACATGCTAGCTATGGGGGGGCTGTGTTTTCTAAAGCAACTAAGTTTTTATGAGACAGAGTTACCAAACTACATGCCCAGTCAGTTTTGATTTCAGAGTTTTCTTTTCGAAATAGTTGCCTAACAAGTTTAGAAAGCCCTAGTCTACCCAATATTTTAACACCTAGCTGTTAGATTAGATTGATTCTGTTAAATAATAATTTCAGACTATTATTTTTTAATGGCAGAGTAATTGGCTCAGACCTTCTGAGACTGACCTTTGACATCAGATGGAAAACAAAATAGGGATGTCAATTTTGATTGGCTCAGCTGAACGTGAGAATGAGTTATTGATTGAGGTTTTACAGGGAGTTGCTGTCAAGTTAGCTAGACATGTTAGATTGCATTTGTGAGCACCCCCACCCACCAGAGTTGGTTGTTGCATGTCAAAGGAAATGGATGTGTGAGATTTTGTGTTTGAAAGAGGCTCCTTAATAGGGGGTGTAGTAACCCTCACTTGATGTACCTGTCATCTTGCTTAATAAACTAGTAAGATTTAAAATCCCTTTTGTTGATGTATTTTCATCACTAGACTCTATAAACATTTCGACATCCGTCCAGGAGAAAACGAGCAAGGGAAGATACAATGTTGTGGAATTAACTCCATCAACCAAGACCTCCCCAGAACAGGGAAGAGTATACATTTCCTTTCTTTGCCAAGGATATTTGTGTAAAAGTTAAGGGCACAAACTCAGCATGCTGATTCCATTTTCCATGTGAATAACCACTACACTACATATGCATCCAATATACAAGGTTGCTTAATTCTTTGAGGAAACATCTTTTAATAGCTCTAACATTTTGGGACTTGTCCTAATTATTATTTCCTTTCAGATGAATTATGACAAAAATCAAGACAACTCAGAAAATTAAAATGCATTACAGAGGGAAGGCTGCTTAGACTTAATATAAATCGTCTCAATAATTCTTAGATGATAATCTGAATGCACTCTGCAAGTTCTGATAAAAAAAATCCCCTGATGAAAGATGTGGCACAAATCAGATTATTTATTAAGTGTTCTGCAATTGCATAACCAGAAAATGTTAACAAGCATATGCCAATTTCCATACTGCCCTTGATGGATATTAGCTGGTATATCCTGTCGTCCTATTTAAATATATTCAGCATCACGATAACATTTGGCATTATAAATCACTGAATTAAAATTATGAGAGGGCAGAACATCTTTACAAAAATAATTTGGTAATGTGTTTGTATAAGAGCCTGTATTGTGATAAAAAAAAATTATATTTTCCTCTTGTGCTGTAAGTTTTTATTCAAGTTCAGGTAAAAACCAGAAATTTGAATGCTGATTTTTCAAGGCCTCTCTACTTGAGAGACTGGTGCCAAGCAATCTTGCTACCATTATAATGAACTTGTCATCATTCATAATAAAATTAATCATACTTCTTATTTGTTAGTCTGGTAATGATCGCATATATAGATATTAGATTGGAAAAAAATTATATTTAATGATCAACTACAAATTCAATCAAGGTATGGGTTGCCTTCATTTTTGATGATATAATCCCACTGAACCAGACAATTTATTAATGCTCCAGGCATAAAATACTTTGGGCTTCCAGGCAAAAACTTTCTGCAGATCATTTTTAAACTATTCATAATTGGTGTACCATTCCCATCCAGGAAATGCTGTATACATACATATATATATATATATATATATATATATATATATGTGTGTGTGTGTGTGTGTGTGTGTGTGTGTGTGTGTGTGTGTGTGTGTGTGTGTGTGTGTGTGTGTGTGAGATATGATAATCCAATAGAGCAAGTTTAGGGAGAGTTGGGTGGATGAAAAAAACTTCCATGTTCAGAGCCATACAATTTTCCTACTTGTTTTTGTAACATGAAGTCAGGTAACATCAGGCAAAGTGAGGTCTTGTGTCATCATGCAAAATAGAGGTAATCATGCAAATGTGACTTCCTGTGTTTTCAATCAAAAGAAGTCATGTTATGCAAATGTTGGCTCTTGTGTCATCATGCAAAAGTGAGGTCTTGTGTCTTCATGCAGAAGTAAGATCTTATCATGTGAAATCTTTTCTCGTCATGCAAAAGTGAGGTCTTGTCTTGTCATGCAAAAGTGAGGTCTTGTTTTGTCATGCAAAAGTGAGATCTCGTCTTGTCATGCAAAAGTGAGGTCTTAGGCAGTTATGCAAAAATGACACCTTGTCTTGTCATGCAAATGTAATAAATTTCCCCATTGAACAGAGAAGCAAGCATTTTTTGCAAAAACTGTTATGGTACTTCCAAAAACTTGAACTGGTATTAAAACTTATTTTTACACTTTCACATATATTAGATTTTTGAATCTAACCTGTTAACAAGCCAATTGGCTTGTTAACAGGTTAGATTCAAAAATCTTATCATTTTAAGTATTTATAGTTTCACCGAGGGTGTTTCACTTAAGGATCATTTAATGTGGATGTATTTTCCTTCAAAAGGGTATTAGAATGTTCATTAAATGCTAATACCATTGGAAAAGGCATGAATCATCTTCCATGCCCAAGCTAAGAGAGTAGATGATGTTCTAGAACTGTAGCAGAAGCAACGATAAATCCATCTATACAAGCAAGCTCATGGAAATATAGTTTAAAGATATTGAGAGAAATGTAGAATGGTTTGGTTTGGCTTGTTTTACAGCATACCAACTACAAAGGGTTATTTAATGCCAACAACATTTTTTTTTTGCTGGTAATAATTTCCTTTAAAAAACTATTGGTAATACTTTTTCCTTCAAAAATGTATTGCTGATAATATTTTTTTTCAAAATGTATTGCTGGTAACAATTTTTTACAATGTATCTCTTGTATTAAAACCTATTTTTGTACACTTTCCTAGTGTTTTGACCCCTGTTTGGGGTTTAACTATTTACCCATAGCTGGGACACTAACAAGTGCTACCACTCTGTGTCAGAGTGGACCTGAAAACACCAGAAAATTAGAGGTGGTTCCACACTCCCCAAAACATCCTGTTCAGAGACCTTGCTGTTGGACGCAGTTCATCATCTTACCGGATGTAATTTATCATCATACTCAGGATGGGAGGTAGTAGTGATTTGGTTCTAAAGAAGGATACTGGAAATACCATGGACTGAACATGTGAGCAACAAGGAAGTTTTAAGGAAAATTAAAATAAAAGGACACCTAATTTTACAATCAGAAAAAGACAGTTGAAATTTCTTGTACACATCATGAAGAAAGAGGGCTTGGAAAATTTGACATTCAAAAGGCAAGACGGAAACGGCAAGTAAACACTGTAATGAGCTTGGATGTAAAAATGGCAGAAATAGTAAGAAGATAAACATTGCTTGGAGCTACAAAAGACTGTAAGTTGTGTAGAGACATGTCTGCCCACAACCTGAATGGACAGTCAGTCAGTTATATACCATGCGTGATACATGCTTAGGTGATAATGTATCTTTCAATATATGACTGACAAGGCAGATTTTTCCCCACAGTAAGTTGTCATTTCTTTCAGCAGTAGACCAGTTGCCATACAAGGCTATAGAACATGGTCTGTCCTGCTATTTACTCATGGCTGGGGGTAGAAGAAGAGGATTCATACCTACCCCAAGGGTATTAGCACATCAGTCAGTCAGTTATGCGCCATTCGTGATATACACTTAGATGATTGTGTATCTTTCAATGCATGACTGACTATGCACATTTTTTTTCCCACAGTGGGTTGCCATTTCTTTCTACGGTAGACCAGTTGCCAACCAAGGCTATAGATCTTGGTTTGTCCTGCTACTTACCTATAGCTGGGTGGGTAGAAGAAGAGGATTCATACCTATCCCAAGGGTATTAGCACGTCAGTCAGTCAGTTATGTGCCGTGCTTGATACAGGCTTAGGTGATCGTGTAATTTTCAATACATGACTGACGAGGCAGATTTTTTTTCCCGCAGTAGGTTGCCATTTCTTTCTGCAGTAGACCAGTTGCCATCCAAGGCTATAGAACCCTGTCTGTCCTGCTATTTACCCATAGGTGGTGGGAGGAGAGAGAAGAGGATTCATACCTACCCCAATGGTATTAGCTCGTTAGTAAATGTAATGGATTTGACTGGAAATCGAACTCCGCTCTCCGATTCCTCAAACCGAGCTGATATCCATTACTCCAACATTTTTTATTTACATTTCCCAATTGTTCTTTATTTTAGGTTTTGAATTCAAAGTTTTCCTTCTCCTAGACCAGTTGCTATCCAAGGCTATAGAACCCAGTCTGTCCTGCTATTTACCCATAGCTGGAGGGAGAAGAGCACGATTCATACCTTTCCCAAGGGTATTAGCACATAAATGAATCTAATGCATTCGAATGGAATTGGAACTCGGCTCTCTTGAAGGGACACAGTACATAAAAGGAAAATAAAATAAGTGTTCAGTATTTTAGATGGGGTTTGGTACCATAGACCAATAAATGCTGTTCTGCTGAATAATAAAAAAAATAATAATAAAGAACCAAAAAATACTCCGTTGAGGACCACTTGAAAAAGTCCTGAAATTTGCATATTCATCAACTGTGCACGTGTTTCTATATTGTGTTCTCACCAAGGCCATCCCAAAATGCACTGGGTGAACCAACTAATGGCATCAAGTAAGTGTTGTTTACCTCGCACTTCACAATGCTATGTTTGACACAAGGTCACAATTAAGGTGCAGCCCCGCATGCATACAATCGGGCGGTGCCAGAAATTGTCCAGTTCTCTCAGTACTTCCCAAGTACAAGGCACTGAACCCCACCTACCCTCTTTAAGTGCAATGGGGAGTGGGCCATCTGGGCATATAGCCCTGCCACATCTGGAACTGAATTTTAGTTAATTTTTGCTTCAGGACCCATAAAAAGGCTGGAAATGATGGCACTAGCTAAGCAGGTTAAAGAATAATAAAAAGGTTTAAAAATTTATTCACTTCCCCTCACTCTCTATCTATCTATCTATCTATCTATCTATCTATCTCAGTTTGTTCATTATCTATCTATCTATCTATCTATCTATCTATCTATCTCCGTCTATTCATTATCTATCTATCTATCTATCTATCTATCTATCTATCTATCTATCTATCTATTTATCTATCTATCTATTTTAGTATGTGCATAATTGTTTAACTGTTTAAAACTACATTAAGCTATTCATCATTTTATTTTCTCTCACTCACTCTCTCTGTCTCTCTCTGTACCTCTTCTTCTTTGTATATATATATATATATATATATATATATATATGTGTGTGTGTGTGTGCACGTGTATGTGTGCATGTGTGTGTATATACAAATAGTTTAAATATGGCTGAGAATCCATCAGAATGGTAAATATATAAGACGATTTGGAAAACCTTTATTTTACCATTAAGATGCTGACAGCTCAAAAAATATGTAAAACTAAATATATTTTCCATACACACACATGCACATGCACACACACACACCCACATGCACACACACACACACACACACATATATATACATACATATATATATATATATATATATATATACACATTTATACATATACATATATATATATATATATATATATATATATATATATATATATATATATATATAAATATATACATATATATATATGCACACACGCACATATATATTTATACATATATATATACATGATTTTTTAAACAACTAATCTTCAAAATTATTTACAGAATGATCAAATCTGCTCACAAAAGATTTTTGTTTAAAAACAGTAATTTGAACTTTGCTAACCAGACACTTTCTCTGTAGCTGATTGGTATAGCACATCAGATTAATTGATGTTTCTGTATCGGACACAGGTTCGATTCCTGTCAGAGAATGCTTATTTTCTCTGAGATTTCTGGAACATTCAAGCTGGTAAATGTAATTAATATCGTATATTTAAAAACCATAGCATTTACTTAAATAAATTGTATCTATTAAATAACATCTAAACAGAAAATATATTAAATAATTGTAGAACTTAATTGATTTCATAACATATATATATATATATATATATATATATATATATATATATATATATATATATTATGCAGATATGTACACACACAATATAAACAATTATTTAATTGAAATAGAATTTCCATTAAATGCAGATCATCATTGACAAGTGCTCAGTATCCTGATGATAGAGCCACATATAATATAAATGTTATGAATTTGGAACTTATTAAAAATTGACAAGCATACTGGTCATAAGATGCTTGAAATTATGTTAGGTTCTATCACTGTGAAACTTTTACTTATACATATGCTTGTAATGTTTAAATAAGATGCAAATAATGTAACATTTACCCTATATATATATATATATATATATATATATATATATATATATATATATATATATATATATATATATATACACATTTATATATTCAACATTAGCAATTCATATAATTAAAATAGATAAAACCTCGATTGTTTTTAACAGTGTTTAGTATCAGGAATATATATTAGCGTGTTCAGAATGTAGTTACATATTTCACTGCTATTAACTATGTTTCAGCCAATCAAGGTTGGATAGTAAGAAACTGTGTCTAGAATTAATTTATTATCTCTTCTATTTGACAGTGTATTGTTAGAAACAAAAAAAAGTGTACTGAACAGTTTATGTAGTATCAGTCCTCCTCAATGGTAGTGAATTTTGGACGATCTCCTCACAGATGAAAAAGACACTTGAAACAACAGAAATATAGTTCTACAGAAGGATGCTGAGAATAGCATGTAGTGAATATGTGAGCAACAAAAAGGACACTAATGCTTAACATCAGGGCAGTTGAAAATTCTGAGACAGGATAAGGAAAGAGGACTTGATAAATTGAAGTTAAGAGGAACAAAGAAAATCAACATACAACCCCCCTAGTGAGCTTCAGTGAATGGATGACAGAGCAGGGTTTGGGAGAGATGACAAAAAGAAAAAAAGTTACTAAGAGTTATAAAAGATAGGAAAATGTGGAGAGCCATTATCACCAACAACCTTAAAGGACACAGCACATAGAAATGTTGGTTATATTGCTTTGCAGTGTTTAATCGAGAAAAACTCAAGGCTCCTCATTAAAGAAAATTGGATACAGAATAGGCTGTGTTTCACCCAATGTCGCAAGTTGTTACAAGACCAAAACTATATCATGAAAACTCAAGTCATGTTTTTAACTAGCCTCATCAGATCAAAAATTTCATATGAATGTCAGGCATGGTGCCAAAATCATCTATAAATATCTAAACTGTCAGCTGTATGCAACTGCTTTTTAAGATCAATAGTTAAAAATGGCTTCTTTGAACCTTATGAACTGGCACTAAAGAATAACAAAGAAATAATGTGCCAAATAGCAGAAATAGCATCACCTGAGGACTTTTAACAGGAACAGCAACTAAAATGGATATCACATGTAATCAAGATACTGATGTTCCACTACTTGAAACAAAAGGTTAGTACTGAAAGCCCTGTCACTACTGGAAAGAGCAAGAACAGCTACTGGACTTGAGAAACCTAATTTCCTGAAAAACTGTTTTAAAAAAAAAAGATTTCTAAATTTCAACTGAAAGCAGTATTGGCTGCACAGTCAAATGCCAAATGTTTCCTTATAAGGAAAAGGCTAACATTAATTTTTTGCTTGAGAACTGAACACAACATCTGACAATTTTGCAGCAATCAGGAATGCAACATTTTCATTTTTGCATCAAATTGTTACATTTGATGAAAAACAGGTTTTGGATGTGAGTTGAAAATAAGAAAAATGATAGCTATCACAAAAGGAGAAGCCAATACCAAAACCAAAAACCAATCCTTCATGCCCAGGAGTCATTACTTTGTGTCTGAATATGAAAGGTGTCATCCATTACAAGCTATAGAATATGGAAGCAAACATTTCATTCAAAGTGTGAAGCTTTGGTAAACAGGAATTGTGTTACTCTCCAGCCTGACAATGCAAGGACAGACTCTGCAAAACTCACACAAGAAAAAATAAGATAATTAAGACGGGAGGTTCTTCCACATTCTTCATACTCACCAAATTTAGCTCCTTTATATTTTTATTTGCTTTGAACATTCGAACATTTCATAAGTGGCAAAACATTCAGAAACGAAGAAGTTGAAAACAGTCTTTTACAGGAAAAAAAAAATTCAAGCAAAGTTTAACCTCCACTATTATTTTAACTACTTTCATTCCCCAGAGTGATTATTAAAAGATTACTAAAACCTAAACATATGAAGGGGAATTTCTACATTTTCTTTGTTGTTGAAAATTTACAGCAAAAATATTAAACACTATTTTTTATTAGATAGTTTAATTACAAAAATAATTTTATATTTACAACATACTAAAAACTAATTCAATTCTTGTATTAAAACTAATAAAATTCAATGTTTCCTGTTTGTGGAATATGTCCTTGCCTGAGATATAGTAGATGAATCTGACCCATTTGAATCTAAATTTCTAAAAATGGCTTCTCCAGACACAGAAATATCTCCATATTATATGTAAGACCCTTTTGTTTCTGTTTGCTCTCTGCTTTGCTTTGTAGATATATGTGATATATTATTCCCCACATGGGACATGTGTGTGTGCTTATATATATACATACATACATATATATATATATATCCTGAAATGGACAAAGTCTGACAATTTCATAATGTGTGATGTCATTTGTTTACATTTGGATATGCATTGAGCAGATATGAATGTATGTGAGAGAATCATGGAGAATTGTGTTTAAAAACAGTAAAATCAACCTTGCTAACCGAATACTCCTCTGTGGCCCAATCAGTTAAGGCATGTCAGGCTATATGACGGTTCCATATAGGATACAGGTTCGATTCCTGTTGGAGGATGCATACTTTCTATGATAGTTTCTCAGACATTCAGGCCAGTAAATGTTGTTAATACTGTTTATTATAAACAGATCATTTAGTTAAATATTTGTATCTATAAAAAGAATGTATAAACATAAAAAATGTTTTTAAAAATACATATAAATATATATATATATGTTTTTAAAAATACATATATATATATATATATATATATATATATATATATATATATATATATATACACACACACAGACATGACAGAATTGAATAGATGCTCACAGAAACCATTTATTTTATTAAACAAGTAATTTATACAAATGAAGTAATTATAAATGGTCATAAATTTAATAACTAATACTTGGTTGACATCCCTTTTGCTTTTTTTAATGCAAGGACCCTTCTAGGCATGCTAGCGATGAGTTCACAAATCTCATCTTGAGGGATTTCTTGCCATGTTTGATGCAATAATCCTAAAAGTTCGGGCTTAGAAGATGGCTTCCTGTTCTTTTTGTGGAGTTTTCAATCTAATATGTCCCAAAGGTGTTCAATAGGTTTAATAACCAGGGGACTGATTTGGCCATGGAAGTTTATTGATCCCATTTTGTCTCAACCAATGTTGCGTTGCTTGATCAGTGTGACACGGAGCTCCATCTTCCATAAATAGGGAGTCAACTTTGCTCATTCTACTACTTGAGAATATTCGAAGGAGCCCTTTCTTTAATATAGAAACATATTTGGTTGAATTAATGTTTCCTTCACACTCCACAAGCTCTGAGTGACCATCACTCCAAATTGCACTCCATACCATTACTGAAAGGCCCCCATGTTTCATCGTTGGCTGCAGTCTTTTTAAATCAAACTCTTGACTACAGAGTCTCCATACCCATACTCTTCCACTGTCAGAAAATAATGCGAATCTTGACTCATCAGAGAAAATGACAGTGGTCCAAAAGGTCACAGGTCTCTCCACCATCTCATGAGCCCAATCCTTTTTGCGTTTGATATTGGCTGGATGGAGAAGTGGTTTCCTTCTCACAGCTCTGCTATAGTAGCCCAGCTTGTGAAGATACCTGACAGCTGTTCTGGGACTGACATCAACTTGTGTAGCTATGTCAGAGGCCTTGCAACGTGGATCTTGTTCAACATTTCTTTCGACAAGACGCATGGTTCTTTCAGAGGGCCCAGGGCGGCCTGGATGAGGTTTTGTGCACTTCTTGCCCTCTCTGGTGAATTGTACGATCACTCTATTAACAATAGAAAGGGGTATTGAAAGATTTTCAGATATTTTTTTTTGACTAAGATCACCTTCATGTTGGCCCACGATATGTCCTCACTGAAATTCGGATAGGCCTGATGCTCCTTTGGTTCGTGGCATGTTCCAGTACTGTTATCTGCAATTTTAATCAAATAATCTAAGTTAATCTATCTTGATTATTAAAAAAAATCAAAAATCAAATTTATCTTGGTGTTATTCAATTCTGTCATGTCTGTGTATATATATATATATATATATATATATATATATTTAGTTGGATTGATGTCAGTTTGAAACCCAGGGTCACAAACTCATATCAATCCAACTAAATATGTTAGCTCTATCACTGATATTGAGTGCTTTCCAAATAAGTATTGAACATATATAATATATAAATAATACATAGAAAAATTACACACATATGCACACACATGCATGCACACACATACACACACACATATATATATATATAGTTTTGCATATGTCTTAGTGTTATGAAATTCTCTCCGAGTACAAAGCATATTTGTCATTCCTTTTTCCTTTCAGCCATTCTTTTTCCTTTCAGCCATTCTTTTTCCTTTCAGCCATTCTTTTTCCTTTCAGCCATTCCGTTCTGTCCTGTTTGTTATCTATGGTGTTATTATATCACAGACATAATAATACCCATAACAGGAGAAACACAAATAGGGAGAATAAATCTTCTAAGCACTCCTGTTACAGTCCTCTCTATTTGAAGGATTTAGACTTCCTCATTGTAATTTCTAAAACATTTCTGCCACAGCTTTTAAACCATGTTGTACTAAGCTTAATAAATATCAATGTAGCTATGACAGCTTTCATTCTACAATTTTAAACAACTCTTTTCTTAATTACCTTTTTGGTATTTGGTAATAAAAAAAATTTCTACTTCTCAAAATTACATTTCAACATTAAAAAAAAAAAAAAAAAAAAATTTGTCTTGTACCTCACAAAACCAACAAAAGACACAAACTGTACATAAATACATAAAAGATAAATTTTCTTCTTTATGTGTCATGTCCTTTCAGGATATAGGCGATCATGGCTCTCCACAACTTCTTTGTAGTGCTTGATAAAATTTATCTTTTCATTATTTCTCCTGAATTCTGTTCTGCTATCCATTTACTTAAGCTTGTCAAGTATATGTTGTTTTCCTGTCTCTCTTTCCCCTCAATCTGTCCTGTGAGTATCATATTTTCCAAGCCCTTCTTCTTCATGTTAAATATATTTTTAACATATATATATATATATATATATATATATATATATATATATATATATATATATATATATATATAGTTTTGCATATGTCTTAGTGTTATGAAATTTTCTCTGAGTACAAAGCATATTTGTCATTCCTTTTTCCCTTCATCCATTCTGTTCTGTCCTGTTTGTTATCTATGGTGTTATTATATCACAGACATAATAATGCTCATAACTGAAGAAATACATAAATGAATGAATAAATCTTTCATCCAAGTGCTCCCGTTATACAGTCAAGGCAGAACTAAGGCTGAATAGTACAAAACTGAATCTAGGATTAATTTATTATCCCTTCTATCTGTTTCATTTATCATGCATTTCAGAGTTGAATTGTGAAAACTTGCAAAGAGAGAATTTTATTTTTGCCTCACATTGGTACAGATGATCGAAAATGAGTTTATTGCCAGTAACTTGATCAGGTAAACATTATGTCAAATGTGTCTTACTTTTTTAGAGGGAAGGGTATCATTTGGGAAGTATATGAACACTGGGGATTATAATTATTTTTCTTATATTCTTGCACAAATTTGTGTAAATATTTGTACTTTAATTAAAATGTATATATCATTTGTTCTCTATTTAAAAGCTGAGTAATTAGAATGGTTCTCTTTTTGATCATGAGACCTGTGTTTGAATCTCATCATGGGTGATTTGTCAGGAAGATGACTTGACTTCATGTTATCAGTCTGTGGGAGGCAATGTGAAACCTTTGGAAAGTGCCTGAAAAATCATACCATCGGTTGACCCAAACCTTGTGGTTGAAATTTTTTAAATTAAACTCCTTCGGTGCTGGCCTGATGTCACAAGGTTTTGAGCATTCTGGCCTTGTATCATGATAGATAATGAAACTGTAACTATGGTCCATACTTGCAGTATAAACCACAGGGGGGGGGGGCTATGTGAGTGCTGAACAAACACAACATGTGCCTGAGTAGGGAATCATCTTATGTTTGTTCAGCACTCACATAGCCCACCTGTGGTTTATACTGCAAGTATGGACCGTAGTTACAGTTTCATTATCTATCATGATACAACTAGGTCTTATCTGGATCTAGTCGTTTTGTGAATGAAAACTCAGTAAAAATTCAAGGATCAATTTTATGCATTAGTAGTATTATGAATAGTACCCTACTTCTAAAATGATAAAAAAATCAATATTCTTATAATTCAGACAAATGTCATCCATCAGTCAGTTATATGCCATGCGTGATACACGCTTAGGTGATCCTGTATCTTTCAATACACGACTGACAAGGCAGATTTTTTCCTGTAGTAGGTTGGCATTTCTTTCTGTGATAGGCTAGTTGCTATCCAAGGCTATAGAACCAAGGCTATAGAACCAAGTCTATCCTGCTATTTACCCATACCTGGAGTGGTAGGAGAAGAAGAAGATTCCAAGGATATTAGCATGTAAGTGAATATAATGGATTTGATTGGAATTCGAACTCAGCTCTCTGATTCCTCAGTCTGAGCTGCTATCCATTACTTCACTGTGCCTCCTACAGACAGTAATGTGTCATGTGTGATACATGCTTAGCCGATCATGTGTCTTTCAATACATGACTGATGAAGTAGATTTTTTCCAGCAGTAGGTTGCCTTTTCTTTCTGCAGTAGACCAGTTGCCATCCAAGGCTATAGAACCCAGTCTGTCCTGCTATTTACCTATAGCTGGGGTTGGGGGGAGAAGAAGATTCATACCTTTCCCAAGGGTATTAGCACATAAATGAATATATTGGATTTGACTGGAATTCGAACTCGGCTCTCTGATTCCTCTGTCCGAGCCATTATCTATTACATGACAGTGCCTCCTCTGTGTCATCCATCAAGGAATTTTAATCTACAAGAAATTATTTTAAAAAAATTTATCCCAATTTCTTGCTAGTGGACCAGTATTTTTATGGAGTTCCATAACTGAATAATACCGTTATGAATTCCTTTTAATAAAATATTTTTTTGTATACTAAATATGTGAAAACAATATATATTTTTATATATCAAGAACAATATAGGGAAAAAAATGTATGATAAATTGGAAAAAGTTTCCTTGTGACGCATTTTGTCCTTTAGGACTTCATCAGACTAAATTTGTTATGTTACTGTGACTACACATGCACACATATCATGGATGCTGAGAATTTTAGATTTTTTTTCTTTTAAATCTTGACAATTTCCTTTAGATTCTTTTGCTTTCCGTCACTTTTGTTAAGAGATAATCCCACACCATTCCTGAAAGAACTTCTATTATCACAGGATGGGATATGTGTCATAAGAAAACTTTTTCCACTTTGTCATATATTTTTCCCCAATATACTAAATATATATAATTTAATAAAAGATGTGTCAGTTTCAAAAGTTAATATTATTAAAACTGTTTGGGCACAGAGATTGTTGGCCTTGAGCCAGTTTTGTTTCAATCAAAGTAAATTGATAGGAGCAATCCAACATTTCTTTCAAGTAGATTTCATCTTGAAATTTAAAATTTTTCTTCAAGGCAGGGTAGGTAAATGTACGAAAAGACCTTCCTCGTATTTTCTCATTGACTTTAAATGTGTAACAAGTAGAAAGATCCAATTATTTTGGCAGCCAATTAAACATTTGTGACGTTGTCCGAGATTAAAGCAGAAGAAGAAACAGCTGCAAAAAAAGTAAAAAGAAAAACGTCTTTTAAAATTTAAAAAACATGTTTAAGCTAATGCCACTTTTGCTGAGGCTACATAAGGAAAACTGTTGTATCAACCAATAATTTATTAAAGCGCACATATCTATATATAATATGCATACATACACACACACATACTCACTCAACTTCCCCAACATGAATCACACCCACACTCACACACACAAACATATATATATATATATATATATATATATATATATATATATATATATATATATATATGCAGATAGAGAGAAAGAGAGAAAAATATACAGATTACATTATATTGGAATATATATCATACATATGAATAAAGATAAATATAAAATACTAAAGGATATTAAGATAGGCATGAATTTGAAATGGCTGAAATAGAGAAAGAGAGATTAAGGCAATGAGATAGATAGATAGATAGATAGATAGATAGATAGATAGATAGATAGATAGATAGATAATGAACAGACGGAGATAGATAGATAGATAGATAGATAGATAGATAGATAGATAGATAGATAGATAGACAGATAATGAACAGACGGAGATAGATAGATAGATAGATAGATAGATAGATAGATAGATAATGAACAGACTGTAATAGATAGATAGATAGATAGATAGATAGATAGATAGATAGATAGATAGATAGATAGATAGATAGATAGATATGAATAGACTGGGATAGATAGATAGATAGATAGATAGATAGATAGATAGATAGATAGATAGATAGATAGATAGATAGATATGAATAGACTGGGATAGATAGATAGATAGATAGATAGATAGATAGATAGATAGATAGATAGATAGATAGATAGATTGCCTGTGATAGATAGATAAAGGGTCTACAATAGATAAATAAATATATTAATAAAAGGTCTGCAGTAGATAGATTGATAGATAGATGGATAAAGACTCTGCAATAGATAGATAGATATGATAACAATATATGATTTAGATAGATAGATTGATAGATGAATGAAGGGTATAAAATAGATACATAGATAGATACATAGATACATAGATACATAGATAAAGTGTCTGTGTTAGATAAAGGGTCTACGATAGATAGATTAATAGATATATTAATAAAAGTCTGCAATAGATAGATTGATAGATAGATGGATAAAGACTCTGCAGTAGATAGATAGATAGATAGATAGATAGATAGATAGATAGATAGATAGATATGAATAGACTGGGATAGATAGATAGATAGATAGATATGAATAGACTGGGATAGATAGATAGATAGATAGATAGATAGATAGATAGATAGATAGATAGATAGATTGCCTGTGATAGATAGATAAAGGGTCTACAATAGATAAATAAATATATTAATAAAAGGTCTGCAGTAGATAGATTGATAGATAGATTGATAAAGACTCTGCAATAGATAGATAGATAGATATGATAACAATATATAATTTTAGATAGATAGATTGATAGATGAATGAAGGGTATAAAATAGATACATAGATAGATACATAGATAAAGTGTCTGTGTTAGATAGATAAAGGGTCTACAATAGATAGATAAATAGATATATTAATAAAAGTCTGCAATAGCTAGATTGATAGATAGATGGATAAAGACTCTGCAGTAGATAGATAGATAGATAGATAGATAGATAAGATAACAATATATAATTTTAGATAGATTGATAGATGAATAAAGGATCTGAAATAGATAGATAGATAGATAGATAGATAGATAGATAGATAGATAGATAGATAGATAGATAGATAGATAGATTGTCTTCCATAGATAGACTAACAGATAAAAGCCACTAAGATGTAGGTGGTTAATGAATGTTAGAGTATATGAAAAAGGAAAAAAAAACTATTGCGGAGAGAGAACAATAAAAGAACAAGAATTAAAATGACAAAAGGTGACAATTGACATTGCATTTAAATGTTTGTAACCAAAGTTGACTAGGAAGCAAGAACCCAGAAGAGAGTTCTACAAGCCAGAAGTGTGGCAGAAAAAACTCTTAGCATAGAACTTACGGTTACATCTAGCTATTTGAAATGTAAAATGATGAAACCTTTCTGCCAAACTAGTACTGCCCTTAAATTCATAAAGTCTAGCTACCAAAGAGCTCAAGCTCATTAGAACAATTACTATGAAAGTATTTACAGAAAAGATACAGGGAAGCTATTTTACTCATGACTAAAACTGTGATGTCATGTCAGGACCAATAACATTGCAGATTCTTCTTTGGATTTTATCAAGAATCTCTAAATATATAGCAGGAGCACCAGACCAAATGTGGCAGCAATATTCAAAGCAAGGACCACTGGTCATCTTATAAATATGTAAAATAGATTCTGGCAAAATTATCTAGCACAACACAGGAAACCAACTTTCCTAGCAGCAGATCTAGCAATCAATTGAATATAATCTTTCTGCTTCATGTCAGCAGCAAATGTTAGTTTGAGAAGGTGCAATAAATCACTCTCCTGGAGGTTAGCATCAGCCATGAAGACTAAAAGGAAGCAGTTTCATTTTGGAGTCATTAAAATTAACAAGTCATTCCTTGCCCCAGTTAACAGCATGACACAGATAATTTTTTAGATCAGCTGCCAATTTTACCTCATCAAAATGCTAAGAGTTACTATTAAGACAGGAATAAATAGTTGTGTCATCAGGATAGATACTGATATTGTGAATTGATGCCATCAGGAAGGTTGTTGATGAAAATTAGGAACACTGTTGATCCAAGGATAGGACTCTAGAGGATGCCTTCATTAATGCAAAAAGATCTAGAAGAGTAGCCATTCTAGGCAACTTTCATTTTGTGATTCAATAAGAAATACTGTATCAGTTCCAAAATCCACCCAGAAATACCATAACCTTTCACTTTGTGAAGAAGACAAGCATGCCAAACTCTGTCAAATGCCTTTGAGATATCCAAAGCAACAGCCCAAGCTTCACCATTCTTACCTAAAGTTTGATAGACTCTTTCAGCAATAACTATTGACACATCAGCGGTTGCCCTAGGGAAGTGAAAGCCATATTGATTACCTGGAAAAGAACCTGTGATATGAGATGGTTAACGAATTCAGAGTTCATCTAGTATTTTGCCAAAAAGTAGGTTAATTTGGCTTAGAACCATATCGCCCTCTATGAGTTATTTAATGCTGAAATCTAAATATTTTTAATACAATTTTTTCTTAAGATAATAATGATTTTAGTGATACATGTTTTTCTAGTATGGCTCAGGAGAGAAAAGGCGGATTTATGCCTTTCCCAAAGGTATTTGTCCATAAGTGAATATAATGAACCCAACAGAAATTGGAACTCGGATTTCCAATTAACAATTCTTAGATATTACACTACCCACTCATCCAAGCTTACAGCACCAGCTATTCCCAAGTAGCCACCCATATAGGTACTGACCAGGCTCTATGTTGCTTAACTTTCGTGATCAAGGCCTGTAGTTAGAAGGATCAGATATTTTGCTTGTTCTTAAAGACAGAAACAACAGAAAAGGATTTCCAATAAGCTGGAAAGCAATAAGTAGAAAGGCACTTATTGTATGGTTTAGGGTGGACGGAACCCAGTTCAGGTGTAAACATGACCGAGTTCAGTTGCACACTGCTTACCAATTATTGAGGAATACTATCAAGTCCAAATGCTTTGAGAGGATTTGGTTTAGAGATGATAGCAGAACCTGTGGATGGAGTTACATGCATATCACTCAATAGAAACTCAGTTCTAAGTGGAAAATCAGACAAAGGTACTCCAGATGAATCAAGAGTAGAATTTAAAGAGAATTTACAGGCAAAACATTGTGCTGCAGAAGATGTTAAAATCTCAAAATGAGTGAAGAGATGAGAGATAGAAGACTTACTCTTATTTAATTCAATATTACAGAGTCACAAGTAGTCACAAGAGCCAAGATAGATAGATAGATAGATAGATAGATAGATAGATAGATAAATGAGCCATGAATGAAGTGAAGTAGATAGATAGATAGATAGATAGATAGATAGATAGATAGATAGATAGATAGATATGTACAGTGTGAGATAAATAGATAGATATATAGATAGATATGAACACAGACATGAATAGACAGATAGACAAATAGGTAGTTAGATATGAACAGAGATAGACATGAACAAAGTGAGATAGATATATAGGATATGAACTGTTAGACAGATAGATAGCTAGATAGATAGATAGATATGAACTGAATGAGATAGTTGCATGCTTGTTTGGAAAGAAGGAAGGAAGTACAAAATACAAGAACATCAAGTGCTTTGTTACACTTTGACCTCAGCATTTCAGTAGTTATTTTGCTTATGAATAGTGGGAAAATTCTACAACTTCATGAATTGATATTTATATAAAATTATGGCACTAGTTATTGTGACTTTTCAATATTTTGCCTTTTATTTTCAATTCAATTGAATGTTGGTTAACTTCATTAATCTGGTAAATGAAACTAAAGCTGGGTTCCTGGGATCCTCAAGATCAAACCAGTTTCAAAAATTTCTTGAGTGGTTTTTCTTGGATTCCAGGAAACAACAAATTAACTTGCATTTTGCAACATCATTAAATGATTTATTAAACTAACGTTTCCAAAATTCGATGGGAATCAGAGAAATCTCGTTGACATTTTAACAGCCTCAGAATCGTCATGTTCTCTCTCAGTTTTTCCTCTTTAAAAACCTATCTACGATATTGATTTTTTTCCTCTCATATTTATATCAAAGGAATATCAAATGCATGTCTGTTTGCCCGTCTATCATTTAAAACTCTTAAACCAATTTTCAAATAATCTAATATATGTATTTCCAAATGATTTTATTAGAAACTGGCCATTTACCAAAGAAATAATAGTAAGGTTTTAACAGCAGTAAGAAAGAGAAAATTTAGTAAATGCAGTCAAACATGATGAGCAACATTAGTGGTAGTCAAATTGGGTTTAAAGCTCCAAGTTCTATACTCAGGATTGTCCCATGTAAGGAGAATAGCCTAGTAGAATAAACGATTGGTTTGTGAATTTTGTGGTATTATATTTGTGCAGTCAATCCATAGGCCAGGTAGTACAGTGTTGTATGAGGTGTGCTATTGGGTTAATTAACAAAGTGAATAGCAATACAACATAAACACATAAAAAAAATTAAAATAACCACATAAGTCTTCATATAACAGCAATTGAATATATATATATATATATATATATATCTGAAATGTTCATACAAGGTGTGTATGTGTTTTTATAAGAGATTTGATATCTGATCTTTAGTACTTATCTTATGTTGATAGTCACGAGCCTGAATAAGTACGTCTTTCTGGTTTGACTGCCAGGAACCAAAGAGGATGTTTGACTTTCATGCCTAACAATCCCTCGGGCAGTTCAAGTGGCAATCTATATATCTATTTTTAGCTTTTTAAAGGCTTAGTAAAAGGGAGATAACTTTTGTCTCCCTCAACAACAGAAATATGTACTCAGAATAAGTGGGAAAACATGATGAGCAGCATTAGTGGTAGTCTGAGCAGCAGTCAAATTGGGTTTAAGGCTCCAAGTTCTATACTCAGGATTGTCCCATGTGAGGAGAATAGCCTAGTGGAATAAACCATTGGTTTGTGAATTTTGTGGTATTATATTTGTGAAGTCAATCCCTAGGCCAGGTAGTACAGAAATATCTACTCAAAATAAGTGGGAAAATCTCTAGACATGTACATTGAAATGGTACAATCTCTGACTATAGATTAAATAAAGGGTTCAGTTGAAAATTTCCTGAAGGTTACCTTCATTGACAAGCACCTGATGAGTGCAGGAGGGTACAACAGACAATATGCGGTGATAATAGATGCACTATTATTTCAAAGACAAACTATTTTACAATATTCCGACAAGAATAGAGTGCTTAGTTCACCTAACCCTAAACTCTACAGCCATGTCCGCAAGCAAGAGATGGATTCATGTTTTTGTATGTGAATTTATATGAAAATGAATGCGACAGACCTGAGCGGAACTTGAACTTGTCTTACTGATTCCACTTTCCACGTTAATAACTACTATGTTACTCGCAGATACATTTGTCTTTTATTTTAATTTAAATTTGTTTCGACAGGGGTTAGTATGCTCCAGCCTTCTTCAGGTGATTGGAATTTTGAACTGAACCCTTTATTTCATCCACTTGAGTAGATTTTTCCAGTTCCACGTGCCATGCCTCTTCTAGATATCTCATTTATCTCCCTTCAACTCAACTCTTGAAGTTTTTGTTCACCACTGCAATAATCAGGAATTGAATTCACAATTCAAGATACTGGATCGAACCGATGCTATTATCCACTGAAGTATGTTTCATTGAGGCCGAAACGTCCTGAATATGGCAATAAAGATGAGGACAACAGTACGAATAATGTAAATAATGTAAATATTATTCGTTTTTTATCCAGTTAAAGTTGGAAAAATCTAAAAATGCTCTTTTGATCTACTTTCTACTTTCTCAAAAATGACAACAAAAAAGTTTACCAAGATTTTAAAGAGGCTTTACAGTTAATAGTGTGGATAATTTGACTGTTCAAGCAGGAGAAAAGCAATGTACCTACCTTGTTTGATTCTTACTAACTAAAAGTTGTTACACTTTACTAACTTTTCACAGTTACAGGGGTCATGTGACTTTATTACCTCGTGATCTCTGAAGTCGTTATAAGGGAGGAGAAATCTATTTTTTATGCCCCATTCTTTACGTTCACTTTATGCAAGTTATTAGATTGTCACATTACGTCGTAGAAATGAATCTTATTTCACAACTTACAGTAAATGTTTTTGCTTCTTTTCAACGGCCTGAACCGTCTCTAGTTGAACTGTCTTTGGGGTTGAGATTTTCTTGACAATAGTGCATAAAATAGAATCAGTGAACCTAGTTCAAATTACTAGTGAGACAGTGTGTCCATATCACTCTAATGGTAATATTAAATGTTTCCTTATAAGGAAACATTCAGCATTTATTGACGAAGCAGCCAGTATTACTGTCAGTTGAAATTTAGAAAAATCTTTCTGTTAAAATATTCTTTCAGGAAAATGGTTTTATCATGTCCAGTAACTGTTATTGCTCTTTCCAGTATTGATGGATGCTTTCTTTCTAAACTTTTGTTTGAAGTAGTGCAGGACATCAACATCTTGATTATGCCATAATTTTCTCTTTGAGTTACATGTACTAAGCATTTTAGTTGCTGCTTTTGGTGAAAGTTCTTACGTGATAGGGTTTCTCTTATTTGGTACATTCTGAAGTACCAGTCCACAATGTTCGATTAAAGACCTTGCTAAGACCTACGTTCACTCAAATCTATTTTAACCATCAATCTGAGAACATTGCTGTATGCAGAAGATAGATTAGATATTTCTGAATGGTTTTTTCTCTTTGAGTTACATGTGCTAACCATTTTTTTAAAGTCCTTACATGATGTGATGTCTCTTATTTGGTACAGTCTTTTATGATTCTGCCATATCAGCCCACAACGCTTGAAGAAGGATGGTCATTGCTAAAATCTAACAGCATAATAAAAGCAATAATGATAGATATTAGTCTGAGTATAAAGTAAATAATGATAGTTCCAGAAATTCAGAGAGAAATTATTATTTTTATTAAAGTCATTAAAAATTTGATCTCATGTTTGCAACTTTAGTTCTCCTCCCTAAGATATCCTTGGCCTTCCAGACTGTGATTTCACTTCAAAGCATTTTACAGGGCAATCGAAGATACTTAATAGTGCTCATCACTCCAAGTAACATGCATCATATGATACCAGCAACAAGGTGACATCATTTGTCTACACTATTTTTTTTATTCATCACTGAAGGAAGGGAAGAGTAGTTTCATGACTTTCCCAAGTGAACAGAAATATAATCTCTATTGTTTTGGATGTTGTGACAAATTTTATGTAGAGTTTAGATAAATTCTTTTCAGTTGTAGCCGTGATAGAGTTTCTGGGTAGAATAAAATATTTTTTGATTTGTTGGGTTTGTCAAGAAGGGCAGCTCTTCTTATTTTGGAATATTTTATGAACCTTTTGTTTCACATTGAAAATGAAACTGTTAGGGTATTGAAGGTTCTTGAATGTATTTTCAATATATTTCTCCTCTTTTAAATATTGAGGACTACAAATTCGGAGGGCGCTTAAATCGAATCCAATGATCACAACTACAACTGAAAAGAATTTATCTAAACTCAACATAAAATTTGTCACAATTACATCCAAAAAAATCAAAGACTTAATCAATAAAAAAACAAAACAACCAGCCAAAACTTAAAGGAGGAATTTACTCTATCAAATGCAGGAATTACCAGAATGAAGACATTGGAGAAATATCAAGTATAAACAAGAGAATATATGAACACGAAATGAAAATTTTAAATAACAACATACAAAATGCATTGGTTTTTCACCGTAAAAAAAAGAAACAGAACACAATTTTCACATAGGGAATGGTACTTTGATTAAAAGAGAAAATAATCTACTGAGATGAAAATATCTGGAAAGTGCCTTGATTCAGCCACAATAAATTTGCATCCAGGCTCTTGCAATATATCACCATTCTTGGTAGATTTTATATTGCCACAGTGTGGGGTAGTCAGGGACAAAAGTGATGGAGAGAAAAAAAAAAGAAAAAGAATACAATTTCAGCTAGATTGAGAAAAAAATAAATATTCTCTCAAAAATATTCTTTCAAAAATAACTACCTGTGTCTCTCATTTTGTGCACACATGTAGACGTGGCAAAATAAAAAAGCCCCTTCCGATTAAATCCTAATGGATGCAACGCATCACAATAAAACTTTCCAGTTTGTTATATATATATATATATATATATATATATATAAATATATTGACAGAATATTTTCATTCAAGCATGTTTGGTTAAATAATTTAGACATATTATGTCTATTTATTTTAGCTTTAATCCTTCCAAGTTCACAAATTAATTTCTTGATGGCAGTAGAAAATTGGTAAAGAAAAATTCCTAAATTTTCTTTCAAATAATTTTTATTTTCCCAAGTAATTTTAATCTCATTTGAGACCATCTTCATGGTTTGCATATCTATTATACATTAACACCATAAATTCAAAATATTGTTTTATCTCTATGCAACGTAGGTGACTTAAGAGATTTTTTTTAAAGATTTTTTATTGTAGTATTTTAATTTAGTATTTTTTATATAACACTTTGCTGCTACAAACATATATGAATTTTCTTACTATACTTGTAGCTGATTTTATTTATTTGGGGCTGCAATTCTCTGATATAAATGGCTTCCAGAATTTTTTAGTTTTTGCTTATTATTATTTGATGAAGCACTGATGTATTTTTGACTAATATCTGTCATCCAATTACACAAGATCATTAGCTAGATTACTCTTTACTTTTCTTTGTTCCTCTTTTCTTCAATATGTTCTGTGAGTGTAAAATTTTCCATGTTTTCTTTTTGCATAATACATCTCCAAAATTTCAAATCTCTTTCTTATTCTATGTATAATTTTCCTTAAAATTTCTTTCTTCTCCATAGAACTACATCACTGCTGCCTCCAGTTTTCTCTTCATCTCCAAGAAGATAGTCCAGCATTTACTGACATAGTTAAGAATAGATATTATGTAGCTGTTAAGAATTCTTTTCTTTGTTTCTAATGGAATTTTCCTGTTCCTTAACACTTCATGGATTTTGATGTCGCATTTTCCGCCACCCGTAAAAAAACACTTCCCAGGTACTTAAACTCTTGTACTTGTTTGATACTAACATCTCCATTTTCTTGTTTGCATCTTAGGCTTTTTTTCTTGCTGACAATCATACATTGTCTTTTAAATAATTGATGATTAGTAATTTCTTCCTGATCTCTTTTACTATCTCATCTAATAGATCCCATTTTTTTCTTTCTGTGACTGTCATGAACAGTGTCATTTGCATATCTTATATTGTTAAGATTTTCTTAGCAATAATTTATAGAAATAGATGTCAAAGATTTACTAGAGAAATATGTTGCAAATTATCACAAAAATACAGAGCAAATGATTTTACTATAGAAATGCATTGAAAATATTTTTCCATAGAAATGTAATACGAAAGGTTTACTATAGATTTTCTTAGCAATAATTTATAGAAATAGATGTCAAAGATTTACTACAGAAATATGTTGCAAATTATCACAAAAATACAGAGCAAATGATTTTACTATAGTAATGCATTGAAAATATTTTTCCATAGAAATGTAATACGAAAGGTTTACTATAGATTTTCTTAGCAATAATTTATAGAATTGATGTCAAAGATTTACTACAGAAATATGCTGCAAATTATCACAAAAATACAGAGCAAATGATTTTACTATAGGAATGCATTGAAAATATTTTTCCATAGAAATGTAATATGAAAGGTTTACTATAGATTTTCTTAGCAATAATTTATAGAAATAGATGACAAAGATTTACTAGAGAAATATGTTGCAGATTATCACAAAAATACAGAGCAAATGATTTTACTATAGTAATGCATTGAAAATATTTTTCCATAGAAATGTAATACGAAAGGTTTAATATAGATTTTCTTAGCAATAATTTATAGAAATAGATGTCAAAGATTTACTAGAGAAATATGTTGCAAATTATCACAAAAATACAGAGCAAATGATTTTACTATAGAAATGCATTGAAAATATTTTTCCATAGAAATGTAATACGAAAGGTTTACTATAGATTTTCTTAGCAATAATTTATAGAAATAGATGTCAAAGATTTACTACGGAAATATGTTGCAAATTATCACAAAAATACAGAGCAAATGATTTTACTATAGAAATGCATTGAAAATATTTTTCTATAGAAATGTAATACGAAAGGTTTAATATAGATTTTCTTAGCAATAATTTATAGAAATAGATGTCAAAGATTTACTACAGAAATACAAGATTAATTTGACTTGTTCAACCATTGTATGACTTTAGGAATTATAGTTGATTATTCACTCACTCCCAGAAGCCATAACTAAGGTTTGTTTAGAAAGTTTACAGTACAAGTCATGTGAGTGGAATTAGGTAGACAGAATGTAGACAGAACAGTCTGGAAGTATAAAATAGGTAGACAGAACATTTTAGAAGCACAAATTAGGGAGACAGAAAGTAGACAAAAGAGTTTGGAAGCAGAAATCAGGGAGAAAGAAGTTAGACAAAACAGTTTGGAAGCACAAAGATTACTGGCCCTTTTTAAACCGTACATGATGCCACATTATACCCTCTCCCCTAGAAACCATAAATAAGGTTTGCTGAGCATAGTTACAGTACAAACCACAGGTTGTTTCTCTAAGTGTTGATGTAGATTTAGACTTTTTCCCAAGATCAGATGCTTTGTGGAATAGACACCTGAGAGGATGCTATGCTTCCCCAACTACTACAATCTTAACATTTTCCAGTCGAGCATCTACCAATCATATCTTCATAATCTAAAATTCTTACCTGTGAATATTTTCTGAATTGAATTTTGTATTCAAAGCAATTGATTTATTTCTTGTGCTGTAAAATTTTAACTTGGAAAAAGATTTCTAGAATTGTCATTGGAGGAAACCTTTCTTTATCCCATAAATCTCTTTTAATTTAATTCAAATTTCCACACTTTTTTTTTCTTTTTCTTCTTGTGAGTTTTAATTAATCAAGAATGAAGTGATTTAAATGAGGAATGAAAAATAGAATTGTTTGAAGTAAAAAAAAAAAAAAACTTTATTCTCAAGAAATTTTTAGATGAGTAATTCCCTCAGAAAAGGTTTACAGTGGAATTTGGCAAAAAAAAGAGGGAAAATGACCAAGAAACAATAACAGCAACAAAGTGAAGCAGATTGTGTCACAAAAATATGTCATTGTTATCATTAGTAAAATATAGAAAATGATTTATACAATATTTTGATTATAATTCACTAGCCATACATGTGAAAATTCCAGTGTATCTATTTGAATTTTCAGAAGAATCATAATACCTAAGTTAATGATTAAATAAGTTCTTTGTAAGTTCCATGACTATAAAATATCTGCGGATATTCTTTTATTCCCTCATTAAATATTTGAGATTAACAACTTTAACAAAATATTGTAATAATAATCATAAGTATGAATGCAGGTCATTATTTACAGAAGTAAGAGGGTACAAATGAAAGGATCAGAAATTGACATGTTTTTTTTTTTTATTTCACAGATGCTAAACAGATGAGAGGATTATCACTTCCTCTATCTATACTCTCTTTTTTTCCCTGACACCAAACTCATATCTCTGATATATTTTTTCCATCTTTCCTCATGATCAAGTTCTGGATATGACAATAAACTACATCTGGCAACAAATTCCTCTGACCAGAAGGTTTTGAGGAGCATAGAACCACCTCTTAATCCCTGTATTTTCCATGAGGCATCGTGAAGTAATAATGAATAGCAGCTTGGATTGAGGAATTGGAGAGCTAAGTATGATGTCCAGTTAAATCTATTACATTCACTTATGTGCTCCCCTGGGAAAGGAAATGAATCCTCTTCTTCTCCACCAACCTATGGGTAAATTGCAGGACAGATTGGGTTCTATAACTGTTATGGGGTCCACCCCTTTTACATATGTGGACTCTACCAAGTGTACCTGGACCGCTGCCGTTAAATACCCAGAGTTACAGTCAGTGAGAGTAGTCGGTAGTCGGAGAGTGAGAGGTGAGAGTGAGAGAATATACGAACGAAGATAGTGTGAGGTAACTTCTGGTAGAAGTCAGTTACAAGCACGTAGACTCTAAGGAAGTCCTACTTCGAGACTGTATATATCTATCTGTATTTGCTACTAACGACGTTCCTGGACTTACTCTTTGTATGATTGTGTAAATACATTTTATTTCTTATATTTAATTATTGCATTTGTCATTCCTTGGTGACCGAATTCATCTCAGAATCCACAACAATAACCTTGAATGGCAACTGGTCTACCACAGAAAAAAATGGGAAACTGCTATGGGAAAAAAAATCTGCCTCGTCAGTCATATATCAAAAGATACATGATCGCCTAAGCATGTATCATGCATGGTACATAACTGATCTGAGCTTGATTCAATGTGGTAGGGTCCCAGCTATGGGCAAATAGTAAATACCTAAACAAAAACAAAACCCTATGAAAATAAAAAAAATATTACAATAACACTGCAGTATTTACATTAGTCGGACTATTGTCCTCATCTTTGTCGCCATATTTGTCACAATGTTTCGGCCATTGTATGCTCCGGCCTTCTTCAGGTGGTTGGAATTTCGAAATGAACCCTTTATTTCGATCACTGGGGTAGACTGTTCTAGTTCCACGTGCCATGTTTGATGGATGTCAGTTATCAGTTATCTCCTGCTAATTTTCCCTCTGAAAGTTCTCCACTGCCTTGACCAGGTATTGAACTCACACTCTTTGGGTCTGTCACTGGATTTAACCAACGCCTTTATCCACTGTGCACAGAGGGAAAATTAGCAGGAGATAACTGATAACTGACATCCATCAAACATGGCACGTGGAACTAGAACAGTCTACCCCAGTGATCGAAATAAAGGGTTCAGTTCGAAATTCCAACCACCTGAAGAAGGCTGGAGCATACAACGGCCAAAATGTTGTGACAAATATGGCGACAAAGATGAAGACAATAGTCTGACTAATGTAAATACTGTACATAATACCACATCTCAGAAATATAGACAGATTACAATAACAATGAGGGACGCGCCGTCACCTCTCTCTGTCTCTTCTACAAATACTTTCATGGCAATTGCTCCAATGAGCTGCTTTCCCTGGTCCCCAGTCTCCATGAATACAAGCGCCTTACGAGGCTGGTATCCTGCTCTCACCCTTACACTGTAGAAACTTTAAAATGTAGCCGTCTCTTCTACTCCAATAGCTTCATACCTCGCACCTCTCGCCTGTGGAACACCCTTCCCAATTACTGTTTCCCTGATAACTATAATCTCCAACTATTCAAATGTAATGTCAATCGACATCTCCAGTTACCTTGATCTACACACTATTCTTCCCTTCATCCTTTCTTCTATCACTCCTATCTGCTCTTGCTACAAATCTTCTGCAACTCCCCTGCATCCTAGTGGCTTCATGCCTTGCTCGGGGCGCTTGGGTTAAAAAAAAAAAAAAAAAAAAAAATTATGAATGCAGGTCATTATTTAAAGAAGTAAGAGGTCCTGGTGCCAAACTAGAGGAATTTAAGTATGCTACTAGAGTGGCAATTAGGTTTCACTGTTTTACTGTTAAACTAGCTACATGCAACTGCCACTTCTACACTAACAGTTACTTTTCTCGCTCTTCTCACCTGTTGAACTCCTTTTTGATTTTTTGCTTCCCTGATAAATACAATCTTCAACAAATTTCTTGCTCCCCTGATAAATACAATTTTCAACAAATAACTGATACCTATTATAATAAAAACTTGTAAGGAAAACTACAGGACCCCCTAGATAAGGTAGTAAAGGAAGGCAAGAAGAAAGGACTAACCATCAACTTTAAGAAGACAAAATGTATGGTTGTCAGCAAAAGAAAAAGCCCAAGATGTGAATTACGAATTGGGGATGTCAACATCAAATTGTTTTATCAGAGGATGGAAAATGAAACACCAAAATTCAAATATGCATTTGAATAGCAAAAGGTGTATTCCAGAAGCTGAACAAATTACTAAGAAACAGGAAAATTTCATAAGATAATATAGAAGGGAAAATAGCTTACCCCCAGAAAAAAACACATTAGTACGCACCTCACATGTAAAATACATAAAAGAAAATATGAACAATCCATAAGCTGCAATTTAAGAACAATTTGATCTTGGGGCTCAGAGATGCCACAAGACGAATTTGTGGCTTATGCAAATTTCCAAGCCTCAGCCACTCAGTAAAATGAGCAAGAGAACATCAAATGGGCAGCAGATGCTGATGAGTCAAGTGGTTGTGCATGATGTTTTGCGGTAGTCTTACCAATTGTTATTGAAAAGAAGGCAGGTTAAAACTGGTACTCCAAACAGCCATATCTTTTTTTGATGCAGATAAAAAGAAGAGTGCTCAACTGCTATGTAATATCAATCCTCTTCTATGACAGTAAATGCTGGACAATCTTCTCATAGATGAAGAGAAAACTGGAAGCAGCAGAAATGTAATTCTACAGAAGGATGCTGAGAATTCAATGGATGGAGTGCATAAGCAAAAAAGAAAATAAAAATGAAAAGGACACATACCCAGAATCAGAAAGAGATAGTTGAAATTTCTTGGACACATAAACAGTGTTGTGGCCTTGTTAGGGCCACAAATAAAGACACAAGAAAGGAATTGAGTTAAACAAATATATTAACAGAAACAGTAATACAAACATATACAAACGAGAGTGTTACAGCAAGAATGTTCGGTCCAACAGTCAGAGCTGACTGCTGGAAACATCCCTCTCCAAAAGTCAGTACCTGCTTCTATTTATAGCTAGGAGATTTTATGCATGCATGGGTAACTTACCATAACAAGCAGGAAAGTGGATTTAGAGAATTCAACACTCACAGGAAGCCTAACAGGACAAGAGAAGGCAGTGGGCCATCTACCTGATGATATTGTGTGAATGGATGGTGGAACAGCAGACAGGAGACTTAGCAAAGGGACAAACATTGCTAAGGGCTACAAAAGGATGGGAGGTTGTGGAGAGCTATGATCATACACATCCTGAACCGATGCAACATAGAAGAATAAGGTGTAACTCTATTTTGTTTAAATACAAACATTGTCATTTCTAACAAATAGATATTTGCATTCATTGATTTCTTTTCACTGAATGCTAACAGAATGCTAACAGTTTTCAGTTTGATCCTGACAGTCATCTAACTCTCCCCACAGACTGCTTCATGATTCAATTTGCATGCAAATATTGTGCCTCTCAGAGGCAATTAATCACTAGCATTTAAAAATTTCAAAGCCAATTTAACTCCAACTCAATTTTTTTTTTCAAATGATTGCACTAAAATTTTTAGAAATGCAGAATTCAAAACAAATTGTTTTTTTTTTAAATTCATATCACTTTTCAGCTTCGAGACAACACTGCATAATCCCCAGTTGAAAACAATGGCCGGTATTGACAGACCTGCTCTCACTTTCCCACTGTTAAAAAAAGAAAAGAAGGAGAAACAAAGTAAAATTAAATCAATCTAATGGTTTGTTTCTAGAAGGTGTTATTATTTGAGTTGACCATTGGTGACTTCTGATCTGAATTGCCTGACAGAAGAAATTCTAATTTCAAATATCAAATCAGCTGAAAAAACGAAACAGAAATGCAAGTAACCATTTGAAAGCAATTAATTTTTTTTTTACTCTTTTCTCAATTCTCCATTTAATTTTATTTCCTTTGTCAAAATTCTTTGACTGAACATTCTTTCACTTATTCAGGAAATAAAATACCAGAGTCCAAATTCTAAAGACTGAACATATTTGTTGATATTTCTTCTGTATTAATGAATGCTGAACTGTTATGTAATAAAAATCTATTTATACAGCAATGGTTACTGGATAATTTTAACCTTGGAGCTGTGTGGCAGAATAGACGTTCTTCTACAGAAGGATGCTGAGAATATCATTGACAGAACATGTGAGGAATTTCTAAGAAAAAGGGAAAAAAAAAAGACACTTGGACTTAAAAAGAGTTGAAATTTCTAGGATACATAATGAAGAAAGAAAGCTTGGAAAATTTGACACTCACAGGATATCAGTCAGTTATGTGCCATGCATGATACATGCATAAGCGATCATGTATCTTTCAATACCTGACTGACGAGGCAGATTTTTTCCTGCAGTAATTTGCCATTTCTTTCTGCAGTAGACCAGTTACCATCCAAGGCTATAGAACACAGTCTGTCCTGCTATTTACCCATAGCTGGAGGGAGAAGAAGAAGATTCATACCTTTCCCAAGGGTATTAGCACATAAGTGAATGTAATGGATTTGACTGGAATTTGAACTCAGCTCTCCGATTCCCCAGTCCAAGCCGCTATCCATTACTCCACCCTGCCTCCTTAGAGGATATATCGAAGGCAAAAGGAGAGGAAGTAGCTCAGAGAAAGCTGTATGTTTACGTGCCAGACAATGCTTGACATAACTGGCAAGAGCCACAAAAGGCTGGCTGAAAATTTTCACATACATTTTCCCCCTAATATTTGATCTTCTTGCTCTCCTGAGCTAAATCATATTGACTATTACATATGGGGCATTGTTGAGTAGGTGATCAAAAAGCATGCCCACAATACCAAAGACTTCCTAAACGCTACTATCAAGAATGTCATGGCCAACAGGAATAAAAAAACATCTGATCAACACATTGTAATTTTTTTAATTAATCAAAGCTGGTAGTGATTATATTGAATAAAGTTGTTTTTTGTAAGTATATATTAGGTTGGTGCAAAAATAATGACGTAATAATGTCGTTTTTTGACGTTAAAAAATACGTCAAAAAACGACATTATTACGTCATTATTTTTGCACCAACCTAATAACAACGAATGTACTAAATATTGTAAAATCATTGTTTTCTCTGCTAAGTAATATGATTACGTCAAATTAAAATTTGTTCCCAAATGCATGCTGCACCATGTATATTACATATGCACATGCAAAGTTACATGAAGACTTCATTTGAAGGACATGAAATCAGCTCATCTTTTATAATATAATTTTTAACAGATACTATTAAACAATGCCACTATTGCTTATTTCCCTTTACTCCCTAGCTGTGATCTAAATGCTAAGGTGGTTATAAATTTCAGTGCAGCTTTCTTTGAAAATCTAAGCATTTTAATTATAAAAGTTATCAACAAATTAATCACTTATTTATTAAAAAAGATTTTAATCATTTCACCCCAAGCAAGGTAATAAAGCCACTAAGATACAGGGGGGTTAGTCAGTATGAGAGAATATGAGAAAATATATTATTAAGGAGAGGGGACAATAAAAAAAACAAGAATTAAAATACAGAAGATAGCAATAACATTGCATTTAAATTTTTAAGATCACAAGCAAATTTATTAAAATCTCAAAAGACCAGATAAATAACAAAATAATTATTTGGAAATATTTGTTTTTTTCAAGCTGAACGTACAAAATATTTTATCTCCATTAAGTAAAAACAGTTAAGCAAAATATAAAACATGTTTTTAGCTCTAATTGATAAAACCACATTTATTTGATGTTGCAGTTTTATGTAATAATTGCATGCACATACAGATACACACATACACACACGAGCCTGGTAAGTACCCAGATGAGATGACCACTTAGGAATACCAGGTGCGGTAAGCTTGGATGTGCAGGTGGTGTAATGAATAATAGCTTGGAATTTGAAATCAGAGAGCCGAGTTCCATTTCCAGTTGGATTTGTTATATTCCCTTATGTGCAAATAACCTTGAGAAAGGTATGAAGACACCTCTTCTCACCAAACAGTTATGGGTTAATTAATAAGACTCGAGTCACTAAATCATTATTAACACCATAAACATGGTAACAATCTAAAAATTTTTACTGGCTTTACATAACCTGTAAAAGTTTTGATAAGCTGTAGAAAATGAATCACCCAAATCAGACACACACACACACACTCATATATATATATATATATATATATATATATATATATATATATGTGTGTGTGTGTGTGTGTATATATATATATATATATATATATATACACACACACACATATATATATATATATATATATGTATATATATATATATATATATATATATATATATATATATATATATATATATATATATATATAATTAAGTTATGAAAAACTTGGTAATCCGTATGGGTAGTCTAAAACTTTCACTACCCATCAATTTTCATTTCATTTTTTGGAAGTGTTATTTGATGATCCAGCATCCTTTAAAAGGGCTCTGGTGAAATAAATTATTATAATGGAACCTTAAAGTGGTCTGTATTTCTTTATATATATATATATATATATATATATATATATATATATATATATATATTATTTTATATGCATAGTACTTTGTGGAAAGTGCTCAGTATCAATAATATAGCTAACATATTCAGTTGTATGGATATGAGTTTGTGATCCTGGGTTTCACGTTTTTGCAATCATCACAAACTCATATCCATACAACTGAATATATATATATATATATATATATATATATATATATATATATATATATATATATATATTCAGTTGTATGGATATATATATATATATATATATATATATATATATATAAATAAATAAATGCATTTATAGAGCAGCCATTTTGACCACACTGTTGTAGACCTCAGAATTGTGGACCCCATGTAGGTCCCTTATCAATCAGCTGGATGTCTTCCACAAAAGTTGTCTTCGCGTGATCTGGTACTATACTTTTGATAATATGGTGTCTCACAAAATGCAACATTGGTGGAATTAAGACTTGCCTGATGCAGTCACAACTTTGATGGGCTGGTCATGTTGAAGGGATGAACAATGACAGAATACCTAAAGTCTTCATATATAGCCAGCTTGACAGAGGACAAAGTGCTATTGGACAGTCTTGGCTCTGGTGTAATGACCTGCTAAAGAGTAACCTATCAGCTGTCAATGTGCTTCATACCAACTTCAAGAAAGTTGCCCTGGATAGAAATAACTGATAAAATAATTTGTGCCAGACTGGTATCAGAAATTTTGAAATCAGTCATTTTGACTGGCTAAGAGACAAAAGCATCAGCAAATATTCCTGTGGCTATATCTCGAGATCCTCACTTCTGTGCAATACGTGGTCTTGTATGCAGGTTACTAGCAGTACTGAAGTGTCACATTAGACACAAACATAAAAATTGAATAAGATTGTCAATCCTCATATGTCAGAATTGATAAGAGAGTCCATCACCATATATATATATATATATATATAATTATTTATTTAAAAATTATAACATAAATATGTTATAAAATCACTACAAAAATAGCCATTTTTTTTCAACACCTCCAGTGTCTTATCAAGTGATGATGTTGATTGTAGAATAAATGGTTTTAAAGGTTTCAAATTAATTAATGATCCTTCACAAGGGAAAACACTGTTACATAAGCTAGAATGACCAATCAAAACACAATTATTCCATATACACCAATCCTATACATATATATATATATATATATATATATATATATATATATATTTAATTTTCATGATTTCACAAGGACACATATTTTGGACTTTATATATTAGATTACTCATAGTCTTATTCCTAATTTTGACTATTTTCATATTTGATTTGACATTCAGTTCTCATTGTGTCTAATTTCTCAAGTACAATTCTCTAAATTTTAAGCAGTTAAACTAAGCTCAAAATTGAAGCTCTCCTTCTAGGCTCAACAGTCTTTAATAAGCACCTCAATAATAAAAAGGCACTTGTGAAAATGAAGCTGTTAGTGTCTAATTATGAAGCCATTATAATGTGACAGTGTTCAATTGATCCAAGGAGTTCATCCCCCTAAGATGATAATGAATCTGCTGTTTAATTCCAACTGATCTTAGGGTAATTAGTTTGAAGCTGACAATAAAATCGAATGAGGTGGAGGACATGAAGCAAAAAAGAATCAAGAGAGAATGTGAGAGAATGTTTTCAAAGTTATTAGTAAAATATGTGAGAATTGGAATCAAATTAAAAACTAATGAGTGGAAGAAGTGAAACCAATAATGATAATGATTTCAACAAAAAGGCTTCCTTCATTTTAGTATCTCTCTTTGTTGATCTTTATTTTTTTTTTTTTCATTTCCATTTGTCCACCATTTTGTTTGTTTGTTTTATTTAAATCAATTTTTATCAGTTTGTTTTTTTTTTTTCAAATTTTTATTGATAATTTTTTCAAATTTTTTCTGTATTCTTTTTTCTTTTCTCGGTTTTTAATTTACTTCATTCTGTTATTTGTTGATTTTATTTACAACTGTTTGGATTTTTTTAAAAAATACTTCTTGTATTTCTTTTTTTCTTTCTTTCTTTTTTCTTACATTTTCTTTCTTTTTTATATATTCTGTTTTTTCTTATATATTGTTTTTTTTCTTTTTTGTTTTATATATTCTTTCTTTTTTCTTTCTTTTTCTATAGTATTTTCTTTCTTTTTACTTTCTTACTTTTTCTTTCTTTCTTTCTTTCATATTTTTTCTTTTTTTTTAATATATTCTTTCTTTCCTTCCTATGGTATTTTCTTTCTTTTTGTTTTGTTTTTCTTTCTTTTATATATTTTATTTTTCTTTCTCATTTATCCTTCTTTTTTCTACATTTTTCTTTCTTTTTCGATATCTTCTTTCATTATCTTTCTTTCTTTCCTACAGTATTTCTTTTCTTTTTGTTTTCTTACATATTCTTTCTTTCTTCCTTTCTCTCTGTAAGGCTTCAGGTCATAGATGATCATGACTCTCCAAAGATTCTTTTTCTTAATTATCTGCCGTGCCTTCTTTGGAAAGATACTGAATTGGATTTCCAATGGCTTCTTTAAGATTTTGAATTCAGAACTAGTCTGAAATTAGCAAAATGAGATTAGCTACCACTCAAGGCTAGAGAGACTAGTTTTCTCTACTATTTAACCTATATTTGTGGAAAAAGAAAGGGATTCATTAATTTTTCCAAGGGCATTTGTGCGAAAGTGAACACAGCAAACTAGACTGGAATTTTAATTCTGCTGGTTGGTTCTTCTTACTGCCCCACTAATCACACATATGCTACCTGTACATCCTTCTTTCAATTAAATTTTCCTTATGTGGAGAGAGAAAATATTGTCAAGAGAGAGAAAAAGAGAGAATATTTTCAAACATTCTGTGAAGCATGTTACCTCTCACATTTTTTCTTCTGATTTCTGTGAAGTATGTTACCTTTCACACTTTTTCCATTGATTTCTGTGAAGCATGTTACCTTTCAAATGTTTTCTTCTGCTTTCTGTGAAGCATGTTACTATTCAAATTTTTTCTTCTGCTTTCTGTGAAGCATGCTACCTTCCACATTTTTCTACTGATTTGATTGAAGTATGTTACCTTTTAAAAATTTTTCTATTTATTTCTTTGGAGCATGTAACCTTTCACATTTTTTCTTTTGATTTCTGTGAAGCATGTTACCTCTCACATTTTTTCTTTTGATTTCTGTGAAGCATGTTACCTTTCACATTTTTCTTCTGACTTCTGTGAAGCATGTTACCTTTCACATTTTTTCTTCTAATTTCTGAGAAGCATGCTACCTTTCACATTTTTTCTTTTGATTTCTGTGAAGCATGTTACCTTTCACATTTTTTCTTCTAATTTCTGAGAAGCATGCTACCTTTCACATTTTTTCTTTTGATTTCTGTGCAGCATGTTACCTTTCACATTTTTCTTCTGACTTCTGTGAAACATGTTACCTTTCACATTTTTCTTCTGATTTCTGTGCAACATGTTACTTTTCACATTTTTTCTATTGATTTCTGTGCAGCATGTTACCTTCCACATTTTTCTACTGATTTGATTGCAGTATGTTACCTTTTAAAAAATTTTCTATTTATTTCTTTGAAGCATGTAACCTTTCACATTTTTTCTTTTGATTTCTGTGAAGCATGTTACCTCTCACATTTTTTCTTTTGATTTCTGTGAAGCATGTTACCTTTCACATTTTTCTTCTGACTTCTGTGAAGCATGTTACCTTTCACATTTTTTCTTCTAATTTCTGAGAAGCATGCTACCTTTCACATTTTTTCTTTTGATTTCTGTGAAGCATGTTACCTTTCACATTTTTTCTTCTAATTTCTGAGAAGCATGCTACCTTTCACATTTTTTCTTTTGATTTCTGTGCAGCATGTTACCTTTCACATTTTTCTTCTGACTTCTGTGAAACATGTTACCTTTCACATTTTTCTTCTGATTTCTGTGCAACATGTTACTTTTCACATTTTTTCTATTGATTTCTGTGCAGCATGTTACCTTTCACATTTTTCTTCTGATTTCTTCCTTTCAACTTTCTTCCATTTTCTCTCCTTTTCTTCTCTGTTTTCCCATTTTGAGCAGATAAATTCATTTATTCATCTTCTAAAACAATTATTTTTTTTTTAAGCATATCACCTGAAGCAAGGCAAGAATGCCACTAGTACACAAGGGGCTACAAAGAGTGTAAGGGAAAAGATTGGGTATAGTGGGGGAGTTGAGGAAAGGATAATAATAATAATAGGGATCAAAGTAACAGAAGATGTAAATTGACATTACATTTAAATTTTTGAAAATTATAGTTGTCAGGGAAGCAAGTAAGAGGAAGGGAGTTCTACTGTCAGGAAGTGCAAAAGATGAAGCTGTTAGAGTAGAAGAGGCAGTGACATTTAACAGTTTTGACAGTACAAGGGTGAAACCTAGATGCCAACCTATTAGCATGCTTAAATTCATGCAGTCGGGGCACCAGTGAAAATAGCTTGTCAGAACAGATGCCACTAAAATATTTATAGAAAAGACAGAGGGAAGCCACATTACATCAGTGAGAAAGTGACTGGAGTCAAGACCCCAAGTCAGGACTGATCACATTGCATATCCGATTTTGGATTTTGTCAAGAACCTCGAGATGAACAGCAGGGGCAACAGACCATTCATGGACAAATGGTAGATTTGTAGATGTGAAGGATGGACTCAGAGAAGAAAAACCTTCTGATGCAACACAGAGAACCAAGAACAATTAAAAGTCTATTTTTATCTATAGATAATTAAATAATTTATTTAACAAATAAAGGAACAGTAGAAATAAAGATTAACACAAAAATACTGAAAAGTACTGTATTTGACAGCATAGTTTAAATGTTTCAGTTATGTATTTAGAGATTCTAGATAAGATACAAGGAAGAATCTGCAATATTATTGGTCCTGACCTGACATCTCAGCTTCTGTCACTTTCCTGTTGTCGTAATGTAGATTCCTTGAGCCTTTTCTATAAATATTTTATGGTAATTGTTCAAATGAACTTTCGTTTTTGGTATCTAGACTTTATGAATTTAAGTGCTGTAATAGATTAATGGCAAGGTCTCATTATCTTAATATTGAAATGGCTAGATTCAACTGTATGTTCTATGCCAACAGTTTCTTCTCTCACATTTCACACTTGTGAGACTCTCTTCTAGCTTTTTGCTTTCCAGTTAACTTTGATCTTTAAAAAATTAAATGCAATTTCAATTGATATATTCTGTGTTTTTCAATTTTTTTCTTTTATTGTTCTTGATCATTTATAGCAGTTTTTTTTCCTCATATTCTCTCACACTCAGTAACCCCCTTGCATCTTAGTGGCTTTATTGCCTTGCTTGGGTGAAATGATTAAAAAGAAAATATTAAATAGACCCCTATTTATGCCAGGCATATTCAGCAAAATATTTTACTTTATTTAAGCATGTAATGTCCCATATCCCTTCAAGACATTGGCAATCATGGCTCTCCACAATTTCCTGTTCTTTGTGACACTTAGTAAGTTTTATCTTTTTGCTATGTCTCTTAAACTCTATCCTGCCATCCATTTATATGAGCTCATTTTATGGGTTATGAACTTTTTTCCTTTGTTCCTCTTGCCTTCAGTATCTCTTGTCAGTGTCAAATTTTCCAAGCCCTCTTTCCTCATTATATGCTCTAAAAATTTCAACTATCTCTTTCTGGTTTTAAATATAAGTATCTTTTTTGTTTCCATTTTATATTAAGCCATGTCATTGTTCATATATTCAGTCCATGGTATTCTCAGCATCCTTCTGTAGGACACTACTTTTATTTCTGTAAGCATCATGACTGTATTTTCAACATTATATAAAAAAAATGATCTTCTTTTTTTAATAATGTCTGCCCTGTATCATCTTTTAAGTGTCATGTCTGATAAGGGTGTTGGTGATCATGACTCTTCACAATCTCCTGTTTTTTGTAGCTCTTAATAAATTTTGCCTTTTTGTTATCTCTCCTAAACCCTAGTCAGCCTCCATTTTCCTCAACTCTATCCTGCCATCCATTTACACAAGCTCATTTTATGGGTTATGCACTGTTTTCCTTTATTCCTCTTGCCTTCAGTATCTCTTGTCAGTGTCAAATTTTCCAAGCCCTCTTTCCTTATTATATGCCCTAGAAATTTCAACTATATCTTTCTGATGTTAAATATAAGTATCCTCTTTGTTTTCGTTTAATCTAAATCTTCATCATTATTTACATGTTCAGTCCATGGTATTCTCAGCATCCTTCTGTAGAACTACATTTCTGTTGCTTCAAGTCTTTTCTTCATCTTTGTCCAGTATTCATTGCCATATATTACATAACAGTTCAATACTTCTTTGTTTGTTTCTAATGAAATTTTCCTGTTTCGTAAAATTTATTTTTGTTTTATGAATTTATTTTCTGTCCATATGCAGGCAGTTTGCTGAAAGTATAGGTTCTGGATTATTCTAATATTTCAAATATATCATGGTTACCTAGAAATTCTGATATTTCTTTGTGATGTACAGCTGCACATCCCAGAAATTCAGACAAAAATCAAATATATTTATAATGCCCCCTTCATTTGTTCAGCCCAACAATTCGTTTAATCAGACACTGTGAACAAATCAAAATTAATTTTTGTTTGGTTACTGTTAATGCACACTTCGTCTCAGTTAAGCAATATCTGCTGTTTAGTTTTGTAGTTTTCTTTCTGTATCTGCTATCAATTTTGTATCATCTGCATATTTCAAGTTCAAATTGTGGCCACCAATAATCAAACCTGTATGCAATCATTAAAAACAAAAGTTAGAATAATAGAATCAAAGAACTGATTTAAAAAAAGCAAATTGAAGAAAGAATAAAAGCAAGGAAGAAAAGTTGAAAAAGAATGGACAAATTCCAAATGAACAATTCATAAAAAGAGGAAGGAGAAGGCGGCTTGAAATGAAATGGAAGAAAATTTGAAAGATTGGAAGAAAAGTGTAAAAAAGAAAATTTCTTCTTTTTCCATATCAGTTTCAGTCATGTAATTCTCTCTTATTCTTCACTCTTTTTTCACTTTTTTTTTTTTTCATTTTTCTTGGAATCACTCATTTTATCCTATCTTATATTTCAATGTCAGCATTTTTTGTTGTTTTTTTAGTTTCTTATTTTCCTTTTCTTTCATTTATATGAAACATTTTTCCTACATCTTTTGTTTCCATGTTTTTTTCAATTTCAAAGTTGTTTGTTTTGTTTCTTCACTTTATTTCTTTTTATATTTGTTAATTTTTTTCTGTCGTAAATATCTCTTATGTCTTGTTTTTTTTTTTTACTTATATTTTCTTTCCTTTTTTCCCAGTGTTTTCTTTCTTTCTTCCTACATTTATTTATGTTTTCCTATAAATTTTACTGTATTATTATTTTTCTTACACTTATAAACAAAACAATACTCCATCCATCTTTTTTCTTCTTCATACCTTCCTTTCTTTTTCATTTTTCCCTTCTTTTCATCATAGTTCTTTCATTGGTTTCCTCTCTTTGTCTATTTCTTTTTTCTCTTTTTCTTTCTCACTTTCTTTTTAATTTTTTTTTTATTTTTTTATTTATTATCCTCTCCCTGATTCATTTCATTTTGTCATGATCTCTTATTTTCACTATTTTTCTTTCTTTCTTTTTTTCTTTCTTTTTTCATATTCTTTCTTTCTTTCTTTCTTTCTTTTTTCATATTCTTTCTTTCTTTCTTTATTATTCTTTCTTTCTTTTTTCATATTCTTTCTTTATTATTCTTTCTTTCTTTTTGCAAATTTTTTCTTTCTTTCTTTATTATTCTTTCTTTTATCAAATTCTTTTTTCTTTCTTTTTTCATATTCATTCTTTCTTTTTTCTTCATATTCTTCTTCTTTCTTGCTTGTTTATTTTAACTTTGTGAGTATTTTCTTACTACATTTTAAAGAATGCTTCTATTTGTTTATTTCCTTTCTTCCTCTCTTTTGCTCATGTCTTCCTTCCTATTTTTTCTTTCTTTCTTTCTTTCCTTTTTTCTTTCTTTCTTTCTTTCTTCTTATACTCATCCTTCATTTTCTTTACTTGACTAACCATACTACTTATTTCAACTGTTTTCCTTCCTTCTCTCCTTCCTTCCTTCATTCATTCTTTATTACCACTGTATTTTTAAACTTTATTTCTTTGTTTTTGTTCTTTTGTTTACTTGTGCCATTATTCTAAGTAACCCTGAACCCTCACAAAACCCTAACTCCTACTAACCCCACCTGCTCAGCCCTGGGCAAGCACAAAACAATTTACTAATTACTCTTCATTCCATAATCATCACATATTAGAGAACAAACAACAAGACCTGGAGTACAAACTGACTGCCCGACAGTTGTCGGGACACAAATTCACTTTCTATAACATTATTCAAATCAGCAGCAAGTCTCAAAGGAAAATACCGCCCAAGGGGCAACCATCCAGACCCTCATGTGTTGTGCGTACAACATATGAGGCACATGGCAGTCTCACAAGGAGTGAAGACAGATTATAAAAGGAGAAAAAGTACCCTCAAGGGTATTACTCTCCCAAGTAAATTAGTGAGTGAAAACGTACACATTTGCCAACCAGAAGTCTTATTGCTGACAAACGCATTCTTCTTCAGGATGTGAGTGACTATGACGCTCCACAACTTCCTTTCCTTTAAAACTCTTTTAATTATCTTTTTACTATCCCTTCCACTCCCTTGTTGATCAATATTTCCCTCTGCTCTTCTTGCCATCAATATGTCTTTTGAGTGTTAAATTTTCCAAGCCCTCTTTTCTCATTGTGTTTCCCAGAAATTTCAGGTATTTCTTTCTGATTCTAAGTACAAACTTCCTTATTGCTCACATGCTTCATCTATGGTATTCTCAGCAGCCTTCTATTGAACCATATCTCTATTGCCTGAAATCTTCTTGTCTATGAGAAATCTGTCCAGCTTTCTCTGACTCTTTATTTCTAATGAAATTTTCCTATCTCTTAATACTTTGTTTAGCATTTGGAAGGCATCTTTTGCTATTCTAATTTCTGTCATCTGACAAACACTTTATTAGCAGATAAGAAATGTCTGGTCTTTAACTATGAAGGCAAAAGATATTTATGAAGCTTTAGCTTCATCTATCACAAGACCATCTGGATGATAAATCAGAAGTTATATAGGAAGATTGTGTTACATTAAGTTTTCTAAGTAGAAAAGAATTAAGTTTTTGAAATGATATATCCCTTCAAGACATAGGTGAGTATGGTTATCTACAGATTGCTTTTCTATATTATATATGAATTACCCTACATTCTTTAGAAAGATTGCAGAATGGGTTCCTGTAGACTTTTCTATGATTTTGAATTTAGCTTTTCATTCTCCTTTCAAGATATAGGTGATCATGTCTCTCCACAGTTTCCTTTTCTTTATTATCTGTGAATTGCCATGACTTCTTGGGAAAGATAACAGAGTGATTTCCTGTTGTCTCCTCTATGGTTTTTAATTCAGAGTTTTCATTCTCCCTTTCAGGATATTGGTGATCATGGCTCTCCACAGATTCCTTTTCTTTATTATCTGTGAATTGCCAAAGCTTCTTGGGAAAGATTGCAGAGTGGTTTCCTGTCATCTCATCTATGGTTTTGAATTCAGAGTTTTCATTCTCCCTTTCAGGATATAGATGATCATGGCACTCCACAGATTCCTTTTCTTTATTATCTGTGAATTGCCATGACATCATTGGAAAGATAGCAGAGTGGTTTCCTGTTGTCTCCTCTATAGTTTTTAATTCAGAGTTTTCATTCTCCCTTCAGGATATAGACGTTCGTGGTTCTCCACAGTTTCCTTTTCTTTAATATTTGTGAATTGCCATAACTTCTTGGAAAAGATAGAAGAGTGGTTTCCTGTTTTCTCCTTTATGCTTGTGAATTCAGACTGAGATTGATATAGACACATAGATAGACATGAAAAGATAGATATGAAAAAACTGACATAGATACATAGATAAATATGTAAAGACTTAATAGATAGATAGATAGATAGATAGATAGATAGATAGATAGATAGATAGATAGATAACAGACTTTGACAGATATTCAGTAGGATTTATTGAAGGTGGTTTTGAAAGGTTCTTGAACTGACCAAGAAGCTCTTCCAAAATATGTTCAATTGGCCATATTTTAGTAATTTGGACAGATTGATAACTTTTCAGGCCTTACTCATATTTATATATGTAGATTTATATCAATTTATTGCAGAAAAAGTATTCAACGATACATTGAATATGATGAAAGTATATATGCAGACAGATGTATATGAAAAGAAAATTATATAACACTTAAAGTTGATAATATTAAAAAATTAAACAAAAGAGGTAAAAATAAGTTTGATGTTGTTATAGTATGTTATGATGGATCAATAATATATGTGCCTTGATTTTAATTTACTTATTAGAAAAATTATATGAAATAATAGAGACCAGAAACATAGTTTAATATATAGATAATGGATTAATAATTGTAAAAAATATGAATAGTCATAATTTAGATTGACTAATGAATAATAATCAAATAATAATGATTAAATAATAATAATTAAAAATTTAATGATATAGGTGTAATGAAAAAAGAAAGCTTTATTCAACTGAGAATACAAGGTTCATGTATAGTATCCCTTTATAATCCCAGTAAACAGAAACAACTCTCTCAAAGAAGAGAGTAACAAAACAAGGGGAGACCACTCTTGATTATTCATAACAAAAAGATTTGAAATAGATACAAAAATGAAATTAAAAGAAGTCATTTTTGGACATAGCATTAAACTTACAGAAAAATAAATACAAAACCATATAAAGAAAGAAAATGAATCTCACACATATACATATATACACATTGAATCATCCTCCATATTTAAATAAGAAATCTACCAAAAATGATAATTAGAAGAATTACAGAAAACTCTTCAAATGAAAGAACATTTAATGAAGTAAATATGAACTAGCATTAAGGAAAGGCAGATTCAAAAAAGAAATTAGAATATATCCCTAAAACCATAAAAGAAAAATAAATATAGAAAAATAATATGGTTTAATCCACCAATCCAAGAATGTTGATACAAATGTAGGAAAAATTTTGTTAAACCTAAAGATAGACTTTTCCATAAAGTATACAAATTAAACAAAATATTTAATAGAAACATCATTAAAAATAAAGCTGTATGGATCACATTGAACAAATAATAAAAAAACAAAACAAAAAAGCTAAATAGCAACAATACAAAAACACAAATAAAAAAATGTAATTGTAGAAATAAAACCTAATGTCCAATGAAGGTAAATTACAGAGAGGAAAACATTATATCAGGCACAAGTGGCAACAAAAGGAAAACCACAGGAGGAGATTTACATTGGAGTAATTGGGAAGAAATTAAGGAAAGATATGAAAATCATTTGCTATCATTCAAATATGAAAAATGTAAGAATAACACCACATTGTCAGAATATATATGGGACATTAAAATGTAGAAAACTCCATTAGTAGAATTGTACATAATAAAAAAATATGCAGAGAAACAGAGGAAGAAATTGCAATCTATGGATGGAAGAGAAAATACAAATTATAGAATTTAAGAACGTGAATCATCTAATAAGCAAAAGGAATGAAATTGTTTTGAACTGTCGGCATACTGACACATTCTTTTTAAAAATGATGAGAACATTAAATCTCAGGAATGCTATTAAAAAACAGTCAGCCATTTTGAAAAATTGCAAAGCATGAAACTGCACTGTAAATGGGTAAATAAAAGAAAAATGCCACCAGGCCAAACCTGAAAGACAATACATTCAAAGCAGGCAGTCCTAAAAAATACAGAGTTCCCTAACAAGATCCAGAACAATATTAATCATTAATAATTAAAATAGTTATTTCAAGCTGAACCCAAGTATGGCTGTTGTCAACTTATTCAGAGTAGAGTTCACAAAAGTTTGCTGTTGATTTGATGAAGAATTACAGGAAATATGGAGTATGAATTGAAATGAGTGAACTATTTTATTTTAATTATTAATACATAGATCAATAGATAGATAGATAGATAGATAGATAGATAGATAATGAACAAGCTGACAAAAATAGAGGGTTACATAGATATATAGATTCAAGTGTGCAACTTTGACAATGATCTACACATATGTTATATATATATATATATATATATATGTATATGTGTGTGTGTGTGTATATGTATATATATATATCTATGTATGTATGCTTGTCTGAATTATCTTCAAGAAGTGAGAGCAAGATCAAAAGATCAGCCAATCTAACAGTGATCTCATCTAACAATCCTCACACTTGCTCCATATGTGGCCTCCTTTGTAAATCACTAGCGGGTCTTAAATGCCACTTAAGATTATCGCACAAAATTTCATAACTGAATCAAGTAAGCTGTCAGATCCTCATATGTCAAAACCGACGAAGAGAGAGTCCATTATATATATATATATATATATATATATATATATATATATATATATAGTAAAGGTAATAGGTCTGTTGGCATATAATCCAAGTTGATTCTAGTAATAACAGATATTAAAATTGATCCATAGAGAGCTCAATAGCTTTATTATAACAGAACATATATATCAGATCATCCAGAAATAGACTGTTCGCATGCAGAGGTCATTTTGTTTTTTACCATAAAAAAATACACATATATATATATATATATATATATATATATATATATATATATATGAAAATTTTATTAAAAGTGACAGGTTATATATATATATATATATATGTATGTATGTATGTATGTATGTATGTATGTATAGCAAGAGAAAGAGAAAAGGGAGAATTTAAATTTTTTGCCAAGGTGTTAATGAATGAGAATTAAAAAGAAATTTTCATCTTTCACCAGGAACCAACGGAATATGTCATTTTAAGTTTTAGTCAACACAAATGAGTTAAGATTTATGATTTCCAGTTCTCAGAAATTTGTTTGCCGATGAATATCACGTATAAGCAAACATCTAACTTGGACAAAATACTACAAGGTATTGTCTTTTCTTATATTTTTTGTAAGAAAAAAAAATGTCTAAATTCAAGCCACTTATAGCGTTAAAAACAAAACAAAATCCACTCTTTAGCAATAAAAATATGCTCTGCGTCATTTTCTCTGAGAGGTCCAACAGCTGTTTATTGCCACCTCAAAATAAAGTAAATACCATCTTTCAACTGACAGGGGAAAAAAAGAAAGTTGTAATATTTCTTATATTTTCTATTGTTTTTGTTCAAATTTTATGCTTTGGTTTCTAGTGTGACTTGAAGACTCTATACTTTGGACTTTCAACAAACATAAACTGCGTGAGAAGAAATGAATGAAAAAGAATAAGGCATTCTTGAACAGAGACCATTGGGTGTGTCTTTCCAGACAGCTGTCTACATATATATAACATCAACAGTTCAACAACATCTTCCTTTATTTTTATTTTTTAAGTTTTTATTTTTATTTATAGTTGTATGAACCTAAGAAAAAAGATTGTGTCTAATTTTTTATGAAGAATTTTTTATGTTAACTGGACAAACAAATCAATGGTCAGTTTTAAAATTTTTTGAAATGATGCAACTTCAGTCCTCATTGGAATCAGAGATATTGGATTAAGAAAAAAAAACAAAAAAAAAATAATAATATGGAATAAAACTTCCAAAAAAATAATAGTATATTGATACAGGGATGTTGAGATTAAAAAAAAGCAACAATAATAAGATGAAGCTAAATTCTTAATAAAATAGTAACTAGGAAAAGTGTTGATCCAGTCTATTGTCCTTAGAACCCAAAATTATAACAACAAATTAAACTAGTAATACAATAACAGAATTAATATATATTGATCCAGTAGTTTTAGGATTTAAATATAAAACAACAATAAGATGAAGCTAAATTCTTAATAAAATACTAACTTGGAAATTTGTATTGTCCCAGAGTGTTGTAATAAAAAGTAACAAAAAGAAGATGAAATAAAACCAGGAATAAAATGACAGAATTAATATATATCAACCCAGGAGTGTGAAATAAAAAATAAAAAAAAAAACACCAATAATAAGCTAGACTGAAACTAGTAACAAAATAATAGTAATAATAAAGAGTGTATTGTTAAACTAAAAAGCAACAATGATAAGATAAAGACAACTATTAATAAAATAACTGTAATAATTCACTTATTGTCTTGAAAAAGAGTAGAGGTTTATCCCTTGTTTACAATTGGGTTTCCAGTTCCATCTAAAGTCTACAACATCTCTATATTTCTAACTGAACTCTGAAATTTTATTTACTAATTATTTTTTCTCTCCTCAATTGGAGTAGATAGATTTGCCTATTGTCTGGTTTTCACTTCTCCCCGTGTCTTTTGAACAGGAGTAGAGGTTGATTCCTTGGTTCCTTGTTTACAACCAAGATTCTGGTTTCTTCTAAAATCTTTTCATTTTCTTTCACTCCCAGTAGTTCCTTGCATCTTAGTGGAATTATTGCCTTGCTTGGAGTGAATTGAAAAAAAAATTTAAATAATCAAGAGTTTATCAACCCGGAAATTTGTAATAAAAAGCAACAATAATATGATAGAGTAAAACTAGTAATAAAAATATTAGTAATCATGAGGATTACATTAACCCAGAGTGTTGAGATAAAAAGCAACGATAACAAGATGGAGTCAAGCTAATAACAAAATAACAAAATAATAGTAATAATGAAGTGTGTAGTCACTGAACATGTTATAATAGAAACAATAATAATAATATGATGAAGTAAAACTAGTAATAAAATTATTGTAATAATAAAGATTACATTAATCCTCATATATCAGGTGAAGAATATCAAACATCTAAAGGCATGAAACTTACAATCAACAATGTAAGTAACGAGGAATCAAGTTGTTCTACATTGAACAAATGGTTAAGAACTAAATGTATAAAATTTTAAGTCAGTCTTTGTAAAGAACTGCTTTTTTATTACACTTACTATAAGTACAATGTTTTTTGCAAAAAGTGGATCATGTCTTGAGAAAATTTGAATTTACAGTTAGTTTTTTGACTAACAATAAAATAGAACATAACTAGCCAATCAGCAATCAGTTAATCTATTAGGTTGGTGCAAAAATAACGACGTAATAATGTCGTTTTTTGACGTTAAAAAAATACGTCAAAAAAACGACATTATTACGTTATTATTTTTGCACCAACCTAATATTTAAGCTCTGTTCTCTTACGTCGTTACATTGTTAGTTATTTTATTCCCTGTATTTCCTGTGCACTGCATAATATGTTATCTTCGTGTATATATATATATATATATATATATATATATATATATATATATATTAGGTTGGTGCAAAAATAATGACGTAATAATGTCGTTTTTTGATGTTAAAAAAATACGTCAAAAAAACGACATTATTACGTCATTATTTTTGCACCAACCTAATAGCAACTTTTTTGATCTAGTCGTTCTCTAGAAATGCGTAGTTTGCGTGCCGAAAATTTCAAAAGCTGGAAGTAGTCAAAGCCATATTCTACAAACTAATGATCCATTTTGAATAGTTTTTTTTCATTTATCTTTTTCATTACCAAAAAGAAAGCCTAAATAAGTTTAGTAATCAACAAGAATCTCTTATTTAAATGCAAAATATATTCAGAATACAATTTGCAAGTTTAATTCCATGTGCCAAACTTCAACCAACAATAATTCAAGGTTGTTTTTATATTTTACTACTATGAACATACACATCCAAATAAACAATAAACTGATTTTTTTTTTTGCATTTTGGTAGAGGCAAGAAAATAAACTGAAAGTCTAATCACAGAATTGTTATTTTTATTTTCATGTTTATTAAAATAAATCCTTTTGTTAAAGCTTTATAAATGGACAAAATATATATGAATAAATGCAAAAATATCAAACAAAGGGACAAAAGAACAAGATTTAAAAAAAAAATCACCATAAAATCATGGATCAAAAAAAATCCTTTGTCTTTTTATTATTTCGCATGACCATTACAGAGGACACTACCTGGTTTCAATGAGAAAGAAGGAAAGACAGAATTGGATATAGAGAGAGAGAGACTTAGATTAAGCTGATAAGAATAGATACTACACTTTGATCTTAACCAAAGGGCCGAGAAGCAATGGTATTTTTCAATGCACCAATCTTGCTACCGAATGTGACAAAGAGGTGAAGTTTAGAGTGGGTTTTACAGACAATACTGTAGAAAAATTGCCCAAGGCTCCTTAGCACTTCCCCTTTCAGAGATGCATCCAGCACTGGGCAATAAATCCAGCTCCTCTTGAAGGAGAGGTATTGCCTAGGGGAAAGGCTCCCTCGGGCTTGTCCCTAATATTTTTGAACCTCTCCAACCCCGAGAAGCAATGATGACCACAATAAAAACCCCATTTTTCAAATGATCACTATCTAACAACAGAAACAAAGTAAAGCAATTACCAAAAATCTAGTTACCATAAATAAAATAACATCATCTGCTGAATTATTTTAAAATTATTATTAATAGAAGTGTTCACAAGACGGATATTTGGCTAGTAAGAATTATTTACACTATTTACATGCAAACTATTCTCTTTTTTATTGTTGTTATTACAATGTTTCAATCATTGTATCCTTCGGCCTTCATCAGGTGTATATCAATCGAGGTAATCTTTAGGGTATTTCGAACTGAACCATTTATTTAATTTAAATAGAGGATATAGATTAAATAAAGGTTTCACTTCTAAATTCCCTTTAAGTTATCTGGATCAACATACACCTGATGAAGGCCAGATGGAACAATGGCCAAAACATTGTAATAACAACAACAAAGATGAGGTTCTTATTTTTAGTACTCCTCAGTTAATGCTCACCCCATTTTCACTGAGTCTACGGGATGCGATGGGTAAATTGTCGCCATTTTAAATTTTTAATGTTGCACATACACATTATTTTTGATTTTGTCAACTGCACAGTACAATAGGATTAGTTGGGAACCACCTGTAATTTTTCTTACAGATCCATGATGCAATTCACTTTGCCAGAAATTTAGAAATGGCATGCTGTACTGCTTGGTATTCGCACCAGAACATGCAATCCAAACATTTCAGAGTGTTTGGGTGTCAATCTGAGGACAGTGCAAAGAATTCAGAAAGAGTTGGATGAGTCTAATGGTGATTACAAAGGTGTTTGGAGTGATGGCGATGTTATGCCTCCATTCATCTTCCCACAGGGCCTCAGACTCAACATGGAGGACTACATCAAGTGCATTGAGGAGGTAGTGCTGCCCTGGATCAAGAGGGCGGAAGACCCTATGACTGACAACAGGACTCTGCACCATGCCACACAAACAGGAGAACCTAGTCATGGCTGACAGGCAATTTCTGCAACCACATCACCCCTAAAATCTGGTCACCTAACTCCCCAGACTGCAACTCCCTTGATTATGTGTTGGTGCAGTTGAAAGGTCAATAAAACTCCTTGTAAATACCGAAATGAACTGAAGGCAAGTATTATGGTAGCATTCACCAATTTGAACAAGGAGACCATCCAGAAGAGTTGCAGGAGATTCCAAAGTCGTCTGGAGCTGGGGTTGAAGCCTATGGCGATTTTATTGATTGAATTTACTCTTTAGAATTTTCAAGATATTTTTGTGTAATTTTGGTAAATAGTGAGATGTCTGTAATTTTCATTTTTGTGTAATTTAGACAACAATTTATATACACACTACCCAGCCCAGGGGTGGAACTCATAATTTCTATGTCACCAAATTCACAAATCAGTGCTTTAATCCATTAGGCTATTGTCACATAGAAACAAAAAAGAAACAGCAAAAAGGAGCTAAATGGATATCTATCCTTGACCTTCAAAATCCATTGAGGAAAAAAAAACACTAGAGAAAATGGATTTGGATGTGCCTCACATGTAAAGTATCTAAAAAAAAAAATGGCAGTTTCACAAATCATACATTTAAAACAGATAGATCATGTAGTCGGATAGACTCTAGTTAGAATCTCTTTTAACATATGTAAATTTTAACTGAAAATGTAGGTATAAAAAGGGCATACAAAGGCAACAAGGAGACAAATATAGCAAACAGATGTCTTGCGGTCAGTGGTGGTGGATTGTTTAACTTAAGTTCCTGCGGCTACTCTGTTGGTTGAAGGAAACTGATTACGGGAATTGCATGCAAGCTAGAAGAAACTGACTACAAGAGGTAACAACAATGTGTACAATGACTAAAAATTCTTGATACTATTTGTATAAAGTCTAAGCAGTTATCCCTCTGCAAGTAGTAGACAAATAGCAGCTGGGTTTAAATAGTATCTAGCTGTGATTTTTACTACTGATTACCTGGTAGTAACTTCTCTTTCACTTCTTTAGTTTTTAGTCATCGTGCACATATTTTCTTGATTAGCACTTAAGAATGCGAATCAGTAGCAGTTTAACTCTTTTTTTAATTTCTTTTTCGTTATATTTTTTTTAGGATCCACTAATTTATAGTGTGTAATTTTCTTCTTATTCTTGCTCCTCCCACTTTTCATTTTTATATTTTTGCATTTATTTATATATACTTTGAAAATATCCAATTTTAAAATGTTGTTCCCCACAGGTTATTTATATATTTTTGTCTTTTGTAAATATTGGAACATAAAGATTTATTCTATAATATTTCATTTTGCCATCCAGTGTTATACCTGTTCTGAATATTTAAAATGTGAAGGTTAGATATTTATGTCCTTATATTTTTATACACATCTGTAGATATAAAAAATATGTATATAAAAAAATTATATGGATGTGCAATGTGGTGTAATGGATATTGGCTTGGAATGGAAAATTGAAGAGCCCAGTTTGAATCCCTGTCAGGATTCTTATATTCATTTACACACAAATAACCTTGGCAAAGGCATCAATCTATCTCTTTTTGTTCCACCAGTTATGGGTTGAATATCAGGACAGACTGAGTCCTATAGTCTTGGTTGGCAACCAATCTACCACAGAAAGAAATGGCAACCTAAATTTTCTGCCTGGTCAGTCATGAATCGAAAGAGACCTGAACACCCAAGTATATCACATATAGCATTTAACTAACATGTATATAAAATTGAAGAGATTAAATAAATGCTTTTTAAACCATGTCCTCTTGGCATCAATTTAAACTGATAATTTCTTTTGCTTTATATTTATTTTTTTACATATATATATATATATTTTTTACATATATATATATTTTACAGTTCAAAAGTTTGAGGAAACCCTTGGAAATTTTTTAAATTGACCCCAAAAGTAGTTATTTTGTACTTTAAATAAGAAAAAAAATATTATACATGGTTAAAAAAGTGAGATATGATTTCTTATTATTATAGAAATTTTATTATGACAAAAAGAAAGAAGCATTTTATGATTAAATTTTGCACTTGGCAAAATATCTTCCTTTTGCCTTGATTACTGCAGCATAAATTTTGGCATTTGTTGCAAAAATTTCTCAAAGCATAATTTTGATAATTGATTCCATTCTTTTTTGAATGAGTGCTTTTTCATTTTTTTTTTTTTTTTCATTATTCTGTCAAGTTCATCCCATGCTAATTCTGGGGGTGGCTTCAAACTTTTGAACTGTAGTATATCTAAACTATAATTATTAACTATAATTTTGAAAAGTGAAAATTTCACTGACATATGTTGTAAAATTTCCAAGTTTTCATCTGTAATAAAAAAAGATCAACATGATCACAATATATGGAAAAAGAAGTTTTGTTAGTTTAACCTATATCATCATGGTCTCAGCTTAAATGATAGCTCCTTCTTTTCCATATGTTGAAACTATAATTTTGGTAAGTGAAAATTTCACTAAAATATGCTGGGGAATGCCAGAGTTTTCGTCAGTGATTAAGAAAATACAAATTTGAATCAAAATGATTACAATATGCAGAAAAACGTTGGCATCAATTTGAGACACATCATTCTGGCATCAGTTTAAACTGACACCTTCATTTTTCTGTATATCTAAAGTATAAACTATAATTTGTAAAGCGAAAATTCCGCTAAAAATATGTGGAAAGATTTCCATTGAAGTAAAATGGCTGCAATATATACAAAACCTAAAGGTGGTTTACATTATATATAGGCCATGCTCTAAGGTCTTTGATTCACCAACATTACAAAATCTGACCGAACATCAGTATTCTGTTTTGAATGCATTCTTTTCAGTCTTCTATTTCCAGAAGATAAGAAACTTTATTTTTTAATGATTTTCTTTAACAAAAGGTTTTCTTTATTTACCATCTCCAGTTCTTTTCAGTAGATGACATTGTTTGATATGATCTGATCCTAAGTATTACTTCAATTCTCATTGGGGAATTGCTGACTCTACATGAAATTTGAAATTAAGGAAACAGTCTTCTTTCTTTTCCTTTCCCCATAAACTCTCTGCTGTATACAGCTGCTTTCTCAGATCAATGATTAAAAATGCCTTTGTGTGAATGAAACCTGTTGATATTAATGAGAACCATTTTTCTTCAAACCTCATGGACTGGCATTACAGAATCACAAAGAACTGTAGTAAATAACAGAAACCACATCACTTGTAGACTTTCAACAGCAGTAACAACTAAAATGGATAACACATTTAACTCAAAGAGAAAATAATGGCATAATTAAGATGTTGAGATTCAAGACTACTTCAAGCAAAATGTTAAGAAAGAAGCTCCCCCACAAGTGTGTGTATAGCTGGCCATTCATATTCAAAGATACCTTTTTACAAGGTCAGCTAGCCAATCCCTATTGCAGATGCTTGCTTAGGTGCATTTGTGTTTATTCAACACCCACAGAGCCCACCTGTGGTTTATACTGTAACTACACTGAGCAGACCTTAGTTACAGTTTCTAGGAAAGAGTGTGTTATCTAGTATAATCAACAATTTGAACAAGCCCAGAATTCTCAAGCGCTCTGCCCCGATCACTTATGACTTAGTGCTAGCACAGATATTGATGGCACCCAAGAACTACATCTACCAAGTTTCATTCACAAGGCTTGGGTCAACCTGTAGTTTGGTTTTCAGGCATTTCCCAAAGGTGCCGCACATTGGGATCAACCCCTCCAGTCCAATAACATCAGTAAGTATCCTTTCTGATAAATCAACTATGGTGAGACTTGAACCCGGGTCTCATTGTCAGAATGTGAACATTCTAACTACTCACCCACAAGTACTTGAAAGTGCAATAACAGTTACTGGACTTGAGAAACCTATTTTCCTGAAACATTTTTTAGAGAAAGATTTTAGAAATTTCAAGGTAGAAGTGGCTGTTCGATCAGTGAATGCTGAATGTTTCTTTTAAAGTATATGGTTAATATTACCATTACCACTAAAATAATCAACAAAATAATACAAGGAGGAAATGGGTCAGACTGATCAACTTAACATACTTAAAACTTAGCATTTATATCAGACAAAACTGCTGGTTCTGTGACAAACAAACAGCATACTTTTCTTTATAGAATAGTAGTAGTAGTAGTAGTAGTAGTAGTAGTAGTAGTAGTAACATTCATTAATAACATTGGGTAATATTTCAAGTGTATTTCCCAATTGAAATGTTTATTTCTTATTATATTTTGGAAAAATAACTTAAGTATTTCTTAAGAAATAATAGAAACCTTTTTGAGTGGCAAAGAAAATGTTCTCTATTCCACTTGCCGTTTCTTTTATTATTCTGTTATTCCACCATTCCTATTTCTTTCATCTTCATTGAGAATGAGTACAAAACTCCTCCATAAGAAACATAAGAAGCCTTTTTCTGACAATGTAAAGATAAAGATTCTATTTTGCAGGTTGCAATAATGCGTGGGTGAAGAGTGTGTCTAGGGGAAAAATAGCATAGGTAAAAAGTGATGGCGATTTCTTGGAAAGATTATTTGCATCTGACATTGAAGAAATATCTTTTTTCTTTCATTTTTACTGTATGTTTTAGTAAGTATCAACATCTTTTTAGTTTTCTTTCTTTCTCATAGAGTTGTAAGGTGTTTACCACTACAAGACAAAATAGTCAGACATTAGATCATAATCATCAGTTTGAAAAAAAAAAAAAAGAAATGAAAGACAACAGAAAAAAAAGAAATGCATTACTGATGCTGTAACAACCACTAAAAAGTTAAATCTTCTTATATCATTTCATAGCCTGAAGAGTTTCAGAAAAAGGGGAGATAATCAGTGAAAAAGACCAGCTATGAAAAAACGAGGGAAAAGAATGAAGATAATGATAAATATCAAGATATTACAATTAAAATGGGGGTTAATGTCGATAATATCTTTCATGTAATTATTTCATTACTTCGAAAGGTTTTTTTTTTTCACATTTTTGGTATGCATTATCATTTTTTCATTTTTGGTTGTTTTGGTTTTTGGCTGTGGTTTTTTTGGCTTTTCTTAATTCGATCGTTTCTCGTTTATGGCCGCAGGATTGATTACTCTTCAAGAGATTAGCTGTTTTATTCTTTAATCTGTTAAGTAAGCGTCTCACTGTCAAATGGTGTGAAAAAGAACTGAATGATACAGCAAAAAGGAAAAAAAGATATATATATATATATATTGGAGTAGAGAGGTATTTACTATGACATCTGAGAGGTGATAAGGGACCGGCATATACCTCACATCAGAATGTGACATTTGACAGATAAAGAGAAAATTTTGTTTTAGGTTTAAGAGGAATTTATGACAGCTTATTACAAAATCAGCTTGCGATATAAAGGCTTTTAATATTTGATTCAAAGAAACTGATTTTTCAATTTTTCTATCAAGCTGTACCATTTATCAGTTCATTTCATCTATGGACTAAATAAAGAAATGGTCACAATCCAAATTTATTTCTATAGTTAATTATTTCATCCCAAGAAAAGCAATATTGCCACTAAGATGCAAGGGATTATAGAGAGTGAAAGAAAATGAAAAAAAATTCAGAAGAAGGAACTGGAAACTCCATCCTAAACAGGAAACAAGAGATAAACTTCTACTCCAATTTAAAAGACAAGGAAGGAGTGTGAACAGGGCGATTGATGAATCCATTTACTCATATTAAAAGTTTTATTAAACCTACTTATGTACATTCATATATATATATATATATATATATATATATATATATATATATTAAAGACATTTTTTATGTTTAACATTCTTTTTATAGATACAAGTATTTAAGTAAATGCTCTGTTTTATAATAAACAGTATTAAATAACATTTTCTTAATGTATGACGTCATTTGTTTACATTTGATATGCCATGAGCAGTAATGAATGTACGAGATTCATGGAAGATTGAAGTTTATAAGCAGTAAATTCAACCTTGCCAACCGAACGATCCTTTGTGGCCGAACGGTTAGGCACGTCAAGCTAAATGACGGTTCCGTATAGGATGCAGGTTCGAATCCTGTCAAAGGATGAACATTTTCTATGAAAATTTCTCGGACATTCAGGCCTGTAAATGTTATTTAATACTGTTTATTATAAACAGAGCATTTACTTAAATACTTGTATCTATAAAAAGAATGTTAAACATAAAAATGTCTTTAATAAATTGTCCATTTCTTAATGTATATATATATATATGTATGTATACAATATTCATATGTATACAAGCCAGAATGCATGTATACAGTTGTTTATATTTAGTTATTTCATTTTCCTAAACATATATGCATTCATATATATATATATATATATATATATATATATATATATATATATATATATATATATATGTGAAAAGTGTGTGTATATCAATATAAATAAATATATATATATGTATAATTATTTATATATTATATGCGTGGCAGTTATTAGAAAGCGCTCAATATCAGAGATAGAGCTAACATAAAGCTCACATGTATCCAACCATATATATATATATATATATATATATATATATATATGTATATACAATATTCATATGTATACAAGCCACTATGTGTGTATACAGTTGCTTACA
>OZ010592.1:55044318-55046818 GCA_963932145.1 Acanthosepion lycidas | reverse complement strand
ATGTCATATGAAAGTAATAATGAATTACAGGTCGATTATATAACCTAATACGATCATTCCTGTTAAACTGTGAATTGAAGGTCGTTCTCAATGGATTCTCCTCCAGTTCCTATCCCACGAATGCAGGTGTTCCTCAAGGCTCCATCCTAGGCCCCACTCTATTCCTTATCTACATAAATGACCTTCCTGACGCAATAACTTCCCAAGTTGGCATCTACGCGGATGACACCACAATTCATTCCTGCCTCAAAAACAAATCTAGTCTCGCTGACAAAACTCGCCTGGCCGTGCGTCTCAAAAAGGACCTCCAATCGAATGTGAACTGGGGCACGAATTGGCTGGTCAACTTCAACGCTTCCAAGACAAAACTGCTCTCTATTAATCACCAAAGAGATCCTTCCCTTCCCTCCATTAGAATGTCTGACGCTCAACTTCTCGAGAGCAACTCTCTGCGGCTTCTCGGTCTCACGTTGACTGCTGACCTGAGATGGAATAAATACATTGAATCAATTGCCTCGTCCACTGCAAGGAAAGTTGGCTCCCTGAGCTGCGCCAGGAAGTTTTTCTCCCCAGAGTTGATCCTCCAGGTCTACAAATCAACAATTCGCCCTTGCATGGAGTATTGCTGCCATATATGGTCTGGTGCCCCTTCTGTTTGCCTTGGGGTTCTTGATAGGCTCCAGAGGCAGATATGCAATGTAGTTGGCCCTGCCCTGGCGTCTCGTCTGCAGTCACTTTCTCACAGACGCGCCGTCACCTCCCTCTGTCTGTTCTACAAATACTTTCATGGAAATTGCTCCGAGGAGTTGCATTCGCTGGTTCCCAGACGTCATGAGTTCCAGCGCCTTATGATGCTGGCATCCCGCTCTCACCCCTTCACTGTCGAAACTCCTAAATGTAGCCGTCTCTTCTACTCTAAAAGCTTCATGTCTCGCACCTCTCGCCTGTGGAACTCCCTTCCCTTTTCCTGTTTCCCTGTGAGCTGTAATCAGCTATTCAAGTGTAATGTCAATCGACATCTCCAGTTGCCTTGATCTATCCACTACCCTCATCCTTTCTTCTATCACTCCTATCTGATCTTGCTCTAAATTTTCTGTAACCCCTTGCATCCTAGTGGCTTCCTGCCTTGCTTGGGGTGAAATGCTTAAAAAAAAAAAAAAAGAAAAAAAAAGTGCATTGACAATATTTATTGTTGATTGAAAATAAGCTCTGTAATCATTGCATATGAAATTCATAAAACTTTTCTCTAAAAACAATTTTTCAGAAAAATAGGCTTCTCAAGTCCACCAGACTTATTATTGTTCTTTACAGTATTGATGGGGATTTCCTTCCTAACCTTTTATTTGAAGTAATGTGGAATGTTAACATCTTGATTATGTCATTATTTTCTCTTCAAGTTACGTGTGCTATACATTTTAGTTGTTACTGCTGCTGAAAGTCATCAAGTGATGTGGTTTCTGTTATTTGGTACAGTTCTTTGTGATTCTGTTGTGCTAGTTCACATTGTTCAAAGAAGGCCGTCTTTGCCAAGACCCTCAAGCTTCACTCACACAAAGTTATTTTTTATCTTAGAAAGTGGTTGTATAAAGGCATTTTAAATATTTCTGAATGGGTTTGGTGCCATGCATGACATCCATATGAACGTCTTGATCTGATGAGACTGTTTAATAACATGACTTGAATTTTCAGACTAAAGTTTGTTTTGTAGCAATTCGTGGTGTTGGGTGAAACTACCTCTAGCATAGCCTGTTCTTAATGGCTTATGGCAAAAAATAACTTTAGAAACTAACATACCCTTTTTTTCTTTTCTTTCTATAAAATTATCTAATACTTCCCTATCCCCTAACTTTTAAAACTGTATTAAATCAAAATTTTTACATAATCTTGTAAAATTGGCAGAATCTAGTTCCTGTTCTTTGAGGGAAACATTTTTCTATGCTCCCACCACCAAGAATGATGGTAGCATGTTTTTTGAATCTTGAAATTAACCAAATAACCATTCTTCATATTTCCGCACAGCGGTAGAATTCTTGACTATGTATCATGACCCACCCCAAAAGTGTTACCAGTAAGACAGGGATTAATTTTATCTTATAAATTGCGAGTTGATGACAGAAAAAATATATTCTGACAGCAATCAGGTAACAGTTATTGCTGAAAGGTCAGGCTCTCTCAAGACGTAGGAATCCTACCATCTGGGAAGGCACAAACCAATTATAGATGCTGATTCACTCAAAGATTTCCTTACCGAAAAGAGGCATTGCCAAAATGAAAGATTTTCATTTGTTTGTTTTCGAAAGAAACAAGCTGAAATTGACAATTTGAATAACACATGGTGCCATCTATCTAAGTAGTCGAAGCAGTTTTCTCAAGGAGCATGGAATTATGAGAGAGGTGACTTGTGGTTCAATCCTTGCAAGAGTAAAATTATTTGCTAGCCAGAGTTTAGTATAGCACAAGCCCATAGTAGCAGAACACCTAGTGAGAAACAAACTGTTCA
>OZ010592.1:55011818-55041818 GCA_963932145.1 Acanthosepion lycidas | reverse complement strand
AATTATAATTATATATATATAATTATATATATATATATATATATATATATATATATGCATATATATATATATATGCATGTGTGTGTGTGTATACCTATATGTATATAGTGTGTGTTAGAGAAAGAGAGAAAAGGAGAGAGCGATACAAAATCATACTGACACAAATGTGTCATTATGAGGCAGGTGCTGAAAAGTTCTCAGCCTGGCCAAGAAAGGATCGAAAAAATTCTGATGTTTGGTCATTTGGTTAAATTTTATTAAATGTGTCAGGCTCAAGAACTTTTCAGCATCCCCTTGTATATTTATCCCTTCTTTCTTTTTTTTTTTTTTTTTTTCTCAAAGAAAAACATCTGCAGTTATTCATGTTTGGAATCCTCAAGTACCATTTCTACGTGGTAGGTGGATGATGGGATCGGATGAACAGGACATGCAATTTTTTTTTTTCAACCTTGACTTGTCATCACTTTGAATTTTTGGCACAATCAGATCCCTAATATTACATCCAGCCTCTTGGAGTTAGATGCTGGCATCCATGCTGATGGGAAGCAGAGGCCTGTGGAATTAAAGAATTTATTGTTGGTGGTGTTGTTTCTGTTTTTGTTGTAATGCATGACTACATCTCTAAAGAAATGTGAGGTGGCCCAGAAAAACGAACTGAACATAATTTGAGTCAAAAGTAAACCAGAAATATTGTTATGAAAGGCATGAATCCAATACCCCTGCTGATCACAATTTAATTTTGTCTTAATATTTCCCATTAGTCAACATAGAAAAAGTAGGTAATCTTGTCTCTTATATTTTTGTTGATTGAAAAATAAGTTCTTCAATCCTCAAAAAATGTTTTCTGCCATTCATCCATTCTTTGAATATTGCTGTCACATATGGTTTGGTGCGATTTAGAGATCTTTGATAAAATCCAAAGAATCTGCAATATCATTGGTATTGACCTGGCATCTCAGCTTCAGTCATTTTCCCATTGCAGTAATGTATCTTCATTGTGTTTTTTATATAAACTAGAATATTTTTGCAAATCTCTCAGTTTTTAGTATTATTGAAGTTATCACTAACATTTTTGTCAAAATTTGAAAACTTTACAAAAATGTTTCATTCAGTTTTGCAAACCAATTAAATGAAATTTGAAAAAGCTGATTTCTTTGATTTCTTTTTTTTACTTTTTAACAGTGAAGAATAAATTCTTAGGATTTCTTACTCTTGAGCATGCAGCATACAACTGGCTATTCATAAATATTTCTTTCTGAAGCCAAATTCCAACTTTTTGAAGCATTTGGGCATGGGATTTGTTTGTAGTTCTTGCAAATGCAGTACAGACAGGAAACTGGATTCTTCTATAAAAAAAACTTAAAGAAAAAATATGCAAAAAAAACACTATTGCATTTTTATTAAATAAGTATTTGTTATTTTAATCATTAAATTGTTTTTGAAACAGTGGGAGTATTTTGCATGTTAAATAATAAAACTTTTAATTTTTCCAGAAACATTAATGAAAATTTATTGTACTAAGCTATGCATTTGAGTAAAACAAAATGTACTTTGCATCCCATCTCCTGTTTGCACTTCTCCCCAAAGTTTCATTTCAATCAGTCAATGTATGGCTACTTTAGTGGGTGTGATGGACAGAGAGACAGACTAAAAGAAGTTATAGAATTTTATATGTAGAAGATATTTTCATGGTAATTGTTATGATGAACTTTCCTCTTTGATACCTAGATTTTATGAATTTAAGTGTGGTGCTAGATTTTCAGCTAGGTCTCATCATTTTACAGTAGAAATGGCTAGAAGTAACTGTAAGTTCTATGCTAACAGTTTCTTCTCTCACTTGTGAAACTCTCTTCTGGTCTCTTGCTTTTCTAATCAAGTTTCATCTTCAAAATGCAATGTCAATCATTATTGGCTGTTTCCTTAATTCCTTTTATTTTATTGTTCTTGTTCCTAATATTCTCTTTTTCTCATATTCTTTCACATTCAGTAACCCTTCCCTTGCATCTTAGTGGCTTTATTGCTTTGCCTGGGGTGAAAGGATTAAAAACAAACAAAGGAAAAATTATATGAATGCTGAGAAAACTGAAAAAAAAAACTTACAAAATACTCCTTGTCCTCCATATTTCACAAAGAAATATGCTACACACATGTACAGGGCCAGTGCAAGGGTTTTGCACCCCGCCAAATCTATGATATGGGCCCCCTGCTCTACTAAATCTCAATTTTCATAAGGTAGTATTCTGGCTTTAAATTGACTCTATTTATCACACTTATTTTTTTATAATGTCACATATAGACATCCATATTTACAAAAACTGGTACATTTATGTATATAAAAAAAATACAAAATTCTTTTAAAAATATTTGTGGATCACTAAAATCTATTCCATTTATAATTAGTAAATATAGTTTTTATTTAATAATAATATCACTTAATGACTACAAACTAAGATAGAATTTTAAGATTTAAATTTCAAAACTTTATAGATTATAATTAAAATAAAAAAATGAAAACAGTTCTTCTAAAAATTCATTATTCATCAAAATTTTATTTTCTTAGTGTTCATAGTGTTCATAATATACTTTATTCATATAAAGCAATTAAAAGCTTTTCTAATTAAACAATATCTTAGTTTTATTGCATTTTTATTTTACAATTCAGAGCAGATTTTCAACAACTTGGGGTCCTATTTTACAAAAAGAAATTAATGATTTAAATTCACCAATGATTTTTGCTTTTAACTATTATAAGCCATAAACATTAAGCAGAACAATTTCGTTTCTCAAAATTTTATATAATTAAATAAATGAGAATTAACATATGTAAAAATAAAAAATTTACCCAAATTTTCAAAAGAAAGCATTTCTAAAACATTTTCATTCATTTGGGAATAAGTCCTGAAAGTTTCATTAAAATCCAACAATTATTTCATTTTTGCAAAAATTTTTAAATCAATGAGTTTTTTACTAGAAAAAAAAGATACTAAAATTTGCTATAATAATCTTTGCAAAAAAAAAATCAAGAAGTTTTACCAAAATTTTGAACGTTCTAAAAAGGATAACAAATATAATTTAATAATCAAAAAATCCTTAAGATTTTCCTCTTAATATTAACAGAACATTTGATGATAAAACTTTGTTTTTATTAAGTTTTTGGCCTTTTTTCATCATGGTATTTTGCTTATTGGAAATATCAAATTTAAAAGCTTCAAGCTTGAAATTAAAAGCTTGAAGAAATATTTTCATTTCTAAAAATTCATTTTAACATTAGGTATGATGAAACTGGAGGTACATAGTTTTATTACATTTTTTATTTTACAATTCAGAGCAGATTTTTGGTAAATGAAGGTCTAGTTTTATAAAAAATTGATGATTTAAATTCTCCAAGGAGTTCTGCTTTTAACTAATGTAGACATTAAGAAGGACACATTTTAATTTCTCAAAATTTCATAAAATTCCATAAATGGGAAGTAACAAAGGTAAACAAAATATTTTTTATCAAAATTTTATAAAAATTTAATTCATTTCTGAATAAATCCTGAAAGTTTAATTAAAATCCGACAATTATCTCATTTTTGCAAGAATTTCCAAATTAATGCAAAAAAAGACAGTAAAATTTCCTCTGCTAATGCAAGAAAAACAAAATTTTTAACCAAAATTTCAAACATTCTAAAAAGGATAAAAAATATAATTTATTGATAATCAAAAATCCTTTGTTTTTTTCTCTTAATAATAAAGTTTTTGACAATAAAATCATGTTTTTATTAAGTTTGGGGTATTTTCTCAACATGCTATGCTCATTTTTTTAGCAAATTTATGCTGATACCTACTTTTTATTTTATATAGAGATTATTTTTATTCAAATTTACATTATAGGTAAAAAAATAAATGCTAACTAGCATCCTAAAAAGAAAAAAAACAATGCTGCAGTGATGTCAAATTTTTTAAAGCAAAGGCTATATAGAAGAGTTTTCCTTCAGTCTGGCAGTGAAATTTGAGAAGTCTTCTCTAAGACAATGAAATAGAAATGTGATAATTTCAATATCTAAAAAACATTTTTTTTCTTTTTTACTCTTTGATTTTATGGCATTGTATCTCTCTACTTATCATTTATATCTTTATCCTTTCTTTTGCTATCAGCTCATTCTTTTTCTGTGTAAAAAACAAAACATATGCACACACACACATGAAAAATCAAAATCTATGGCCTGGTGTCAAAGTATGGACTTCTCACATATAGGTGTGCAAACTTTGGCCTCTAGCTTTTCCAGATGAACTCAGAATCTATAGAAATTGGGTTTTATTGCAGGAAAAAGTATAGTATACAGAGACAAATATAGATGTCAAAGAAGAATTTATTTACCATTTTCTTATGAAATTTCTGTTCAAATTTTAGTTTTTTTATTAAGTGCTTAAAAGGAATATTTTGCTTTACTAAATTTAATTTATTAGCTTGAAATTAAAACTAAAATAAAAACTTCAAAAAAGTTTTCTCCTTTTTAAAAATTCATTTTATCAGTTCTTAGGTATTACATTTCTGTGGAAAAAGAGGAAAAATACTTTCAAAATATTTTGAACCTCCTTCAATACTCTATTTGATATTCAATATGAAACAAAAAGCCCATAAAATATTTAAAAATAGAAAAACAGCTTTTCTGACAAAACCAATGAATTAAAATATATTGTTCTACTCATCAACACTCTCACAAATACAGCTGAAAGGAATTTATCTAAAGTCAACATAAAATTTTTCATGACTATGTCTAAAACAATAAAAGTCTTAATACAAAACAAAGTGAAACTTGAAGGAGGAATTACTATATTTACTATATTACCTGTAATAATTGCCATAAGGAATACATTGGAGAAACCTCAAGGAAATTAAATAAAAGATTAAATGGATCTTTTATAAACACGTGCTTTAGTTTCTCACCATAATGAGACTGACTACAATTTTGATTTAAAAAATGCTACTCTAATTAAAAGAGATGACAATTCACTAAGATGAAAATGGTTAGAAAGTGCTTTAATAGCTAGATCATCCACAGTAAATTTATGTTCAGGTTCTTAGAATATTACACCATTTTTTGCAGATCTTCTATTATCACAATGGGAAACATTTAATAACAAAAGTGATGGAAAAAAATAAAAATAAAAAGAACCTAAATGAATCTGACTAGATTATAATCCCAAAACATATTAAATTAAAAAAAAATTATTTTTTAATTTAAAATTCTCAGCATCCTTTTCCTTCCTGTGCATGTGAACTTGTTTTAATGAGAATGTAAATTTAGTCTGATGAAGTGCTAAAGGATGAAACTCATCACACATTGTTTTGTTGTTTTTTTAGTAAATGTATTTGCATCAATAAGTCCAGGGAAAAACTACTTTGCCATGGACAAAATGATCATCTGTATGAGGTAAATCATTTGGATCTCATTAATTGTAATTCACTTATATGCACTATATTAAAAATTATATTGAGCTCTCTTTTGTGTATCAGTTTTAATATTTTAATTTTTTTTAATATTTTATATTAATAGGACCTACTTGGACTACTTACACACAGATATTTTTTACCTGTGTTATACTTATATACATATATATATATATAATATTATATAAAAAGATTACTTACTGTGATATATTTATATATATAATATATAAAAAGATTACTTAACTTTTGAATTTCATTTTTTTGTTGTTGTTTTTCCTGATTTCAAAGTTTCTTGGTAAATTTTCTTTCTTCAGAGGTTCTGGTTTTAAATGAGATTTCCAATTTTATCAATTTCTTTCACGTCTTTTTCAATGGTCTATTTTAATATTTTTAATATTGAGCACTATATATAAAAATATCTGGTGTTTCTTAAATCTTAAGTTTTATATATAAATATCTATCTATCTATATATCAATACAGGTTTATATATATGTATATATATATATATGTGTGTGTGTGTGTGTGCGTGCATGTGTGTGTTAATACAGGTATATATATATACATATATATATATATCAATACAGGTATATATATATACATATATATATATATATATATATATATATATATATATATCAATACATGTATATATATATATCAATACAGGTATATATATATATATATATATATATACCTATATATCAATACAGGTATATATATATACATATATATATCAATACAGGTATATATATATATATATATATATATATATATATATATATATATATATACCTATATATCAATACAGGTATATATATATACATATATATATCAATACATATATATCAATACATATATATATCAATACAGGTATATATATATATATATATATATATATATATATATATATATATATATATATCAATACAGGTGTATATATATACATTCATATATATATATATATATATGTATCAATATATATATATATACATATATATATATATATATCAATATATATCAATATATATATATATATATATATATATAATGATATAGATACAGATGCTATTTCTTATTTGCAAAAGAGTTAACTCAGATAAGAAAGTCACCACTTCTTATGTAACACTAGGAAATGCAAAGGTATGCAACATTTTTCGAAAAATGTTTCAAAGCAATATTTTCAGACAGTTCATGATCTTTTGAGATCCAGAAGATGAAATCCTGCTTTTAAAGAAGATAATAAAATGCTGCCAAATAAATAAATAAATTAAATAAGTAAAAAGGGAGAAAAAAACTTTGAAAAGTTTATAGTCTTCTTGTGGTGTAAGGCCAGGTAACGAAGCTGTTGAGACAGAACAGAAACAAAATTCAAGATAACTGCAAAATAAGGTTTGCAAAAAAAAAAAAAAAAAATACAAAAAAATAATAATTAATGGAATAAAAAAAGAAATAAAGGAGAAAAAAGTCAACAGTGGCTCATATAAATATAAAAAAAAAAAAAAACCCTTTACTGAGAAGAGAATAATAATAATTTTTTTTAAAATTACTGAACCTAAAAGATCTAAACATTGCTCTAGGAAGTTTTGAGTCTTGATCCGCAATGATGATAAGCAACTTTGGGATCAAAGGATTTTTTCCAGTAAGTGCTGCCAGTAATCAAACTTGCAATTGCTCCCCTCACACACACCCCACCTAAACAACAAGACCCTATTCATCATCCATAAATCTTAAAAAAGTAAGTCTAGAAAACCTACTGTGGATTCTCACAGGGTTTGGCAGAGTGTAAGTTGATAAATTCTTGGTGTTTTCACAGATCTGGCCAAGGATGCCAAGATGAAAATGGGAGCCCTGTGCTGGGAGATGCAGATTAGATATTGAACTGAGGAGACGAAAAAGACCCATCTTTCTCATAAGGCAAGAGGCAGAGTGGATTCCTTGATGGTATAAACCGCTTGTCAGGCTTGCTTGCATATGAATGTTAGATGAGCAAAAAGATGCAGCATCAAAAAAAATACTGAGATAACATTCCTGACATCATAGCAGCTATTAAGGTAACAAGTGCAATTTGACAGGTAAACAATTTTCGAGCAAAATGAAGGTTAACAACTCAGCATTTCTTTGTGCATTGTCAGCCATTGAAGCCATGGTCATAAAGCATAGTGAGGTGCTGAAAATAATAATAGATACTCCTTCTGTAATACATGTAATAAATAAGACTGTTCTGTCAGTAAAAACTTACCTTAATTCTTGACCATAGAGAATCATTTATTCCTGATTTCAATGCATTTTACAGAAACTACTTACAATGCATTTCTATAGTAAATGTTTATCTATTATACATATAAAAATTATCTTCTCTCAGTACCCCTTGTCTAAATTCCGGATTTCTAGAAATCTCTTTCTTCCTAGTTTCCGATGCATTTCTATAGTAAATGTTTATCTATTATACATATAAAAATTATCTTCTCTCAGTACCCCTTGTCTAAATTCCGGATTTCTAGAAATCCCTTTCTTCCTAGTTTCCGATGCATTTCTATAGTAAATGTTTATCTATTATACATATAAAAATTATCTTCTCTCAGTACCCCTTGTCTAAATTCCGGATTTCTAGAAATCCCTTTCTTCCTAGTTTCCGATGCATTTCTATAGTAAATTTTTATCTATTATACATAAAATAATTCTCTTCTCTCAGTAACCCTTGTCTAAATTCTTGATCCCTAGAAATCGCATTCTTCCTGATTTCAGTGCATTTCTATAGTAAATGTTTATTTATTATACATGCAATAATTCTCTTCTCTCATGTAAACTTAATTCCTGATTCCTAGAAATCCCTTTCTTCTTTTTCATATCTATAGTAAATGTTTATCTATTATTCATGCAATATTTCTTTTCCATTCATAGTGCATGCTTTAATTCTCAACAAGTCACAATCTCTGTTCTTGTTTTAACTGTATTTTCTATTATCTAAATATTTATAATAGATTTTGATAGCAAATATTTATTCGTTTTACATATAACAGCCTAGTTCTATCAAAAATGTTTGTATTAATTCATGAGCAGTGTTTCTTTTATGTGCCATGTCTTCTTAGAATATGGAAGAACATGGTTCTCCACACCTTTTGTTTCATTTATCTTCATTATGTCCTGTGCGTGTTAAGTTCTCCAAACCCTCTTTCCTTATCATGTGTCAGGGAAGCTTCAGCTGTTGAACAAGCCCAAATTTTAAATGCATTCCTATAGTAAATGTTCAACTAATATAAATATTATTCCTGTTCAACCCCAAGCAAGGCAATAAAGCTACTGGAATGCAGGATGTTATTGAGATTGAAAGAGAATAAGAAGACTTTAGTGAGGGAGAAGTAAAGGAAAGGACAATAAAGGAAGAGGGTTTAGGAAAACAAAAGAAGGTGATTGACATTACATTTAAACTTTTGAAGATTGTAGGTGGCAGAGAGGTAAGAAATCGGAAGAGAATTCCACAGGTGAGAAGTGCAAGAAAAAACTGTTAGAATAGAAATGGCTGTCGCATCTACCTAGTTCAACAGTAAAAGATGAGACCTAGTTGCCAATCTAGTGTCATGCTTTAAATTCATGCAGTCGAGGCACTAAGGAAAAACTCATTAGAACAGTTGCCATGAAAATATTTCTAGAAAAGGCAGAGGGAAGACATGTTATGCTGGTCAGAAAGTAACTGAAGTTGAGATGCCTGTTTAGGTCCGATTACATTACAGACTGGATTTTGTCAAAAATATACAGCAGAAGCACCAGACCTGATATGGCAACAGTATTCAATGCATAGACAAATGGTAGATTTGTAAATGAGCAAGATGGATTCTGAAGAAAAAAGATTATTGGCATGACACAGTAAACCAACTCTCCTTGCAGTAGATGTAGCAATTGATTCAATATAGTCACTCCATGTCAGCAGAAAATGTGAGCTCAAGACGTGATAGTGTTGCTCTCTTGGAGGTTAGCATCAGCCATGCTGATGGCAGACAGAAAAGTTTCTCTGTAGTGATAAATTAAAACAGTTATGTTTTTGGAGAGTGTTAATTCTACATGTGATGTTTTTATCTATAATATCCAGTACCTTCCTGAGTACCATATATCATCATTGGATAGAAAGAAAATCAAAAATCTATTCATAGACAGTTAAATCTATATATGAAGTTTATATCTGACCAAAAATGTAACAGGTAAAATTTTCTAATTCATGTTGGAAAAAAAAATTATTCTGAAACAATGGTCACCAAGAAACAATATGTCATTTCATTGTAAAATTCTGCCTATAAATTCACACAGAAAAATGTTGATAAAATTGCTCAAGGTCTTTTCACTCTCTCAAACAATACGTTCCAAAGAACAATCAGTCAGACATCTTCTCTTCTTGCACAGATGTTCTTGGCTCTATTCTGTAAATATAAGCATCTTCCTCAAGTTGTTTACTAATCAACTTTCCTTTTAATTTTTTCTTACAATTTGAGCAAGACATTTTTTTGAAAGGACACATGCTTAACATCAGAAAGAGACAGTTGAAATTTTTCAAGCACATAATGAGGAAAGAGGGCTTGAAAAATTTGACACTCACAGGACAGATTGAAGGCAAGCGAGACAGAGGTGAACAATGCATAACCCATCCAATGAGCTTGTGTAAATGGATGACAGAACAAGGTTTAGGAGAGACAGCAAAAAGACAAAATTTACTCGAAGCAATAACAGGAAATTGTGGAGAGCCATGTCCTCCCACGCCCTGAATCAACATGGCACATAGAAGAAGAAGAGAAGCTTGTTATAATTAGTTAAATTATTATAAAGCCATCTTTAATTTTCTGTGTGATGCAATGTGATGTAAACTGCATATTTAGAAAATTATAATCAAGCAGCTACAGAAACCAGTGCAAGAGGAACATATAGGAATTAAATCCTATAAATATTTTTTAATCAATAAAATCCCATCAAATGGTTTTGTTAACTTGCTTAGATGAGAAACATTCAACAATCTAAGTACTTGTCCTCACTGAAGAGTTCCATTTATAGAAATAGTTCAAGGGAGATAACTGATAATCTACATTGCAGCTCCATTTAGTCCAATTTTCTTCTTTTTTCAAAGTTGAGATGTACCAAGTATCTCTAATAATGTAAGTGTAGAAGCAACTCTTTTTGTCAATTGTAATTTTCCATCAGCTTTATTTCACCCCTCTGACACTATTTCTCTCAATCTTGTAATGTCCACTCTTAATCTTCTGTCACTAATAATGTTTATAGTTGCCAAAGCACTAGTCAGTGTTCCATTGTCTGTATATCATTGTACTGGTGACAATACAGCCATACCAAAAGTTTCTTACAACAAAGAAGAGACAAAGAATCTTACATCTGCTGCCTCACTTAATGCCAAAGTTTCAAATGCTAATGGACTCTCTGTTACTCTGTTCAACTTTTTAAATTGCCAGCTAAATGGTGTTACTTTCTTTTACTCACCTTGAATAAAAACAACAATACCACCCTGGGAAAATCCATCTCCCAGGCTAACATATGTAGCATCTGAATATGCCAAGACTCTCATTTTTTTAGGATCACCCAAATTAGGAAATTTTAGTAAAATTTTCTTAGCTTTCAATTTCGACAGTGCTTTGTTTGCCTCTTGTAGCATTTTCACAGTTGAATTCTTTCCTGTATTGCTCATAGCACATATTTCATAGCTTATATCTGGTCTTGTTTGTGAAGCAACCCACATCACTTGTCCACTTAAGAGTTTTAAATCAGTTTACTCTTCTGCAATCAATTCATCTGTCTTCCTCATGGTGCAACCCTTAGCTATGCTAATTGGTGTTATTGTGGAAATATATGATTCTTGTTTTATTTGCACTCCTTCTGTAGTTTTCACAACTTCCCAACCTAGATATTTAAATGATCCATTTTCATGTGTGCTGACCTTAAATATTCTCTTTAGTTTTTCTATGATCTCTTCCTGAAAAAAATCATTACTGCAGAAGGCAAAATCATTCACATGACTAACCAAAATTCCTACAAGTGATCTACTTTTATACCACTTGAATAAAGCATTGTCAAATGAACTAATTGTGCCCCCCAGCTGTAACAGTATGTCGGGTTACCCCCTCCTAATTTTCAAAACTTCTGCTAGGAGACGCTCTCAGGACTATAAATACTCTGCGATAATTTCTCACCCTCTTCTTACTTTTTCTGCTTACACATCAATATGTAAGTCTCTTGTAGAAGAATGCCTTCCCTTTGGGAAACACATGAACAATACATGCACAGACACATATGTATGCACATTCACTTACTACGCATACTTTGGACCATTAGGTTTTCACATTCATTTGACACACACATCTTTGTCATTTATAACCCTTTATTGTTAATACATTATCATTTATTTGTACATATATATTGGTTCTTCTTGTTTCTTTACATTTATTTACATGGACTCACATCCTGAGTCTGCCATGTTTGCTGTGGGCATTTCAGGAGACACACGTTTTTATCTCTCAATTCATACACCTGCCTGCAACAGGTCTTTACATTAACTCCATCACATTGTTATTGAAGGGAGATATAATTTATTGTTTTGGAAAGCCATCACTATTTTCTTGTTCTTGACTGTTATTTTCTGATGTTTTAAACATGGCTTCCTTAGGTCTGATTTATTTCATTTGCAATAAAAAAGAGAGAAGAAAAGATTAAAATTTTACTCTGGATGTAATAACCAAGAGACAAGCAGTAGCAGCATTTTATTGTTTGCTTCCTCCTAGGGTTGTTCACTTTTGTTATTTGTGTATCTTTCTTGTTAATACATTATCATTTTGTTTGTACATATATATTGGTTATTGTTGTTTCTTTATATTTATTTACATGGACTCATATCCTGAGTTTGCTATGTTTGTTGTTGTATTTTAGGAGACACATGCAAGTTATTTCTCAATGCATACACTAGCCTGCAACAAGTACTTCTTTAACTCTTTTGTACCAAGATCTGAATGCATTATTCAATCCATAGATGCATCTTTTAAGATGCTGGACTTCATTTTTTTCACAGTCATCATGAGATGGGCATAGAAATACCTCTCTTTCCAAAGCACAACTGCAGGATCTTGTTATACTCTGATCCAAATCTCGTTGCAATTCATTGACCCTTCTTTACTATCAAAAACTAGAACAGCTAACAGGTCATCTTGAGGTCAATAACTGGCAGACATAGTGGCAAGCAGTCACGTAACAAACAATTAAGCATTTTCAGTTAATCAGAAGGCACCGTACGCCAAGACATGTACGCCAAGACATGTATGCCTTCTCAATCCACTGAAGTAATATAAATATAACTCTGCAGGTCACAAAATGGGCATTCTCATCTCACCAGTGCCATCCTGGGTATGACGATAAACTACATCCAGCATCAAGGCTTCTGATCAGGAGGTTTTGAGGAGCGTGGAACCACATCTTAATTGTTGGTGTTCCCAGGTCAGACCTGACCAGGGATGGCAGCACCTGTTAGGGTCTCAGCTATGGGCAAATAGTTAACCCCAAAACTGAAAGTGTAAAAATAGGTTTTAATTCTAGAAATACTTTAAAAAATTATTACCAGCAATAAATTTTGGAAAAAAACAAATTACGACAATGTTTTTAAAAAATAAATATTACTAGCAATACATTTTTGAAAAAAAATATTACCAGCAATACATTTTTGAAGGAAAAATATTACCAGAAATAGATCTTTGACAAAACAAAATATTACCAGCAATAAAAATTTTGTCAGCATTAAATAACCCATTGAGGTTGATATGCCGTAAAACAAACCAAACCAAATCATTTCACCAGTGACTTCATAATCTTTGCTCACCTCATCTCATAAGAACACATTTCCTTGGCAGCTTACTATCAATACTTCCAGACTTTCAGTCCACAACACTCACACAAAGCCTAACTTGAGTATCAGTTACCATCCTCTCAATCCGACTTTCATCTGAATGAACTTCAACCACAAACCACAGAACTCTTTATCGAATGGATTCCTAATTTATATTGACTCTTTGTGTATATATTGTTGTAACCTAGAAAAGGTTACTGAATGAGGAATAACCAAAACAGAGGTTGGAAATGAAATGGTAATTTTTATAACATCAACAAAATACAATACCCGTCAGCGCCATGAAGCAGGTAAACCACTGCTAGTGGTGGACTACTTAGACAGTATATTACCCCCACTTACAATAGTGTCCAACGTATTTATGAGGATTGATACATACCCTTGTTCATAGGTATGGTATATAACATATCTTGCTTTATCTTTCCATAATATATATTCAACCTTACTCCAGTGTTCGGCCTTTTCTTGCTACCATACACTTAATATAACAACTCCAGGACCTTTTCAACCTTTAAATTTTTTCTACGACAATAAACTTTGTAACTATTATCATACACCACACCTTATGTCTGAGCACTCTCCTGATCTTTTACTTGACTGGTGCGATATAGTTTTTTCTGGCCCTGTGTAAAGCTTCCATGTTCTGACATATAATATTACTAGATGAACACTTCATAGCTAGATGTTCATCCTCTAATATGGATGGAAGTTTAGGGTTAATTTCAAATACTAATTGGCTTGGACTAAAACCACCATTAGTTATGTAATGTGTTCTTGGCACTTACTGCCCATACAAGTGAAATTACTGCTTCACATCTCACATCTGAAATAGTCTTGTAAAATGCCTCTGCCAATATCTGATTATGCTATTCCGCAATCCTGTTGCTAAATGGTGATTCACTTGCTGTCATCGCAGATTCTATATTTAGTTTCTCATTCATTCCCTTGTGTGTTTCATTTGAAAATTCCTCTCTGTTATCACTCAAGAATTTTCTAGGGGCACCAAAATAAGCTATCCACATTTGGTAGATGCTTTGCACAATTTTTTCTTGTTGTTTAGAAAACACTAAATAGGCTGCAGAATATCTTGCGGCAGAATCAGTCATATACAAAATCCAAGTTTTATTGTGTATATGTTTCTTTAAGTTCATATTCACAACTTGGCTAAATTTATCAGCCATGGGCAAAGCTGCAACTGGACATAAAGGTACACATTTATATCTCATGCAGACTTTGCATGAATCGCAACATTTTTCACTTATCTTAAGGAATTAAGCATTATTAAAACCCTTACTTCACCCTTTACACAACTTTTCTTTAGAGGCATGTGAAAATTGTCTGTGTAGCTTCATGGAATTTTTTCTTTTCTCTTCCAGTGTTAAGGTTTTTACAGAAATGGTATACAACACCACTGACACTTTCAATTCACCCTCCTTGTCAAATAACAAATTTGTAAGTGGAATACACTAATGGCCAGATGGGGTGAAAACCAAATATATCGTATCATCCAGAATCTTTTACAATCATTTACAAAATTTAAAATAATTCCAACTTTCTTCATAGAGACTTTATTTAATAACAATGGAATTTCATTATTCACTACACAGAATTCAATCATAACACTTTTTCTGCCAATAACTGTCAGAAATTTCACTTTCCTAGTTTCTGTAAACTCAGCTTCATCTCCAAACTTGCGTGTTGTCTCAGTCAAAAAATATTCAACTAAGTATTTGTCTTGATCAGACAAAGTATCAATAAAAATGTCCAGCCATGTTTTATCGGTGACAGTTTTTGTACATGCACTATCAAATATGCCCATGCTGAAAGACTCTTTAACTAACCAGGAAGCATGGAGTTCTGTGCTATATAGTGTTAGCACTTGCACATTTCTTGCCTTTTCCTGACGATTTTTACAATCTCTTGAGAAGCATTTCGTAGAGTCAAAATTAATACATCTCATAATTTTTCCATCCTTGCCAATTGAATTGAAACCTATATTAGGTTGGTGCAAAAATAATGTCGGTTTCTCACATAGTAACATATCTGAGAAAACGACATTTTTTTTTTGCACCAACCTAATAGCTTCATAAGTTCTGCTAGGAATTTTTGACCACCTCTATAATTTACTCATCCATAGCAATGTTTTGTTTGAAATATATTCTTATTTTTGTTTACAAAAACTGGTTCTGATTAGACACATGGTGCTCCTATCTGGCCATTAATTGTGACAAAATCCCCCCAAATCTTTTTTTATTGTGCATTTCATATTTTTGTAAGTCATAGACTCACACGTAGCACTAACCAATTTATCATTTTCATCAGACACATTTACTGCCGTCAACAGAAAAAAGATATATACACCTTCCAGTAATAGAATTTTAAAATTACCCAGTTTGTGATACAGGTAATTCAAATTAAATGAAAAAGGCTGTTATACTTACTTTATCTGTATTCATAAAATTCCTTAAATGCTAAATAACCACAGCTTTTAAAAACAATGTGTCCAGTGAGTCTATTATTATCTTGACTTTGTTTTCCTGACCAATTTCCTAAGGTTGCATGTCCTTAACACAATCACTTGTTCATCCAGTCAAATTGAGAAAAACTGCTGGACCTTGTTTAGATTTATTTAAGTCTGTCTACATCTGCCATATTGTTAAATCGTTTTTCAATTCAACATAATTCTCTTTCGTCGTCAACAGTGGTGGCGATTTTAAGCCTGTTGAGTTGTCATCTTGGGACACAGTATAAGTGGCAATGTGTACAACTCAAAACAATATAAAATATCCTACAAAATTAACGGCTGTCAGACTACTATCATTTTTTAACTTGCTTAGATGATAATCATTAAACAATCTAAACTCTTGTCCGCACTGAAGAGTTTGCAGAGTAGGCAGAAATGAACAGTATCAAATCAAAGGAGCAAATAACAAAATTAAATACACTACACATGGGCTAAATGCAGCCTTCTGGGTTTCAAACACACTTTAATTTTTTAATTTAATAAAAATAAATAACCAATAAAATCATCTCCTGCCAATAAATAAACACAAGTTTCTGGAGCCTACACAAGACCATAAAAAACAAATATTCATTCAGCTCAGCAGAAGGACTGACAGCAGCAAAGAGACACAAGTCAAATTAGTCATCCTCTTTTTCTCACCAAAGCAACAGCAGACTACCTTTTATTTTGTCTCCCAACTCTACTTTCTCTCTTCCTCACTGAAAGACTATTCATGTTCATTTCCTTACAGTCAAAGAGAAGAACTTTCTAACTTTCATTTCATGATAAGTAATTACAGTTAAAATTTGTGTATCTTATGTTTAAATAAATATAATTTTATTTGAACACACAACAATTTTTTCTCTCACATTTTTTATTCAAACAGAAACCCATGGAATCTTTCCTCAACAAGTTCCTTTTATAGAAATAGTTCAAGGGAAATAACTGATAATCCACAGGTTGATTGGATAAACAATCATTACTAGGGCAAATACCTCCAAAATATTTGCAGACATCATTGTAGACCTACTATGCATTATTTTTCTAACCATTTAGAAAATAACTCCTTTCACCACGTCCACAAATTTGAGAAAAAGATCTTCACAGCAGTGAAAATATTTTCTAACTAGTGAAAACCTTGTATTCAAAAAGCTCACACTTCTATAAGAAATTAGATTTGGATCTCCCATACGGATATAAAAATAGAAGCATACTGCTTCTCAGGGTTCAAAATAATTTTGATGGTGAATCTTATATGTGTTGTTCTTGTCCTAAGTATTATCATTCATTACCAACCTTTGTTTGATTATTCTATTCAGTAACCTTCCCTAGGTTACAACACAAACTTAGAAAAAAAAAACCCTCTCAACACCTGCCTATGATGCTGCCCAACTATTCCTGCTCATGCACAGACATGCATCATGTGCTAGGCATATATATATATATATATATATATATATATATATGAAAAAAGTAGAAAAAATTCAAATATTCACAAAGAATGAATAAAGAAACCACAAATTCAACAGCATATACTGATCGGCAAAAATCACTGGTGTAATACACCATTTTACATATATGCCTCAAGAGTTGGTCATCCCTGTTATATTGTTATATGTATTCACTTTACTTGTAAAATAATTTTATCAATCTAGTTTATTAAATATATTTTCATATATCAAATAACCCTAGCTCATTCTTCTGAGTGGGACTGTAACAATTGGATTTAAAAGATTTTCAAATTTCAAATTAACTGATGAGTGCAATTTCTATATTTGAGATGATTTTATTGTCTCAGATAAACGGTCAGGATGTTCTCTAGTTAACAAGCATTAAACAAATATAAATTTTCAAAAAATTACTAACAAATATAAGTTAAAAGGCATATTTTAGAATATAAGTTGATTTCCAAACTGATATTTCATTTATTTTTGCATTTTTATTTTTTAATGAGGCAATTTATTTCCTTTAAATATATATATATATATATATATATATATATGAACACATAATTTATTCGGTTTCTGGATAACTGCCGTAATCCTAAACCAAAGTCTTTACAGGCTTATCAAATAATACTTTTGTAATCTTTCAAGGAATTTTTAAAAATCCAAAATGGCTGACAATTTGAAGATGCCCAATCCTAAGTAGTAGGTTGAAGCCGTTTCCTTATATATAAGCAACAACAACAAAAAGTAAAATAAAAAACAGAAATAATAAAATCTAATTTCTCAGATTCGTTCAATTTTTTAAAAGCCCTTTATTCAACCTTAACTAAATTGCCTCCATTTTATCTATAAATGTGCATATGTATATATACACATATAAACATATATGTGTGCATATGTAAGATGTCTATAGCTCTTCACTAAATATATTTGCTGTTTGTAATGTCAATGTTGAATACTATCCAAAACAAGGAAATACAGTCCACCTCGTTATATCTATCTAATAAGTAATACACAGTTAATTTAAATTCTCTTAATGAGCAAGTCAAGAAACTCGATTAAAGTTAAGATTGTTTCGTTTTTTGCTTTTTTGCATCTTTTTTCTTTTCTAATTTTTCTGTCCATGGGTAAAGAAGGCTTTGGGTTGATCTCAATGGGAATTCAAATCACAATTTGTTTTAATAGCTAGAGAAAGAGAAATCCATTAAAAATGCTCAGATCCAAAATATACTCCAGAAAGATGATTTTTTTACCTAGCTTCATATTGTGAAAGTGCAATTTAAAAACTAAATTTTGTTGGATTATATAATCATGTAATTCAAATTAAAAGAGATAAAAATATATTTTAATAAAACCAAAAAAAAGATGGAATGCTGGAATGTATGAATGAATTTATACAATCCAGCATTCAATGTTTTTTTGTTTTTTTTTGCTTAGGGACTAAAATGATAATGGAACCGTAACCCAGTTAAAAACTAGAATTCCAAACACCAGTTTTCAAGAATTCTAAATCCATTCGACGGACTGAAAACAAATGTTTTTACTTTGCAATACTTGTAATATCTGCATGGAACAAATAGTTATCTATTGCTGTATTGTCATAACGACAGACACACATATATGCATATATACTCGACTCTCTCGTTGAATTTGACGTATGAGGGTCAAGCAGATCAGTTCCTAGGAAACCAATAGCCCGACAACAGCACATGAGATTTGATTATAGTGGTGAAGGTTTCAAGCAGGACCATCCATACTATTTGAAGGGCTGAATACAAAAACCTGGTGCACTACACGCCACAAGGTCCCCAAACGTCCCTCTTCAGGTTTTGAATTTAGAGTTGACCTTCTCCTAGACCAGTTGCCATCCAAGGCTATAGAACCCAGTCTATCCTGCTATTTACCTATAGCTGGAGGGAGAAGAAGAGGATTCACACCTTTCTCAAGGGTATTAGCACATAAGTGAATGTAATGGATTCGACTGCATGTATATATATATATATATATATATATATATATATACTGAACTCTCCCATTGTTTTGGATGTATGAGTGTTAACCAGCTCAATTCTTAGAACCAATACCCAGACTACTTGTGCATATCATTTAATTATAGTGCTGAAGGCTTGTGCAGAACCAGTCACACTTTTTGGAAGAGCTGAGTAAAGAGAAATGGCACACAGTATGCATCAATTTCCCCAAAAACCCTCCAGTGGTTTTTGAATACAGAGTTGTCATTCCCCTAGACTGATTGCACACCCCCACAAGGCTATAGAGCTTAGTCTGTTCTGCTTTTTACCCATAGCTGTGGAGAGAAGAGATGGATACAGACCTTGACTGGAATTTGAACTCAGCTCTCTGATTCCTTAATCTGAGCAAGTAAGTTATTACTCCTTCATGTGTTTTCCTATATATATATATATATATATATATATATATATATATATATATATATACACACACACGTGCACACACACACACACACACACACACATATATATATATATATATATATATATATAGTAATGGGATCAAATCTGTTGGTATATAATCCAAGTGGATTCTAGTAATATAAAATATTAAAACTGATCCACAAAAAGAGCTAAGTGTAATTATTATTACAGAGCAAATAATTAATAAACAATAAAATCCCAAATCACCTCATATAGGGAATAGGGATTTTCCAAGTGTAGCTTAGATGTGGCACAAGGCCGAAAGTATGGAGCACCCAGTGAGGATCAAACTCACTACTCAGTGGTAATAGTTCTAACGAGACAAACTTGCTAACGATTACACTGCCACGGGGTGCCTTCATGTGGAGAATAGTTACTATTCCCCATATGAGGTTATATATATATATATATATAATAAACTAGGGGTAGAATCTCTGACTGATGCCAGTTCAGCTGGGTTTTGATCCTAGCAACCACACTGATGACCTGTGATACAGTAAAACAATCTGTCTGTGGATGATATATATATATATATATATATATATATATATGGGGTATATTTGGGGTATGAATATTACATTTGTCCAAATTTGATTGAAAACCAATGAAAGTTCATTGTTTAATATTTTTATTTAACTTTTCTCTAGTTCAGACATATTTTTCTGGTTTCCAGGGAAAATTTGAATATGAATTGTCTAAAGTCTTCTGAATAATTTATATGTTCCAGTTTACTTTGTCATATTCACTTTTGTGTAACTACACTTGAAAAAGGTATGAATCCATTTTTTTGCTCCACATGTATGGATTAAATAGCAAGGCAGACTAGGTTTTTAGGTTGACAGCCAGTCTAGAAGGAAAACTGAATTCAAAACCTGAGAAGTGATTTTTGGTGACTTTGTGGCACTATGTGCACCAGATATTCATTATCAATTCTTCTAAAATGTGTTTCTGGTTCTACACAAGCCTTCACCAATATAATCAAATCTTATGCATAGGTAGTCAGTGTTGTTCATTTCTAAGAAGATAGTTTTAGTCCATCATACATTATAAGTGATGGGAAAATACTGATATGTATATAATATAAAAGATAAAAATATATATCTTATTACCACCGTTACTCAAGTTTGTATTGATATATATATTTTTATTTTAACCTTTAGCACTCTGCATTATTAATATTACTTCCTTTTCCACTGCATTCTTTTTCAAGGTCTCTCAATTGCTGTATCCTTATTGTTAATTTCACTCAAAGTTGTTTTCTGCTGCCATAGCAGGATATGACAACACAACTATGAAATTCAAACACACAGGGATCAGAGTAACCTTCAGTGGAAGAATAAACTTTTTGTTCAGTAAATGAAGTCACAGAGTAATAAAGGTTGATAATACCAAAGATTTGTTCCTCCAATACAGTTTCTGCTATTCTTCACTATACCCCGACTCTATATTCAAACTCAAATTTTATTTCTTTCACTTCTCAAGTGTATTTCAACAGGGCAGCGTTGTAATAATATTTGGTCAAGTTCAGGGATGTTGTATGATTGTAATGCCACTGTTTAAATTGACATTCTGTTGAGACAATATATATCATAGTTTGCCTTATAGATGATATTATTCATTAGCAATGTCCCCTGCAGGGGTAATTTACTTTTTTCTTACAGTTACATTTTAGTGTATTGGTAACTGGTTTACTACTAAAACCTTTTTCATTATGCTCTTTGATAATAGTAGCGGTTTTAATATGTGTATATTTTTATAATTTATATTTTATAAAAGCTTTATTATTTTTAACACTTTTAATTGTTGAATTTAAAAAAGTTGATGTTACTTAACATCTCAGCATAAAATAAATTAATTTATACTGATACCTGCATTAATATATATATATATATATATATATATATATATATATATGTGTGTGTGTGTGTGTGTGTGTGTGTGTGTGTGTGTGTGAATGTATGTGTTTATCAATCATACAATTTGACCTCACTTCATACTGCGTCCTAGGTATGACGATAAACTACATCCGCGTCCTGTGTATGACGATAAACTACGTCCAACAACAAGGCTTCAGATGTTTTCGGAAAAATAATGTTGCCAGCTATACATTTTTTGGGAAAAAATAATGTTGCCAGCTATAAAATTTTGAAACAATGTTGCCAGGTATGCGTTTTTGAAACAATAATGTTGCCAGCTATACGTTTTTTGGAAAAATAATGTTGCCAGCTATGTGTTTTTGAAAAAATAATGTTGCCAGCTATGCGTTTAATAGTACTGTATATTTAATATATGTATAGGTATGTATGTATGTATGTATGTGTATATATGTGTGTGTGTGTATATATATATCTATCTATCTATCTATCTATCTATATATATATATATATATATATATATATATATATAAACCTTAATTTGGCATTAAATGACCCACAGTGGTTGATATGCCATAAAACCCAACCAACCAACCATCACTTAATACTACTGAAATATTGTTGTTATGGCAACACAAGACATTGCTTAATAGCAGGCAGCCAAATCAAACATGCTTCATGTTATCATAAGAATGGTATATGGCATTATTAAAAATGAAACCACTTTGTGAATATATTTCTTATTTATTTTGTTAGCTTTCTTCCTTCATGCTCATCACTATTCAACAGGAAATTGTTTTCAAATGAGAGGTAAATCTCTATTGCTTATTAAATTACTTAATGTTAAATCGGACGTTAAATGTAAAATAATATATGACAATAGAGTTAAGGGCAATGTAATAATTCACATGTATAGAACATGCTGTATTTCTTTCTCTCCCTATCTCACTTTCCATCTCTCTAATTTTCTCTCATTTTCTCTATTCATTCATTTCTCCTTTTCTTCCATTCTGCTGCAGTTCTTGTCTTCTCATTTCTCTTTATCTCTCTCTCTCTCTATATATATATATATATATGTGTGTGTGCACGTGTGTGTGACATAATTATCTCACTCTTTTTCTCACTTTCCATTTTTCTGTCACTCTTACCACCATAATTGTAAATACATCCGCCAGATTATTCATATCTATTTATCTAGCGATCTCAATCAATTCATATCTATCTAAAACTATTCATATCTATCTTAATTTATTCATATCTATTTTGATTTATTCATATCTATCTATCTTAATCTATTCATATCTATCTATCTAAATCTATATCTAAATCTATTCATATCTAAGTCTATTTATATCTATCTAATCTATTCATATTTATCTAAATCTATTTATATCTATCTGTCTATCTATCTATCTGAGTCCATATTTTTTTATCTATCTCACTCTCTGTCAATATCTATCTATCTATCTATCTAAATCTATTCATATCTATCTATCTATCTATCTATCTATCTATCTATCTATCTCATTCTATTACTATCTATTTATCTATCTGATCTATATCATGGCAAACAAAACAAAATTCTCATAAAACTAAAAAAATTAAAATATAATGATATTCTTTCTTTACAATGATATTCACCCTACACAATGTACAAGAGCCATTTGAGGTAGAGTGTTTCAGAGTATGAATTACCACTCCAAGCAACATGAAAATGCTACCGAGATGCAATGGGCCACCAGAAGAGAAGGAAAAGACTTTAGAGAGAACCAGAAACCCAATCCTAAACAGGAAACAAAGGATAAACCTCTACTCCTGTTCAAAAGGGAGGAATGGGAAATAATACATTTATTTATCTATCCACGATGCAAGTGCACACACACACATTAGTAGATAGATATCCAGTCTGAAAAACCCTTTATTTCTCAACATAATCTTATTACTTGTCAATGCACTTAATCCATTGTTTCTCCATAGATCCTATAAATTAAATACAATGTAATGAAGAACTCACCTCAAAATTCAGCTAAAAACTGTGTTGGGCTACAAACATATTGATCCACTTTGACAGAATATTTTACAGTGAAAATTTCAGTGTCAAGCTACAGAATTACTTAACATTTTACTTTATAGTTATTGTAAATTGTGTAACCACTGCACTTTTTCAGATATTAAGATTGAGAACACAGTCATATTGGGAGTAATAATTTTTTAATCACTAACCTCTCTTTGGATGCTGAGAATACCATGGACAGAACATATGAACAATGATGAAGTTTTAGAGAAAATGGAAACAAAAAGGATACTTATACATCAGAAACAGATAGTTGAAATTTCTAGGGCACATGACGAGGAAAGAGGGCTTGGAAAGTTTGACACTGGCAGGATATATGAAGGCAAGAGGAAGAGAGAGGAAAGTAGTGTATAAACAACCTAATGAGCATTTAACAGAACAGGGATTAAGAGAGGTAGCAAAAAGCCAAAATTTACTAAGAGCTACAAAATACAGGAAATTGTAGAGAGCAATGATCACCCACACCCTGAAGAGACACAGTACTCAGAAAAAGAACCGCCTCTCCCCAGAATAAGTTTATATATAAACCAATTTCATAGAGAATGTAATTGTATTTGTTGACTACTAACATATATATATATATATATATATATATATGTAAAAGAATTATTATTTTACCCAAAGAGTAGTAAAATAATGATATGTCTAAAACCATGCCCCAATCAAGAGAATTTTCAAAGAATACAAAAAATATAAAACACATGTACATTATGGAAACATCTGGAAAGAATTTAGTCAGACTTCAAACTGGTTATTTTCTCTGCCAAATTTATTCTTTATTTTTCCTTTTTGGTAAAACAGACATGGAAGTGATGGATGACTATCTCTGCAAACACCTGACTCTCCAAGATAGAAAGTTGAGACTTTGACAGAGGAACACCTGACTATTTAGTCTTTGATGTCAGTCTGTCTCCCTCCCACTCAGACCCTGCTTTGAATTCTGTTGCCACCTGCAACTGGTTTTAGGGACAAAAGAGTGAGGCGATATCATTGGAATGCCGAGGCAGATGAGTTTTAAATTGGTTTTCGTTTCAGTTCCAACATGCTAAGCAAAACAATCTGCAGCAAAGACCAAAGCATTGCAGAAATGAAAGAGAAAAGTTGTTCTAATACATCATGACCTGAACTTCCTCAGTGTCCTTCACATGGAGCCCTTCAGAAATATTGTTGTTGTTGGCTTGTTATTTGCTTGCAAGCATTAGTGGAGCAGAGTGGGGGAGATGAACTGCTGATCTATCTCTTTACTCTTATTCCTGCCAAATCTAGTTGTTTATATTGGAAATCAGCTGAGTCAACTCTTTCGGTTTGGTGCTTCTCTTTGGGTGTAACATTTCTAATTTATTTCTAAATGTTTATATAGCTGTCTTCTTCTGTGCACCATATCCTTTCAGGATGTAGACGATCACAGCTCACCACAACTTCCCATCCTTTGTAGTTCTTGGTAAGGTTTATCTTCTCATTATCCGTCCCAATTCCTGTTCTGCCATACATATACACAAACTTGCTAGGAAGGTTACTCACGACTTTCCACTGTCCCTCCTGCCCACCATAAATATGTCCTGTGACTGTCAGATTCTCCAAGCTCTCTTTCCTTATTATGTGTCCTAGAAATTTCAGCTTCATTTCTGCTTCGGAGTATAATCATTCTTTGTGCATTCATTTTCCTTAAAACTTCTTCATTACTCACATGTTCAGTTCATGATATTCTCAGTAGCCTTCTGTAGAACCATCTTTCCCTCCATCCAGGTTGACCGTAGTCAGGATCATCAAGCCAACATGAACAATCCTTTCTTTAGTATGTGCTAAGCCAGGGCTACATACAGTTTTGAATTCAAAGTTACTTTTTTCTAGACTGGTTGCCACCAAAGGTTATGGAACTTGGTCTGTCCTGCTATTTACCTATAGCTGAGGGTAGAAGGAGAGGATTCATACCTTTCTGTGGTGAACAGTCACATAGAAGCAAGTGAGCCAGAGTGGCTTGCATCCAATGCAAAAGAAAATAAGAGTCTTACCTCAACATGCGGCATGTGATATCGGCAGTTTTGCTTTTTGAAAATTGAATTACTCTTTGTCTAGCTATTCCAGCAGTATGTGTGGCAACAAGGGTTTTTGTATAGTTTGGCATGCTTTGACCAATAGCAAGTTGTGTGCTGATTGGTCGAACGGGAGGAGACTATTTGCTTGGGTAACTGAGAATAAAAGCAAAGAACGCTGAGTGGTTAACCTGATAAAAGAGGGCTGAAGCAGTGAGAATGGGTTTACATTTTGAAGTGTGCAGAAAGCAAGAATGGCAGATTGAACCAGCAATATTTTGAATTATACGAACAACGTCCGAGTAATAAAGACTCATTTAAACTACACTTTCTCAAGGGTAAGTCAATATAATGGATCAGACTAGAACTTGAACTCAGCCCTCTGATTCTTCAATCTAAGTTGCAATCCATTATTCCACTGTGCCTCCTGCAGAATGACATTTTTGTTGTTTCAAGTCTCTTTTTCCTCTATGAGAAGATTGTCCAACATTCACTGCTATAGATAAGGACTGATAACATTAAATGTAACAAATTCAAAAATCAGTATTCGGTAGATTACTAATAACAGTATATTTATTTTCATCTACTGGCCTGAATATTTGAGAAAAAACATGGATATAAGAAACTGAGCAGATATGTCTATATCAAGAATCTAATATATATCAGATCTAATGACAGTTTCCTCTAGGGGAAGCAGATTTGTACCTCTAATCATGAGGTTTTGAGGAGTGTGTATATATATATATATATATATATATGTGTAAGCAAATATATGGATATAGATCCGACAGTATGAAGAAAAATATACGGAAAAAACAAACAAAAATCCTTATATGCAATTATGCTGTTTTAATGTTAATATAGTAACAACGTCGGACGTTTCAGTCTAATAAACCATCTTCAGGACATATTCATAAAATATAATTAACATTATCAATTCAACATGACAAAGACCATGTCATGTCATGTTGAATTGATAATGTTAATTATATTTTATGAATATGTCCTGAAGATGGTTTATTAGACCGAAACGTCCGACGTTGTTACTATATTAACATTAAAACAGCATTATTGCATATAAGGATTTTTGTTTGTTTTTTCCGTATATTTTTCTTCATATATATATATATATATATATATATATATAGTATAAGTAATGTACAGAATATAGAACTGATTTTTGAATTTGTTACATTTAATGTGATCAGTCCTCATCTATACCAGGGAATGTTGGACAATCTTTGGAGGTTAACTATTTGCCAATAGCTGGAACCCTAACAGGTGCAACTACCCTGGGTTAGGGTGGACCTTGGAACAATAAAAGTTAAGAGGTGATTCCACACTCCTCAAAACATCTTGATCAGAGGCCTTGCTGCAGGATGTAGTTTATTATCATACCCAGGACATACGCTGCCTTGTTAGGTTGCCTTATAATTCATAACAATGAAATATGCAATCATTTTCCATATATCCAAAGATATCTGTTTTTGCTTCCAGTTAATATCTTGTGTAGAAATTGCATTTTTTTCAGCATGTTTTTTTCTTTACCTGGAATATATTTTCCTTGCCTCAAAAACATCTGAAATGTTTTGTATCAACCTAATTTTGTTACTTAAACCTTATTATTAGTAGATACTTATATTTGTGTAGACAATCCTTTTATCTATTACAAGAATTTAAGCATGATACTAGAGTGGCAACTAGGTCTCACCATTTTACTTTTGAACTAGCTAGATGCAACCATTTGTTTTATTCCAATAATTTCTTTTCTCACACTTCTCGATTAATTCGTTGACTACAAATATGTAGAGAAGCTTTTGGGCTCTATTCTCAGCTGTGGAACTCCCTTTCTAATTTCCTCCTGCCCTGAGACCTACATTCTTCAAAACACCAATCACCAATCTTCTATCTTTCCGATACATGCTCTTTCTCCTCATTAAGGTTTTCTCATTCTCTTTCACTTCTGCTAACCCCTGGTGTTCTAGTAGCATTATCACGATATTTAGAGTGAAATAATTTTTTAAAAAGTCTCTGTCTTATAAAAACAACAAAACAGAGACTGTGAACACGATATAAGTCTGAAGCACTTGATTGAGCATTGACTAATTAAGGGAAACACTACACTATTTTATGTTTATGCCTTACTATTTAGAGATATCTGCTAAAAAAAAAAGGACTTTTTTTTAAAACAGGTGTGCTGATATCAGATATACTATTTAATACTTCATGAATCCTATGCTTAGCATTCATCTCAGGCCAGGTGTACATTTTCCATTTTTCTTACATTGCAGAATAAAACCAATGACAAATAATTGGAGTTATTTAGAATAAAATGTATCTCCAGTCGGCAAATACAGAAATAATATATTTTACTCAAAGGAATAGTTTTCCCTTTGTCTTTATATATATATATATATATATATATATATATATATATATATTTAAAGAATAGTGTTTTTGGTTATTGGAATTTTACTCCACCTATACCAATCCTATACTTGGAAATATATATATATATATATATATATATATATATATATATATATATAAAGAATGGCTAAATTAAAAAAATGCTCAGTACCATTTTTATAGAACAAAAATGTAAGGCAAGTTAAGATATAAAATATCCAAAACACTGACCATTCTGCAAGTTTTTCTACCAAGATGTTTTTTAAATTACTGCCTGATAAAACCATCATGGTAAAAACCATGGTTAAAGAAAGGTCTGTGTTTTGGATATTTTATATCTTATATCTTATATATATTTCTACTATAGAATTGTCATGAGATAATTATATATTTTGTATTGGTACCAGTGGTTGGGGTTCAAGCTTGGTAAGAAAATAGGCTTCTACATGATGATTTTCTAAGTAGGTACTCATTGCTATTTGGAAGATTGCTACATCAACGTCTTACATTATCACTACTTCTTTTGGCCCCTTCTGCTAGACTAAGCTCGGTAAATCTTGACATTTTTCTCTCCTTTTCTATCTTTGTTTCTTCCCCAATCTCTCTGCTAGCCTTACTCTCCCTCTCTGTATATATAAGAGGAGATGCTGTAAAATTTCTTGATCCAACTAAAAAAGAACTCTATAAGAAAATTCTGATGTTTGGTTATTTTTTTGTCAAGTTCTGAGAAATATGTTAAGTTTTTTTTTCACCCTTTACAAGGCCCAGGTGCCACTTGAGGTAGAGGGTTACGATTAGGGAATATTTGTGTGTATTAGGAGTGGAAGTTACCAGTTAACCCTGGCCTTGAACAGGTTAAGATTATAGCGATCAGGGAAACATCCTGTTGGCAGTGGTTTGTAGGAAGAATGTGCTCAAGTGCAACTTACTTCTCACTAATGGAATACAGAGAGAATGTGAGTGGTTTGCTAATATGTAAATGGCAGGGTGTGTTCTTGCTGTGAAGGTTTGCCTCAGTGAAACCAGAGAATGTAGTTAATCCAAGCACTTTCCATGGAAGTAACAATAGAGCAGTGAGAGGCTTGCCACATCCCACCTGTGGAAGAGCAGTTGAAAGATGGACAATAATTCATCACCCACAAGGGCTCAAAGACGATTTTGAACTCTATCAAAGCTGGAGAGTGAAGTCTGGACAGTTCTCGCCCAAATATGACAGCGGTATTCCATTTTTGGTTTGATCTGGCTCTTGTAAAGATAGAGGATGGCAAGAGGAGTTAGACTTTTCGGCATGCTCTCATGTGTGTGTGTGTGTGTGTGTGTGTAAAATAAGCAGGTCTATGGGGGTGCTGAAAAGTTCTTGATTCAACCCACTTAGCAAAATCAAGATTCTGATATTTGCTTATTTCATCAGATTGTAGGAAGTTGGTTTGACCAAGAACTTTTAAAAACCCACTTATATATATGTGTGTGCATATTTGAGTCAGGTGTTTGTAAAATAAATGTCTATCAGTGGGTGCTGAAAACTTCTTTGCCCAATACACTTTCTACAATCAATATTCTCATATTTGATTATTGAAATATTGATTTTGGAAAGTGAGCATTGTGTGTGTGTGTGTGTGTGTGTGCACATAAAATAAGTATGTATCAGAGTGGTATTGAAAATTTTGGGACCAACCCATTTTCCAAAATCAGTACTCTCATGTTTCATCAAAAATTCAAATTCTATTTATGTGAAGTGGGTGAGGAGAAAAAACTTCCCAGGAGCCAGTCATCGTGTATCATTTCTTGTTTTCTGCAAATAATAGTAAACAAGTAAACAAATTATCATACGGTGGCAAATCCTGCCATGATTTAATGGTCCAATTTAAAAGCTTGCTTCTTTG